>BSBM01001638.1:992500-1325000 GCA_027924585.1 Larix kaempferi | reverse complement strand
GTTAGTATAAATAGAGATCAGGAGATCTCTATTTAGATGATTCGGAAAGTCATCTCTCTCTCACTCAGAAAGTGGCGTACTAGTGAGGAGGAGGATCATCTGCTTCTAGGAGACTATCTCAAGTGTATTTTGGTTGTACTTTGGTTGAGCCATTGCTCTTTCTATCTCTGAGGAAGTTGTGGGGTTTTTCACCTTAGGGTTTTCCCCACGGAAACTCTGTGTCTCTTGTCTCTCATGCTTTTGATTCTTGTGATGCTTGTCATGCTTATTGTGATTGTTATGCATTGCTATACTGTATATGTTATTCTCTCAGTGAAGATCCTAGAGTATTGTCAATTAATGCTCAAAATTTAACATATAGATTTCATATGTGGTGTTCCAGGGACTCATTGATGGTGTTTGTGCCTAAGAACCAAGAGTTAGTGTTGGAGGCTCTTGTTTCCCTCCACTAGCCATGGTTAAGGAGCCAAGATAAATCCTTAATTCCCAAGACATTATAATGGAAGCAATATTCAATTCATATGCAAAAGGCTCCTTGTAGAGGGATAGTGTCATGGATTCTATGTGTTATTGATGACACGTGAAGTCTAGAATTTTCAATTAAGGCCCAGGTGGAATTCAATTGAGGTCAATATGCTTCAATAAGATCTCTAGGAACTTGGTTTAATTCTTCGGTGATGTTCAATGCTTTTCAACATATCCATGGTCTTGCATGGTAGGCTGAAGATGCATTCATGGCATTTTATCTTTACAAAATATGTTTTTTGTCAAAATGAAATTCAAATCACCTCTTTGATGAGTCCTCCTCTACAAGACTTCATTTATTGCATGAATGTCACAGGCTTGCGAAAAATCTAAACAACACTCAATGGCATGCAACTACAATTAATGGCATGCAACTATAACCACAAACCAAGCAGACGTTGATTTTATGCATTAATATGGAGAGGTGGCAGTAGGCACACAATATGGAGAAACAATGAGTTGGAAAAAACATTTGGACCAAAGTACCACAATGGTTATTAATAAAAAAATTTAAAAAAAAAATTGGCTCAGGAATTGTCTTCAATTTGATGGGTGGCATGATCATGATCATGTAACCTCCCTCCGTCCTTCCAAACATATGTGGTTTATCACCACATTTCTCTTCTATCGATGTAATTGTAACTTCAGAATGTATTTCACCTATGTATATTGTACTCCTATAGAGATGTTATTATTCCTCTATACGAAAGTGTCGTCATTTGTATTGACAAGTGTCGCAAGGGTCGCAACTTGCATGTGATGGGTTATTAGACCACCAAGTGTGGGGTCGGCCTTGATTAGTATTAACATGGGTTATTAGATTGAGTTAGACAAGTCGGCCGTGCTAGTTTATTAGGAAGGTTAGGTCATGTATAAATAGAGTGTGGGAGGCACTCTATTTGATGATCTCATTATTCACTTATACAGTAATCAGAAAGTGGCGCACTAGTGGAGGAGGCGGTTCAGCTACTAGGAGGACTATCTCTATGTACTTGGGTTGTATCATTGCTCTATCTATCTCTGAAGAAGTTGTGCGGTTTTTCACCTTTATGGTTTTCCCCAGTGAAACTCTGTGTGTCTATTGTCTAATGTGATTTTCTGGTGTGATTGATATGCATTGTTATACTTGATATCTTGTACATGTTATTCTCTCAGTAAAGATCCTAGAGTATGTTGAATTAATTCTCAAAAATTAACATGGTATCAGAGCTAACATGAGAAGAACACATTGTGCAGTTGCATAAACTAGGGTTTCTTGTTTATTTGGTTTCTCTCCACAGATATTGAAAGGAAGTAGGGTATTTTGACTCTCCTCATTAAGGCGCATCTTTCTGTTCAATCAGAATTCAATTCTGGGCACTTTCATTTTTGGCCCTAAAATTTAGGGTTTCCACAAAAAATAGGAATTTCTGAAATATGAGGACATATCTGGAAGCTCCTTGGAAAAATTGAAGTTTAGAGATTTGGATCGAACTTTTTGGTTGGGTGAAGCTCTAGGAAACTCAAACCCTAATTCAGGGTCTTCCCGAGTGAATCCGGGAAGACTAAAAGGCATTTCTGAAGGGTGAAACTTTGCAGATTTCAAATTCTGAATATACCAGGATGATCAACTCATCAAGGCACATCTTTTTATCCTTTCATAAGTTTGAAATTCACATTTTTAATTTTTAGGGTTTCGCTGACAAACCCTAATTCAGCTCCAGATCCAGATTTTTGCAAATCAAGTGATAAGACCTAAATCTCTTCTATTTCCATTTGAAGTACTCTTTAAGATGTCTCACCACACCAAGCTTGAGGATAAGCTTGAAGGGGATGATAACTTCTGAGCATGGAAGTATGGGATTGGATTAATCCTAGAAGAAAATGAATTGGATACTTACATAAGTTCAGAGGTCCCTATCCTAGAGGAAGAAGAGGCTAAGGCCTTGCATAAGAAGAACTTGGTCAAGGAAAAGAGGATCATTGTCGATTCTATCAAAGACCATCTCATACCACATGTGTCATCTCTAAAGACACCCAAGGAGATGTTTGATTCCCTGACCAAGCTATTTGAAGGAAAGAACATAAATCGAAAGATGACTCTGCAGAATCAATTGAAAAGGGTAAAGCTTCAGAATGGAGAGACCATTCAATCCTATTTCTCTATGGTCTCTCAGGTGAACGAATAGCTTGAAGATGTGGATGAAGTGGTGGAGAATGGTGAAATTGTAATGACCAATCTGAATGGCCTACCTAGGTCATGGGATTCCTTTATTCAAGGAATTTGTGCAAGAAGGAAGTTGATCTCCTTCAGTAGACTATGGGAGGAATGTTCACAAGAAGAGGCTAGGATTATAGCTCGAGAAAAAAAATGGGAAGTGAAGATCAAGCTCTCATAGCTCACACCAAAAGAAGTAAGCCCAAGAAGGAGCACTCTCATTACAAGAGATCCTATCACAACCATCAAAAGAATAAGAAGGATCTGAGATGCTTCACATGTAATGAGAAGGGACACTTTGCTGGAGATTGTCCCAAGAACAAAAGGGACAACAACAACAACAACTTCAACAAGAAGAAGAAGAAGAACGAAAGGAGATATCATGCTCATGCTGCTGATGATGATGAACCTCCCAAGAAGAAGGCTAGATCAGAAAGTGATGACTCATCAAGCAAAGATGAATATGTTCTAATCCTTGCTCTCATGGGTACTATCTCTTATGGTTGTAATGATTGGATTCTTGACAGTGGGGCTTCCAAACACATGACTGGGTTTAAAGAATCTTTTGTAAACCTATCTAAACATGAGTCACCCCATAAGGTGAAACTTGGGGATGACTACCAATATCCTATCAACGGAAGTGGTGAAGCTTCCTACAACGTAGACTTTGGGAAGTCTTTGAAGATGAAAGAGGTTCTATATGTTCCTCGACTCAAGAAGAACCTACTCTCCGTATCTGCATTGGATGCAAAAGGCATGAGGGTTGCATTTGTAGATGGCCAAGTACTCATGTGTCCAAAGGGAAAGACCATAGATGATGCAGCAGTGATTGGAGAGCAAGAGGGAGGATTGTACAAATTGAAGGGACAACCTGAACATGCCATGGTACATGAATCCATGGAGCCAAGTGAACTTTGGCATAGAAGGCTTGCACATGTGCACTATAGAGCACTACCAATTGCAAGAAAAGTTGTAGAGGGTCTTCCTGAGATCAAGACAAAGCATGAAGGTGGTTGCAAAGGATGTGCAAAAGGAAAGAACATTAAGAAGGCAATTCGAGGCACTAAAAGCAAAGCCAAAGGAATCTTGGAAATTATCCACTCCGATGTATGCAGTCTGATGTAATTCAATTCTCTGAGTGGGTACGTATACTATGTCTCTTTCTTTGATGATTTCTCTAGGAAGACTTGGGTTTACTTCTTGAAGAACAAAGTTGAAGTGCTTGATAAGTTCAAAGAATTCAAAGCCTTGATGGAAAATCGAACTAACAAGAATAAAGACAGTCAGATTTGGCAATCGCAAAGAATTCACTTCAGGTGATTTCAAGAAGTTATGCAGTGATCTAGGGACTAAGAGGGAGTTGACTGCTCCTTACAATCCACAACATAATGGAGTTGCAGAAAGGAAGAATAGAACAATCATGGAAGCAGCACGGGCAATGCTGCATGACCAGGATCTGCCTATGCATCTATGGCTAGATGCAGCTAGGACAACTGTATATGTGCAGAATAGAAAACCTCACAAGATATTGGACAACAAGACACCAGAAGAGGTATTCTCTGGTAAGAAACCTGAATTCAACCATCTCAAAATATTTGGTTGCCCAGTATACACTCATATTCCAAAGGAAAAGAGGACAAAGCTAGATCCTTCAGGAAAGAAGGGCATCATTGTGGGGTACAGTGAAAGCTCGAAGGCTTATAGAATATACTTTCTAGGGTTCAATAAGATTGATGTTAACAGGGAGGTGACATTTGATGAAGAATCAGCCGTCATCATGTCAAGGAAGGCACCTGTTGAAGATCATGAAGAACCAATGGAAACCATATTTCAGGACACCACCATGAATGAAGCAATTCTAGAAGTAGATCGTGAAGTTGAAGATCCATAAAAACCTATAGATCCACCCCGTGAGAAGAACTCTCAAAAGAGGAAACTTGCATGTGCTATAGAGCTCATTCAAGATGCAGAAAGGTATGGCATTTCAGAACAAGAACATAGAGCAAGGAAGAGAAGTAGATCTCTTACCATCTATGTTGCCTTACTCTGTGACATTATGAATAAAGAACCTTCCAATTATGATGAAGCAGTGGAAAAGAAAGAATGGAAGGATACCATGGTGGAGGAATACTAGTCGATCATGAAGAATGATGTTTGGGATGTAGTCCCAAGACCTGAAGGGAAGTCTATTGTGAATTCTAAGTGGATCTACAAGATCAAGCATACTGTAGATGGCAGCATAGAGAAATACAAAGCGATATTTGTAGCTCATGGCTTCTCCCATAAAGAGGGGATAGACTATGAAGAGACCTCTGCTCCTATAGCCAGATACACTTCCATCAGATCAGTACTTGCACTGGATGCAGTGATGAAATGGAAGATACACCAGATGGATGTCAAGACAGCCTTCTTGAATGGTGTAGTCGAGGAGAAAGTGTATGTAGAGCAGCCACTTGGTTTTGAGACACATGACAGGGAGTCATATTTTTGCAGGTTGAAGAAAGCCTTATATGGCTTGAAGCAAGCTCTTAGAACATGGTATGGTAGGATAGAAAACTTTCTATCTAGTTTGGGATTTATAAGAGTAAAGAAGATTCCAACCTTTACTACAAGATTGAGGAAAGCAATCCTGTGATACTACTTCTGTATGTGGATGACCTGTTTGTTACAAGTGAGGATGGATTGATTGCCGGTACCAAGAGGAAGCTTGCTGTCGAGTTCAAGATGAAGGACTTGGGGATGATGCACTATTTTCTAGGCATGGAGGTGTGGTAGAATGCATATGGGATCTTCCTTGGACAAGGAAAGTACGCAATAGAGATCCTTAAGAGGTTCGGGTTGATGGACTGGAAGGCCATGGCCACACCTATGGCATCGAACCTGAAGCTTCTGTGTGATGCTTCATCTGATCCGGTTGATGTCACTGTGTCTCACCAGATGATTGGGTCCTTGATGTACCTGACAAACATGAGACCATATATTTGCTTTGCGGTGAACAGATTGAGCCAGTTCCTGACGGATCCCAGAGGTGTTCACCTGGTTGTTGTAAAGCATATTCTGAGGTACCTGAAGGGTACAATTGATTATGGGCTCAAGTATGATGCGAATCAAAAGTTTAACCTAAAGGGTCATGTTGATTTAGACTGGACAGGTAGTGCTACAGATAGGAAGAGCACTTCAAGGTGTTGCTTCAGTATGGGATCAGGTGTGATCTCTTGGTTTAGCAAGAAGCAGTCCTGCATAGCACTGAGTATAGCCGAAGCAGAGTATGTTGCAGCTTGTTTGGCTAGTTGTGAGGTAGTATGGCTGAGGAAGCTACTGTCTGAGTTATTTGATCTCCCATTGGATGCTATTGGTATCTTTTGTGATGACCAGAGTTCTGTGAAGCTATCTGAGAACTCGGTGTTCCATGAAAGGTTGAAGCACATAGAGATCAAATATCACTATATCAGGGATATGGTGCAGAGAGGAGCAGTGAAGCTCCTGTATGTTGCAATGGACGAGTAGGTTGCATATGTGCTGACGAAGCCACTAGCTAGAGTGAAGTTCAAGTACTTCAGAGAGAGGCTTGGTGTTCTTCAGATTCATGACACTTTGAGGAAGAAGTGATGGACACATTTGCAGGAGCCATTCCGAGCATAGTGAGAGGAGGATCCTTCCATGGATGTGGATGTAAGCGCTGTGTGATGAGCATTAGGATGATGCTCCAGTTACTGCTCTATATATGCATCATGTTGGATTCTTGTTATGATTACTTGGATCATGTATATGTATATGCATCATGTTGGATGCTTGTTATGATCAGTTGGATCATGTATATGTATATGCATCATGTTGGATGCTTGTGATGATCAGTTGGATCATGTATTTGTATATGTATCAGTTGGATACATTATATGATCAGGTAGATCATGGATGATGATATGTATCAAGTATGCATTAGATGGATGCATTGTATGACCAGGATGATCATGGTTGATGAGCTTCAGGATGTTGCTCTAAGCGATATGTATCAGATATGCATAAGGTGGATGCATTGTATGATCACGACGATCATGGATGGTGAGCTTCAGGATGTTGCTCCAGATGATAGGCATCAGGATGATGCTATGATGATGATCAGGATGATAATGTGATGATGTATGGTGAGTATTAGGATGATACTCTATGGCCGTGGACAGGTTGTGTAGATAAGCATATAATATGGCCCTGGGAGGTTTGCAGATACTCTTTCGAGGTTTTTCCTATGGCATATAATATGGCCCTAGGATATCTGGCAAATGCTCTTTCGAGCTTTTTGCTTGGGAGGACATATAATATGGCCCTGGGAGATCCGATAGGTTGGGCTGTGTACCCGTAATAAGTCCTGGGATGTTCTTGCGAGGTTTTGTCCTATGGCATATAATATGTCCCTAGGAGATCCGATAGGTTGGGCTGTGTGCCTGTAATAAGTCCTGGGATGCTCTTGCGAGGTTTTTCCATGACCACATGTAATATGGACATGGGAGATCTGATAGGTTGGGCTGTGTGCCCGTAATAAGTCTTGGGATGCTCTTGCAAGGTTTTGTGGTGACCACATGTAATATGTCCCTGGGAGATCTGATAGGTAGAGCTGTGTGCTCGTAACAACCTGGGATGCTCTTGCGAGGTTTTGTGGTGAGGTCACATATAATATGTCCCTAGGATACATGACAAGTAGAGTTGTGTCCTCGTAACAGCCTGAGATGCTCTTGCGAAGTTTTGTGACGCACGTAATAAGTTCTGAGGATTCCATAGTATGGCCAATGATGAAGACCTGTAGGTGGTGGGCCTACATCCAGTATGAAAAAGGATTGGCTCTGTAGAACTTCCAATGACGAGTAGATCGGAGTTTGATTGAGATAGCAGCAACAGTGACGATGATGATGATTCGATGACGATGATCCAATGACGATGATCTAGAGAAGAAGACTTGTGCTAGCAAATCTGTGTCAAGAAATACCTTCCTAGTTAAGAGGGAGTGTTGATGTAATTGTAACTTCAGAATGTATTTCACCTTTGTATATTGTACTCCTATAGAGATGTTATTATTCCTCTATACGGAAGCGTCATCATTTGTATTGGCAAGTGTCGCAAGTGTCTCAACTTGCATGTGATGGGTTATTAGACCACCAAGTGTGGGTTCAGCCCTGATTAGTATTACCATGGCTTATTAGACTGAGTTAGACAAGTCGACCCTGCTAGTTTATTAGGCAGGTCAGGTCATGTATAAATAGAGTGTGGGAGGCACTCTATTTGATCATCTCATTATTCACTTCTACAGTACTCGGAAAGTGGCGTACTAGTGGAGGAGGAGGTTTAGCTGCTAGGAGGACTATCTCTGTGTACTTGGGTTGTATCATTGCTCTTTCTATCTTTGAGGAAGTTGTGGGGTTTTTCACCTTTATGGTTTTCCCCAGTGAAACTCTGTGTGTCTATTTTCTCATGTGATTGCTTGGTGTGATTGATATGCATTGTTATACTTGATATGTTGTACATGTTATTCTCTCAGTAAAGATCCTAGAGTATGTTGAATTAATACTCAAAAATGAACATCTTCGACACTCACCATCAAAATACATATAAAAATAACATGTCTTTACATCCTCTTCCATTGAAATACTCATCGCGTAGTCATAAATAATGATTATTATGCATGCACATCCTCACCTTACAATATCAATTGTGTCAAGGCACATAGACAACCATAAATTATCAAATGTGTCAAGATGCAAAGACTAAGCCCTTGAAATAAAAATTAAGACCCACCCTTCAAACTTCATCACCGAGTCCAATTTATGCAAATATTTTCGAAGTTGGGGAAGGTTTGGCATTAAATGGTGTAAACATTGGGGAATAAATGGTGTAAACGTTATACAGGGGCACATGGGCATGTTTTAGCACATGCACGCTAGTGACGTGTACGCACGAAAAACCCCTGTGCCCGCATTTAAGCACGGGTGCACATCCCTGTTACTAGTTAAAAAAAACAGTGTTCTCTGTTTCCCGGGAATTATACAAAAAAACACGGGTTTCATTTCTTCCGCGGGTTTCAAGCTCTTACATGTTTCTTATTGGCTCACACTTATTTATCCATTGGACACTCATTGATCTATTGGACACAAAATCACCCTTGGAATCTAATAAACATATTCAGTGGTCTTGGAATCTAGTGGATACATTCAAGCTACCAGTTTCCATTGCAAGTGGAGATCATTTCTATAGAGGTATGGTGAATTGTAAATAAGTCTTTTCATTCACAAGATTTGAGATTCTCCCATGCCTTTTTTTTTATCATATGCTCACAACAATATCCATGCATAGACAACAATGTATTTGACAAGAAGATTTCCCAAGTTCACATAAAAAATCTCATATGAACACTAGACAAGATGAAGTATGCAACCTCCTCATTGTGTAATTAGTTCCCAAGTTAATTTTGTTCTTTTCACCTCATATTATGCTAGCAAAAAATACTACACACTTACTAAATATGACTAAAAATATCACTTCAACTCATCCACAAAACCTCAACTCTCTCATCTCTTATTCATTACCATTGTGTGGAATGAGGATATCTGTAAGTATATACACCTTTCCTTTCTCTATGAGTCCAAATATGATAATATTCATCCATATTTACCATCCTTACAATATCCCCTCACCTTTAATAATGATTTTTTTTCCAAAAACCAAGAATTTCCCGCTTCATGCTCTATCGAACATGATCATTGTTGGTATAGTCCCTAGTTCCCCACTTTCCAACACCTCCCCACCCTAGATATTGCACATTGAAAGGTCAAATTATATTCCCCCTAATCACCCTTCCCAAGACCATGATCCTTGTTAGAAACCTTTGCATCCTCCTTAAGTTTTTGCACAATACAAGGTATACACTAATTCTATTGTGATGCATTGTCGAATTCAACCATGGGTATTTTAAACTCAAAATCACATTCTATCATCTCAAGGTTTATAGATAAGGAAATAGTTTGTTGTTGTTTCTTCAACTTCTTAAGGTGTTATATAAACTAGTAATTTATGATGGTAAAGGAAATTACCTCAAATGGAAGGATATACCATTCCACTATGAATACAAAGCAATCAAACTAGGTGCAAAATTTAGAATTCATAACATTAAGGGAGAAAGCAAAAAATGAAACTAATTAAGGTGAAAAATATGATGTAAGCCAATAAGAAAAACTATTCCCAAACTATTCTCGTAGGTTACCTTATTTGATGTAGAAAAACTATCAAACTATTCCCAAGGCATCTCTAGCCATCTCTGTTGTAGGGTGTTACGACCATAATTTTTATGAATTCATGGCTAGGAAAGACACTAGTTTCTCCACTCTACACTTGACCAACCATCGTCTATATTGATTGGAATTGTAAGGGATAATGATGTTTATTCAAACACAAATAAACCAACATAGTCTATAGTTGTATATGTTAATTTGTAAAGTGGTAAGTTATGTTGGAATGTGTCAAGTTCATTGTGTAAAGGCACTAATATCTTATTTGTTGTTTCTTTTGCAGGGGTAGGCCTGATAGTTGTGTTAAAGAGACTTTTGGAGATGGGAAACTCATGCAACACAAAAATAAAATATAGAAGGAATCTGCCCATTGAAAAGGTTGATGACTTAAGAGAAAAGGCCAGGTTGGGAATGGGAAGATTGAGACGTCGTCCTATCATTGCCCCAGATCCTGCCACTGATCGTAACACAGTTGTTGACACGACAACCTCTTTTTTAGAACCACAGGTAGAGTGGTCGCGTCCAATAGACCCAACTCAAATTCCAACATCAACACAATCTCCAACCAACAATCCATCGATGAGTCATGCTGAAGTTCCTCACGACACAAGAATTTGGGGAGATGTTGCATGTGTAGAGTTGGACATACAAGCCTCGCTTAATTTGCAATCTCCCCAAGAAGACCAGAACCATGTCAACCACACTCCCATTATGGTCCAATATGTGAATGAAGCACCACAACAAACAAGCTCCGGTATTCATGTCTCATGTCCACCCTCCCTCCCTTGACTGTCTAGTGCAAGAAGAAGAACTCCTAGATGTATTCATGTGGATGAGAGTGCTATGTCGAGGCTTGAAGTGTTGGGCCTGGCCCAACAGGGCCATTTTTGGTGAAATTTTTGATGTTGAGGGAACTTGAGCTGTGCGCAGTTCAGAATACTGAATTTTACCTAAGTATCAGGAGTACTACGAAGATGTGCGCAGTAGCAAGTTTTGAAGGATGCTGCACAGTATCAGTGCTGTGAAGGTAGTAGGCCACATGGAGCCAGTAAAGTTGTGTACTGGATGGAGGATGGCTGGTTATAGCGGATAGACCAATGGTGGTCTATTTTTGGTAAGACTGCTGAAAATATGCCGAGTTGCGGGCATAAGCAGATCGAGAAGGTGGCCAACTGTACAAGTCCATTAAGCAGAGGATGGATCGGGAAAGTGACAGTTTGGCATGTAGCAGTTGTACGCGACCGTTAAGAGGAAAACAACAGAAGGAAAGCGACTAGGAGCTGAGCTAGTTATACGTGGTCATTAAGGGACAGACAGCCTGCAGAGAAAGCGACTGGGAGCTGAGCCAGTCACACGAGCCAGTCAGTGGAAGGGTGGCTTGAAATGGATGACCTGTTGGAGTGCGCGCAACAGGGAGGATGAAACTGATGGATCTAAGGCATGGAGGACTGCCATGACAGCAGGATTGCTATAAGAAGCTGGCATGACAGTTCAAAGGGACCGTAGTGGTTTGGAAATCCTAAGGGTTTCGGTCTTCAATGTTGTAAAGACACGACCTTCAGGCGTGATCTATTTAAGAAGACCATTTTTGTAAAGGAAGGGTTGGTCGTTGTTGATAATTGCATTGGTGATAATACTATATTGTAATATCTTTTGAGTCGAGAATAGATTGTAAAGGCTCTGCAGCTAAGTGCACAGAGACCTATCTGAGCAAGAAGAGAGGCGCAGCTAAGTGCGCGGCTAAGATTTGTGAACCCTTCCTTAAAATAAATATCAAACACAGTTCTTGTGGACGTAGCTTCCCACCCGAGGGAGTGAACCACGTCAAATAGTGTGTTGTGAGACTATATGTTTATGTGTTTGCATTTATATTTATCTGTTCTGTAGTTAGATGTGCAATGTTTACTTACAGTCTATTATGAGAAGGCTTTTATATGCATATGCCATCAAGAGAGTATGGAATGATATGTTAAGTCTGCATGAATAGATGTATTGTTAATATTAGCATTGCTTCTAAGGACAGTGAATCTATTATCTGCTTGAGCATAAGGGGAATTGTTTAGCTATTGAATGGATGCAGTCAATGAATGTATAACTGTTATCTCACACCTGAGGGTTATGCTTAAACTTGTAACACTTAAGTGTAGGATCTGAGCATTAAATAGTCAGTTAGTTAAGTGTATGACTGGATTGATAATTGACACTTAACCCTTTTTCTTAAGCATTCTGTGAATGGTCCAAGCATAGGAAGTCAAGTGGCAGTGTTTGTAGAATAATCTTAATCCCCGCAATATGGAAGAAGGTAGTGGTGCGGACCGCGGTGTTGACCATCACTGCGCAGTCTGACCTTCGTAGCACTCGACTGTTGTGCTACCATGAACATCGTCACAGTCATCAATTCATCACCCACTGTGGACATCTAAGTCCGTAGTACCCCATTGGAAACACCTCGGCTGAGACCTCATCCTACTCGCAGGCAGTTGCCGAAAGGGCCGATGCAAAGGGGTTTTGTTGGTTTAAGGTAGCCGCGTAGAACCTGGGTCTTCATAAAACCTCTGGTCAGCATTTGATAACCCAACAAATGGTTTCATTGTCGTGCTAGGATCCGTGATGAGTTTCAATCGTGATGAGTGATGAAGAGTCTGATCTCCCGGAAAGTGCATTGAACTAGCATCCTGAGAAGACAAAAATCTAGGCTTGGTGGGATAAGACCATAAGAGACTATAAAAGACAAGAGAATAGACAACTGTGTCTAACCGACATGCAGTGGTCTGATATCTACCTGTTGGATGACATTCACAAAATTTTCACATTTTTGGATGAGCTGCATGTGTGGATCTTGCAGCTCGCAGAAAAGAAAACTTGCTTTCAAGGAGGAGTTCCTACAGAGTGGAATCCTGAGCTCATAGTACAGCTCAAAGCGATAGACAGCCCATTGACACGTGCAGTCGACTTTTGGGTCGATCATATGCTAGAAGGATTTGTCACAGATTTTGTTGTGGATATGCTCAAATCCTATAGCCAAGCAGAGGCACACTTTTTTGGAGGTTTGCAAGGTAAGTTCCTGAACAATCTCAGTCTATACATTAATATGTTGTTAGATGAGAAAGGTGTTTTAAGAATACAGTAATCTTTTTAAGTTGTCATGGTAAATAGCACTTATAGCGATTCCAACAAAGAGACTCACAACTTAAGGAGTGGGAAGAGATACAAGTTCAATAAGAACCCTGGAGGCTCTGGACTCCACGTAGATATTGAGATTCTTTCTGATACTGAAAACGAAGCTGCACCCCCATTTACTCCTCAGAACCCTCCACTTGCAGAGCCCGCATAGCCTAGTACATCTACCCCTATATGCCCATTTTTTTTTACTGCACAGAGTCTTGTATGACAGCCTAGCACCCTCCAGGGCACACCCCAAGGTGCGCCTTCGAGTGCTATAACCTCCCCCTAGAGCCATGGCCCATACGGATATGAAGTTGCCTATATTCAAAGGGACAGATCTAGAAGATCCTGACCAGCATTGGTTCCTTTGTGAAGCTATCTGGAGTGTCAGAAAGACCCGAGATGATGATGAGAAGAAAGCCCAGCTTATTACTACGTTCAGAGATAGAGCGTTGCACTGGTTCATGAAGTATTCTACCATGCAGCCCAGGACCCTAGCAGAGATTAAAGTTGTGCTGATAGCAGAGTTTAAGAAACCAAAGTCTGAGTCTCAGTGTATAACTGAGCTGAAGGAAATCAAGCAGAGACCGACAGAATCGTTCTGGGAATTCGACCAGAAGTTCAAGACACTCTTGGACAAAGTGAGCTTTGTCATAGCACTCAAACAACATAAAGAATGGTTTATTTCTGCGTTGTTTCCGCACATTAGGTTACCATTAATGTAGCAGAAGGTTACATCCCAAGGAGAGGCCTTGGAAATAGCGATGAAGTTGGAGGCTTCACCGATTGGTGAGTCTAGTTCTATGATGACACAGATTCAGAACCAGCTTACCACCCTGACACTGGAGCTACAGAGCATGAAGAATGGAAAAGGGCAGTGATATGAACCTTGTCATGAGATCTGGTGCAAGAGTTGCAAAGGAGAAGGTCATGACCGGGAGCATTGTCCCCTATACCGCGACTATCTCGCCAGTGCTGCGCCTAACCCCATCAATCAGAACTAGGCACCCGGGTATGAGATCTGTAGAACTACTAGTCATAGACCTGAATATTGTTACCTGATACAGAAATATGTGAAGACACCTAAGAATCTATATTGCAACTTCTGCAAATCAGTTGGACATGATGATTCCAACTGCTGCACCTATGAACTAATGAATGAAAGAAAGCGCGACATGGATTCAATGAGAGGCACTGGCTTGTACGGAGTGCTAGAAGATAACCAGCCAAAGCAAGAAAACATGCACTATGATCAATCTTCCTACAAAGGCCGTGGTGGTGGATACCACGGTAGAGGAAGAAATACCGGCCTGGCACAAGTAAGAGGCCGCAGTGGGGTCATCTATTATAACTGTGGCCAGCCAGGTCACGTATCTAGAGACTGTGTAAACCCATGCACCACTTGTAATTATTGTAAATCATTTGAACATGTTATAGAAGATTGCCCAGTGCTAGAGGTAGAGATGCAGAAAAGAAGAAGAACAGACGCGCCAACTCTGAGCATCCAGTGGATCTCAGCAGAGAACAGACCTGTGGATCCTAGCATTAAAGTAGTCACACGTAGTGGCATAGATCCAAGCCACGATAGGGGAGCAAAGGCTTCAACTTCAGGAGAGGCTCATGCGAATCAGGGCCCTCTTGAAACAATATGGGTAAGAAAAGCCCAAGGAAAGATGCCTGCTCTGGATCTGAAGAAGAACAAAGAAGCTTTTGTTGACGCATGAGATACCTTCAGAGAACCAGCACCTAAATCACCAAGGATCCCGCTGCGCAGTGAAGTACCATGTGTTGAAGACACACCTTCTGCTTATGACAAGACCAAACACACAGCGGATGTTAGCACCTTGGTTGCACAGTTCCTAAGGAGCTACATGAAGCTATTGAAAAATCAAAACGTGATAGCAGAGCTAGAGAAACTCATAAATCTGTATGAACCACAGACAGAAGTAGAAACTTCTAATGGCGCACTACATCATATAAAGGAACAAAAGAGGACGGGCCATGAAATGAGGCTCACTGCATAGATAGGAGACTTTGAGATGGACGAAGTTATCCTTGATCTGGGATCAGAAGTAAATGTCCTTACCAAGCAGACATGGAAGCAGATGGGTCGACCAAAGCTATCCTGGTCACCTATCCAGTTGAGAATGGAAAATCAAGAGAAAGTTATACCATTTGGCCGCTTAGCCAATGTTGTGGTTGATATTGATGGAGTACAAAGCCATGCAGACTTTAAAGTCATCGAGATTGTTGATGATAGCCAGCCCTTTCCTGCGCTGTTAGGAATTGACTGGGCTATTGACAATTTAGCCATTATAAATTTGAAAACAAAGAAGATGATATTCAAAGGTAAGCATCTGCAGGTTATCGCACCATTGGATCCTGTAGATGGGGACAGATATAGCAAGCTGATTCAGGAGGAATCTAAGGCCCGGGATTTGGACCAACTGTACCAGATGACTGCGAACTAGGAGGATTACATTAATCCTACCTCGAATGGTGTACTCAGCTGGAGATGCGATAGTTCCTACGTTTCTGACTCCGATGTTGGACTAGAAAAATGGTAGAATCACATGCATGAAGTGTCAACTAGAAGGTGCACGCAGGTCACGAAATCACTTGGCTGGATTGGAAAGGAGGTAAGTCTGATCCCTACATTTGATGGTTCTGCTAATGTTTATACTTTTATTGAAGACTATACTATAGTAGTTCTAGAAGAGCACAGGCTACCAGCATTGGATATGGCACTCCGTGGCATACCCTCCAGATGGTGGGCTTCGCACAAGCAGATATTGATCACTTGGGATCAATGCAGAACAAGGATGCAGATTCGGTTCGCAGAAAGGGTTGCCATACCCTTTCAGAAGTTCAATGGGAAAATAGATCCTAGGCAGCATTTGGAAGTTTGTTCGCAGGCATGGGAAGAAAGGCCACCTGAAGAGTGGGTGCACTTGTTCATGCATACTTTAGAAGAAGATATTCCAAAGAAGTGGTATCTAGACTTGGAGTTATGCAGGGAGACAACATATTGGGATACGTTAACTACGAACTTCCAGAGAGATTTCTTCTTCGAGGATGAGAACCCTTCGATACATGAGGCACTGCAGATAATCAAGGAATGTATATTCAGAGGAGATTGTCCTCGCGAAGATATGTAATGGGAAGAATTCTTCAGCACAGATGACAGTCCTACGAACATACACTTAGAATGGAAAGAACATGAAGAACATCCAATAAACTGTTATAATTTAGCTGACGATGATAAGCATGGAAGAGAAGAGGATGAAGATGACCTGCGCAATAGCAATATACCAGAGTCAGAAGGTGTGCGTGATATAGAAGGACCTCCATTAGAAATCCTGGACATGAGTGGACCGGTCAAGACACATAAGGTGAACATTGGCACGAGTGAAGAGCCGAAGTTCGCATCTATCGGAGACTACTGGGATGACTAGACTGTCGCGGAGATTGCAGATACCTTGCACGAATATCAGGATCTATTTCCGACCAAGTTTACAAAAATGAAAGGAATATTGGGTGACTTAGGAGTCATGAAAATCCCCTTGAAGCCAGGCGCTAAGCCTATGAAGCAGCGACCATATAGACTGAATCCACAATACAAAGAGAGAGTCCGCGCGGGGTTAGACAAAATGTTAGAGGCAGGAATCATTGAACGTGTCGAGGAATCTGAATGGATCAGTCCTATGGTTTTCCAGGACAAGAAGATGAAGGGTGAGATCAGGATATGTATCAATCTCAGAAAACTTAATGATGCATCAATGCACAACCCATTCCCTACCCCTTTTATGGATGAAATACTTGACAATGTTGGAGGGAATGAGGCCTACTCTTTTACCGATGGTTTCTCTGGTTATCATCAGATCAGAATTGATCCCATGGACAGGCATAAGACAACATTTGCTACATAATGGGGTTCGTTCCAGTATACAGTCATGCCGTTTGGTCTGAAGAACACGCCTGCCATCTTTTCCAGAGTCGTCGTCGCGGCATTCAAAGATTTCATGCATAAGTTTCTCAAAGCATATTTCGATGACTGGACTATCTTTGGTTTGTTGAAGAACCATTGTGCAAATTTGAGAATGATGCTTGAAAAATGTAGACAACATCAGATCTCATTGAATCTGAAGAAGTGCATCTTTTGTGTTCCATATGGAATCTTACTGGTACATATTGTCTGTAAGCAGGGCTTGATGGTGGACCCTGTGAAGATTGCCATTATTGTGAATTTACCTACACCAACTTCAGTTAAGATGCTGCGCTCTACCCTGGGTCATATAGGTTATTACAGGAAGTTCATTAAGTGTTATGTGCAAATAACCGTAGCAATGGAGAAGTTGTTGAATAAGGATGTGCCTTTCGTTTGGAACAAAGAGTGCAAACAAGGTTTTGACACCCTTAAAGAAAAGATGGTTACCGCATCAATCCTAGTCTTGCCAGACTGGACAAAGTTGTTTCATGTTCATGTGGATGCATCATGCATTTCCCTAGGCATTGTGCTAGCTCAGCCAGGAGAAGGGGGTATTGACCACCCCATTGCATTTTCTAGTAGGAAGCTATCGACAGCAGAGAAGAATTATACCACTACTGAGCGGGAAGGACTAGCGATGGTATATGCCCTTTAGAAGTTCAGACATTATCTACTTGGTGTGCACTTCCTCATGTTCACTAATCATTCTGCATTGAAATATCTGGTCAATAAGCCAGTGTTAGGGGGGTGCATATGCAGATGGTTGTTGTTGTTCCAGGAGTACAACTTCGAGATCATTGTTAAACTCAGAAGGCTGAACTTGGGACCTGACCACCTGTCTAGAATAGAGTCGGGAGAGGAGACAATGAATATTGAAGATAGTATGCCCGATGCGCAGATGTATGCTATATAGGTTGCAAACGATTACTATAAGGATATCATTGATTTTCTGACAACAGGGCTGACACCACAAGAATTTTCTGTTTAGCAAAAGAAGTAGCTAGTAGTCCACACCATAGATTTCACTCTCATTGCAGGACAATTATACAAACTCGGACCAGATGAATTCTTGCACAGATGTGTACTCGACCATGAAAATCCTTACATACTAGCAGATGCACATTCAGGCATTGCTGGAGGTCATTACGCAGGAAAGGCTACTGCGTAGAAGATATTGCGCGCAAGGCTGTGGTGGCCTACCATCCACAAGGATTCTAAGGAATACTGCAAGAACTGCGATGTCTGTCAAAGGACAGGGAAGCCGTCGTGCAGAGATGAAATTCCATTGAACCTGCAGTTGCCTTTATAGGCCTTTGAGAAGTGGGCAATTGATTTTGTGGGACCTATAAACCCACCAAGAAAGAGAACTGGTGCGAGGTATATCATTACTACCACAGATTAGCTCACTAGATGGGCAGAAGCTAAACCAGTGAAGGACTGCAGTGTAGGTACTGCCACGTAGTTCATTTTTGAGGAAATTTTGTCAAGATTCGACTGTCCAAAAATTTTGATGAGTGATCAGGGCACTCACTTTCTAAACAACACCATTGAATCCCTCACATAGGAGTTCCACATTCGGCATCACCGTAGTGCACCATATCATCCACAGGCGAATGGAACTATTGAAGCTTTCAACAAGATATTGGAAAACGCGCTAACGAAGGTGTGCAACGTAAACAAGGATGATTGGGACCTGCGCATCTCATCTGTGCTTTGGGCATACATGACAACTTGTAAGAAGTTGACAGGACAGACACCCTTCCAGTTGGATTATGGGCAAGAGGCCATAATGCCAATGGAGTATATTGTCCCTAGTCTGAGGATTGTTGCATTCACCGGAATGGAAAATCGCGAAGCATTAGATGAAATACTTCTACATTTAATCGGCTTGGAAGAGGATCGTTTCATTGCAGGATTTCAGCAGCAAGTCCAAAAGGATCGTGAAAGGGCATGGCATGATCGCCATATCAGGAACAAATGCTTTCAGGTAGGTGACTTAGTCCTCCTATATGATAGCAAGTTCATGAAATTTCCTGGCAAATTTAAAATACATTGGCTTGGTCCATATATTGTTATGCATGTCACTAATAGTGGTGCAGTTCAGTTAGCCACTTTAGCTGGTGATACCCACTATGATAAATGGAAGCAGACTTAAGTTGTACCGTGATAGTCCTGCTTTGCAACATGCATAACGATAAACATGGGGATAAATTTCTAAGTGCCAAGTACAGTTGAAATTGGGCACTAGAAATGTATAGAGTCTATACGTGTATCATAAAGGAACAATGTATGAGCAGTGCAGCACTGCTGAAGCTGCACAAGAATGATGAAGAGAACAGTGGAAAAATAGCCATGGAGTTCAAAGATCAGTACCACGAAGAAACTGCACAGGCGTTGAAATGTTCGCCGCGCAGTTCGGCGTAGCATTCAAAAAAAAAAAAAAAAATCCGTTGCATGCATTTTTGAGAATATAGCCATTAAAATGCCTATTGCAGCAACCACTCGAGCATTTAAAGGGAGGATAGCCATTCTGGACAGACTGGTGGATGAAAAGACTGAAAGATTTGAAGGATTTGGCCACCAGAGGTCACATTTAATGCCTACCTAGCCGTTGAGGGGCACGGAAGGGGGTCTACTGCGCCTATAAATAACACCATTTGAAGACTCACAGGCATTACTGAGCACTTAGAATTTTTTTCTGTAACTAACCTCTCTGAGCTAGTAGCCATCTGTATTCCCTCTGCCATAACCGCTATCTCATCAAGTGAATGTCCGAACCCTTCTACACAGAGAAAGAGCTTACTATTGAAGAAACATTGAGAATCTTTCAGCACGGAGGGATTCAGCAGTTAATGAAAACTCCAGTTAAGAAGATTGTCGTAGAACAAGGTCAAATATCCCGCAAATCGCCAAGGATTAATCTGAAAATGTAGGATAAAGGAAAGGACACACTGACTGGACCTCAAACAAAGCATTCCAAGCCCAGTTCGATGGTCCCAAGGAAACCCATATTCACCAAGGAAATTTCACTCAAGATGACACCAGATTATATCTCGCTGTGGGCATTAGATGCCCCTGTGTATAAAATCGTAAAGAATGCCAAGTATGATATCCCTCTATCGTCAGTGTCTAAGCACATAAAAATTATGACAAACCTCTTGGGAAAGATCCCATACTGCAAATGGGAGGATTATCACCTCTTCGTAGTGAAGAAGGATGAGGCACAAGATCCCAAGTACCCAGATTTTCAACCAGATCAATATATGTGCTGGAAAAAGGATGCAAAAGGAGAGCTGAATCTGGTGGCCGAAAGCTTGTTAACACCGGTGGTGCGGTCAGGACTGTTAAACCTGCTGCGACTATCCCATTTTGAAAGGTCGATCAAACTAAACATCGTGGTTTGCACCTTGATGGCACGAATCCACCAAGGATATTTATGGATGGAAAGGCCCATAGACATCAATATCAACCTAATCCATGTCATTACAGGATTGAGTAAGCGCGGTGAGGATCTGAAGCAGTTCTTCCAAGGGAAGGGCAAAGAAAAAGATGTCGTGGCAAAGATGAAGAAGAGCCATGCGCTAGTGAAGGGAAAACGGGGTTTTCCCACTGACGAGATTGACAATCGAGCAACAAAGTTCATTACACAGATGCTCGTAGCAAAGGTATTGAAAACAGCAAGACCCACCGACGTGCCTGCAGGTGCAGTACTGCTTGGCGCCGCAGCAGTAGAGGGAACAGAGTCTAACTAGTGCCAATACCTACTGAATGAGCTCATGGAGGAACTCAACGATTTCTAATGGAATGGGGGCAACTTCCATTTTACATGGCTGATTGTCCTCATCGCATTCATCGGATGGAAGGAGCCGAAGGTCTTTGTCGACATCAGTGTTGATAGATCCGAACCCAGAGGAATCAGGTTCATGAACCTATGGGAAAATGTAAATCCACAATGCCAGCACGCTACCCAAGAAATCTTCTATCAATATTACATGTAGTTGCGTGACGTGATCATGTGCACACCAAGAATAATGAAGCAGTTAACAAGAAAGTACATAGGCATTGTCAATTTTACTGTTGACATGTGTTGTGTGTTTATCTCTCCAAAGGCAAAGATGAAGAAGCCGTAGTGGTTCCCTGGGCGCTACCACATGACAGAAGCAGATATAGAGTTCATTATGAAATATTGGCCCACCAACTACTGCGTCGAAGTTCTGGATGTCCTGATAGACTTAGAAGATGATGAGCCGATTCCTCCACCATGTCCGATTATTGAAGAGAAAGAGCCAGCGAAGGGCAAGAGAAAAGAATCGGAAATCCCATCCTAGCCAAAGGCGAGAAAGAAGAAGAAGGAAAGCAAAGGTCAACCTGACCCAACCCTCAACGATGATGACTTCGATATGATAGCTGATAAAGTTAATGAGACCCTCGAAGAATTTATGTCAGATAAGGAGAAAAAAGATAAAGCCATCCAGGATGACGTTGCAAGTAACTTTGTCTCAATGCAAGGGCTCATGAAGAAAATGGAGGATGTCCACAAGAGCCAACCCTTTCCGCGTGACATGGGGGCCCTAGAAGCTTCGCAGCAGGCACCATCTCCCCTCACTGTCGTGCTCCCACTGTCACGTCCCCATTTTGACCCCCTTTGCATTAAATTGTAAATGATGTAAATATTTTTATTTAATCATGGTGAGGAGCTCAAGGACAAGTACCCACCATTGATTTAGCGTTTTATGTATCAGCAATGAAAAATAGATGCATGTGGTTCTTGTGCTAGATAGGCACAATGTAAATTAAGACATCATGTAAATGCGAATTTTAATGAAAAAACCCACAACTAGCTATGCAATGCAACAAAGAGATGGGGGCATGATTCTACAAGGAATAGGGAGGGAAATTATTCAAACCCTTGAGCCAATGGTGTCAATCCATGTGTCAATGAGAAAACCCATAAAACACCAACTACCCATTTTGGGTTATGGACCCAATCATTTAATTCTTCCAAAAATTGGTTGAGGCAGTTAATGCCTTGGGAATGAAGAGGTATGGAAGCCAATTTCGTGCATGGGCAAGCCATCAACCTGGGAATTCATATTTTTACTTCTTGGGCAAGAAAACACCCACGAAATGGTGCCCAAAGCCATTCTAAACAGATAGTTTCCTCTCTCACGTAGATTGAGATTGCTGGAAGCCCTCTTGACCCCCGTCATCCCCCTCCTATGTCGTTGATTGTGAGAAAATTCTATGATTTGACAAATTGTCAATATAATATTTTCCCACGTACATGAAAGTAATTTATGAATTTCTGAGAAGATAATGCAACTAACAATTGTGTTGATGAACACATTTTGTAGAATCACAGTTACATCAGGGCAGCAATCTAGATAGTACAGTTGGAAAGTTTGGATCTTGGTTGGGCCAAAAAATCAACATCATGGATGATGCACAGGATCCCTATGAGCCTGAAACAGATGCCATGGGGGAGAACATATATGTTGAGAATGCTGAAACAGAATCTAATGGGAGAAGAAATCAAGAGACTCCTCTAGGTATTGCAACCACCATGAGAAGCCTAAGGGTGGAGTTGCAAAGCTATAGAGAAGACAATGAAAGGATGATTAAAGCTCAGGAAGAACAAAATTAGTTGAATGCAGCCATGCTATAGAGTTTGACAGACATCTAAAGGAAAATAAACTCTAGGCATCAGACATCAAATCTAGAAAGGGGTGGGAGTAGTTCTAGGAGGAATTCCCACAAGAGGGCCAGTATCCCAAGAAAAGTTTCTACAGAAAAAACATATACTCCAGAAATCTCTTCTAATGAATCATCTGACTCTGAAGAATCCATTGAGGGTTCGAGCTCTTCATCCCGCAGAAGCAAGAGGAAGAGGCACTACAAGAACAATTTGCATCGGGAATTTAAGAAGGCAAAACCTCCTACATTTGACGGAGAGGTAAAATCTGGTCAAGAAGCTGAAGCTTGGCTTCTTGGGATGAGAAAATATTTCCAAGTTCAAGACTACTCTGGGAATATGAAGGCAAGGGTTTCCATCTTCAACTTGAATTGGAGAGCATCTATATGGTGGCAACACATCAGGCAAGTGAAGAAGATCAATGAAAGGAAGATTGTGTGGAAGCAGTTCAAGAAATACTTCAAGCAGAAGTACTTCTCTGACAGGTACTATGATGGTAAGATCAAAGAGTTCCATGAGCTGAGATTGGGACAATTGAGCATGGAAGAATATGCAAACAAATTCTTGGAGCTGCTAAGATATGTCAGGTACATTCGAGATGATAAGGTAAAAATTTAGCGTTTCCTAAGTGGACTGCCCCAGTCATATAAAGACATAATTGAGTTTGATGAACCTCGAACTCTAGAGGAGGCCATAAGAAAGGCCAAGTATTGCTTTGATCAAAACAAAAGCAAACCAGAATTCCATAAGGCATGGAAGGATAGGGAAAACGAAAAGTTTGATCAAAGGAAGAAGGGGTTCAAGCCTCCTCAATTCCGAAATCAGCAAAGGCAACCATCACAGGTTGTGACTAAGCCAACTAGGATGATGGGAGACAAGCCAAGAGATCCAAAGGAACCAAGAGAACCACTTCAATGTTGGGGTTGTGGAGGGGAGAACATGATTAGGAACTATCCACATCGGAATGGGAATCCAAATCAAGTTCACAACATCCAAGGAGCTGAAATTGTGGGTCAAGTGGCAAGGACAATCCCTAGAATCTATGCAGTAGTAGAAGACCACCAGGCAGATCATCAATCAACTATGGTTGAAGTTGAAGGTAATATTGCTAAGCAATCTGTTTCTATTTTGATTGATCCTGAATCTACTCACAGTTATGTCACTCCTAGACTTGTTGAGATTTGTGCTTTCAAAAAATTAAAGCATAGTAAATCACGGTTAGTTCAACTAGCCACTGGAACCAAGAGAAAAGTTAGTGAAATGGTAGAGAAATGTCCATTAGAGATGGATGGGCTATTCACTTATGCAGATCTGAATATTTTTCCACTTGGTTTCTATGATATTCTCATTGGAATGGATTGGTTAGAGGCACACAGGGTTAAACTTGACTGCTGCAATAAGACATTTGAATGCATGGACGAAGAAGGAAACCCGAGGGTTGCAAAAGGCATTCCAAAGGTGACTTCTGTTAGACAGGTTACAGCCATGCAGCTAAAGAGGTTCTGTAGGAAGGGATGTCAATTGTATGCAGCCCACATTTTAGAGGCAGCATAGAATGAAACTCTTAAATTGGAGGACTATCATGTATTGCAAGAATTCAGGGATGTTTTTCCTGATGAGATTCCAGGACTTCCTCCAAAGAGAGACATTGACTTTACAATTGAACTTGTACCAAGAGTGGCACTAGTGTCTAAGACACCCTATAGGATGAGTACATCGGAATTGCTAGAATTCAAAATGCAATTACAAGAGTTGCTAGAAAAGAAATATATTAGGCCAAGTGTGTCCCCGTGGGGAGCACCTGTTCTATTTGTGAAAAAGAAAGATGGAACACTCAGGTTATATATTGACTACAGGCAATTGAACAAAGTCACTGTGAAGAACAAATACCCATTGCCCCGAATTGATGACCTTTTTGACCAAATGAGAGGAGCAAAGGTATTTTCAAAGATTGACTTAAGGTCTGGTTACCATCAGGTAAGAATCAAAGAAGAAGATATTATAAGACAGCGTTTAGAACAAGGTATGGACACTATGAGTTTGTAGTGGTACCATTCGGTCTCACAAATGCACCAGCTACATTCATGTGTCTCATGAATAATTTTTTTAGCAAGTATTTGGACAAATTTGTTCTTGTATTCCTAGACGACATTCTCATCTATTCTAAGAATGAAGAAGAGCATGAAGAACATTTGAGAATGACAATGCAATTACTAAGGGAGCATAAGCTGTATGCAAAGTTGAGCAAATGTGATTTTTATAAAGATAGAATTCATTATTTGGGTGACATCATCTCCGACGAAGGAATATCTGTAGACCATGAGAAGATTGAAGCCATTATGAATTGGCCAACTCCAAGGAATGTGACTAATGTGAGATCTTTTATGGGCCTTGCTGGTTACTACAGGAGGTTTATCGAAGTATTCACCAAGGTTGCAAACCCGATCACTTCTTTGCAAAAGAAGGGGATAAATTTTGAATGGTCACCAAGACGTGAGGAAAGTTTTCAACGGTTGAAGAATCTTCTTACAAGTGCACCAATTTTGAAAATTGCAAACCCAGAAAAACACTTTGTGGTATGTACCGATGCATGCAATCAAGGACTTGGAGGAGTTCTTATGCAAGACAACCACGTGATATGCTATGAGTCAAGAAAGTTGAAGGAGCATGAGAAGAACTATGCTACTCATGATATAGAACTTGCAGCCATAGTACATGCTTTAAAGATGTGGAGGCATTACTTAATGGGAAGAAAATTTGAGTTAAGGACAGACCATTGTGGTCTGAAATACTTGTTTGATCAGCCAACTTTAAATGCTAGGCAAGCTAGATGGTTGGAATTTTTGTGTGAATTTGATTTTGAAATCAAACACATAAAAGGGAAAGAAAACAAGGTGGCTGATGCACTCAGCAGGAAGGTACATGAAATGTATGTGGCAGCACTTAGTACTTGCCAACCATATTTGAGGCAGCAGATTGTTAACCATATGGTTGAGGATGAAGTGTATGAGCAGATAAAGGGCAAATTACAGTAGCAAAACCTTGAAAAGAAGTATGAAGGATATCATTTGGAAGGAGACAGACTTCTTACTTATAAGAATAGAGTCTATATTCCAAATGCGGCAAATTTAAGGAGGATTGTTATGGATGAAATCCATAAATCTCCATACTCTGGTCACCCAGGATATCAGAAAACAATTGCTATAGCAAGAAAATATTATTTCTAGCCAGGGATGAAGAAGGATGTCGCTGAATACATTTATAAGTGCATGAAATGTTAGCAGGTGAAGGTTGAACACCAACACCCCACAGGTTTATTGCACCCAATGCCAATTCCAGAATGGAAATGGGAAATAATTTCCATGGATTTTATTACAGGATTGCCAATGACTATGGGACAACATGATTCCATCATGGTTGTGGTGAACAAGTTATCAAAGGAAGCACATTTCATACCGGTTAAGTCCACACATAAAGCCGATGCCATTGCAAATATTTTCATGAAGGAAATTTTCAGATTACATGGGTTGCCTAAAGCAATAATTTTTGACAGGGATACCAAGTTCACTTCCAATTTTTGGAAAGGTCTCTTTGCATATTTGGGTACACAGTTGAACTTTAGCACCGCATACCATCCTCAAACAGATTGGCAAACAGAAAGAGTAAATCAGGTGCTTGAAGACATGCTTTGCATGTATGTAATGAACAAGCCATCCAAGTGGAAGGATTATCTACACCTGGTAGAGTTTGCATATAATAATGGGCAGCAAGAATCATTGGGAATGAGTCCATATGAGGCTTTGTATGGCAGAAGGTGTAGGACACCAGTGACTTGGGACAATCTAGTGAACAGAATTGTACTTGGGCCAGAATTGCTTAAGGAAATGGAACAAGAGGTTGCAAAGATCCGGCAAAATTTAAAAGCAGCCCAGGATAGACACAAAAGCTATGCAGATAAGCATAGGATCCATAGGGAATTCAGTGTTGGGGATCATGTGTATCTTAGAGTGAGGCCAAGGAAGGGTTCCTTGAAGCTTGGGAGTTATGCCAAGCTATCACCTAGATATTATGGGCCAGTTGCATATAGACTTGCATTGCCTGCTAGCACTAAAGCTCATAATGTTTTTCATGTCTCTTTACTTAAGAAATATGTACATGACCCTAACCATGTGATTAATTGGGATGTGATCCAGGTGGAACCCGAGGGAGAGTTCCAAACCGATCCATTGCACATCCTAGACAAGAAGGTAACATTGCTCTGGAACCGAGCCATCGAACAGGTAAAGGTGCAATGGAAGCACTACAGTCCCGGTGAGGCTACATGGGAGCTGGAGGATGCAATGAGAGTGGCATATCCATTTTTGTTCAGTTTTGATGAGCACTGAGGACAGTGCTGATGTAAGGGGAGGGGAATGTCACGTCCCCATTTTGACCCCCTTCGCATTAAATCGTAAATGATGTAAATATTGTGATTTAATCATGGTGAGGAGCTCAAGGCCAAGGACCCACCATTGATTTAGCGTTTTATGTATCCGCAATGAAAAATAGATGCATGTGGTTCTTGTGCTAGATAGGCACAATGTAAATTAAGACATCATGTAAATACGAATTTTAATGAAAAAACCCACAACTAGCTATGCAATGCAACAAAGAGATGGGGGCATGATTCTATAAGGAATAGGGAGGGAAATTATTCAAACCCTTGAGCCAATGGTGTCAATCCATGTGTCAATGAGAAAACCCATAAACCACCAACTACCCATTTTGGGTTATGGACCCAATCATTTAATTCTTCCAGAAATTGGTTGAGGCAGTTAATGCCTTGGGAATGAAGAGGTATGGCAGCCAATTTCGTGCATGGGCAAGCCATCAACCTGGGAATTCATATTTTTGCTTCTTGGGCAAGAAAACACCCACGAAATGGTGCCCAAATCCATTTTGAACAGATAGTTTCCTCTCTCACACAGATTGAGATTGTTGGAAGTTACATTCACGTTTTTTCATAAAAATGCAAGGTTTTCGTTGCCCAAAAACTCATTTTTGGTTTTGGATAGTAGCTGGGAAGAAAGAGCTGCGATTTGGGACCGTATGGAGGTCGTTTTGCCCCAGAATTGCCATGGGCATTTTTCCTAAAAATGATTTCTTCTTCCTGGGGTTTTCCCAAACCTCCATTGTTCATTTTTAGCCTTCCCACATTTTTCTGAAGCTTAGGGAATCATTTTCATGCTTATCACTGTACAAACATTTTTCTCCTTTCTAGCCATTGTAGTTAGTTGATTATCTGCATCCCTGTTTGATTTGGAGACTGTAAGCAAGAGATTGGAGTGGTAGTGGACAGAGAGGGCTTGATAAACCTAGTGGGGGAGATAACCTCTCAAGAAGATCAAGAGGGTTTTGGCTACTCTTCTATGCACACCCTGAGAGCACTAGATGGGGAAGATATGGCTTGAGCGACTGTACAGCAGTGAAAAGAATACTTCCTTGTGCTGGGTGTGTAGGTATTGTGGGTGCCAAGCTAGATAGATCTTGTAAGGTTACCCCTGTCTCTATGCTTGAGCTCACTAGCTTAGCCACTCTTCCTTTCCATTTCCTAGCAGCCTGATAAACCCAATTGTAGATTGGCTTGGCTCATCTTGGTGTATGCTTGGCTATGTGTGAGTCTGCTGTTCCCTGGTTCCTTGTAGAAATCATGCCCATCTCGGGGGTGACAGTTGTATCAAGAGGCTGATAAGCACAATTGGCCTATGGTTGGGTGGAACGTTGCAGATGCATAGCTGGTTGCTTGGGACTACTTTGCTATAAGATAAGTATTCTCTTATGTTATCCTTGTAATTATTTATTTGATAAATATCTTGAATGTATGATGAATGTGTAATTGATATTACTTCCGCTGTGTTTCTCTTATAATTATACATTTCCTTATGTCTTTTATATTATGTGAATGCTTATTTAATAAGTTCATGGGGCTAGATGCCCGGTTTAGCATCACGATCCTCTCCATCTAACTAGTATGATGGGAGGGGAAGTGACACCCACCCAAAATGAGACTTGTCCGTCTTGACCCAATCACAGTCACATTGCCTACGTTAGAGGACATGGTCGACGTGGTTGAGCTCGACTTAGCAAAGATTCTGCTACCTGGTTTGCATTATTTGCACACGCAGGTTGGTGAGGAGATGCGTGACAAAGCCACGTATTCCATGAGAGCAGAAGCTTAGTTTCAAGCCACGAACAAGCAGTTTGAGGAGTCGAGCACGGGCACCTTGTTGATGATGGGAGATGAATAGTAGCACCGACAAAAGCTGGAGGCTACAATCAATTCTGTTGCGATAGATATCGAAGGAGTGCAGATCTAAGATAATCCCGAGGATACCGTCCACAAAATAGCGGATAGGGTGCAGACCCTAAAGTTAGAAATGGAGGACAAGGTAGTCCTATATGAGGCAGATATCAATCTACTCAGGGAAAAAATGAAACCGCAGGATCAGTTCACTGAGAAGCAACAAAGAGAAGCTGAAGTAAGGACTATAGCATAAAGCATCGCAATAGAGGCTGTGAAGTGCCAGCAATTACTTGATCAGTCCTTGAAGGCATTCACAGACCTTGAGGAAAATCCACAGCTGCAGCAGACAAAGACCGCAGGGAAGGAAAAACAGACCACATTGGAAGCCATGCAAGTAGAGGTGAAGACTCTGCCACCACGAGACAGACTGCAAAAGTTCAGAGAAATATCTACCCTGAAGAAGGAAGTACAGATCTTAAGAGAAAAGGAGACTGCACTGGACAATCAGTCGCAGCCACTCCTCGAAGACGCCTCTGAGGTCTCACAACGAATAGAAAACAAATTGAAAGAGCTGCAAGCCAACCAAGAAGCGATGGAAGCATAAATTGGCATGGAGACAACACCTGAAGAGCTTGAGACCATCAAACAATTGGAGAAGGAGGTCAATGAAACAATGAAGGAGCTGACGGATGCTTATAATGAGTTCGCAGCGAAGCTGAACACTTATATTAGTGAGCAGACTCTGGTACTAGATGTTGAAAGTGGCTCAGGTACGAGCCACAGGTAAGTGTTAGGGGCATGTTGGGCCTAGACCAACAGGGCCATTTTTGGTGACATTTTTTATGTTGAAGGAACCTGAGCTATGCGCAGTTCAGAATACTGAATTTTACCTAAGTATCAGGAGTGCTGCAAAGATGTGCACAGTACTAAGTTTTGAAGGATGCCGCAAATATCAGTGCTGCGAAGGTAGTAGGCCACGTGGAGCCAGTAAAGTTGTGTACTGGATGGAGGATGGCCGGATATTGTAGATAGACCAACGGTGGTCTATTTTTGGTAAGACTGCGGAAAAGATGATGAGTTGCGGGCATAAGCTGATCGGGAAGGCGACCAACTGTATGAGTCCATTAAGCAGAGGACGGATTAGGAAAGTGATAGTTTGGCGTGCAGCAGTTGTATGCGACTGTTAAGAGGAAAACGGAGAAAGGAAAGCGACTGGGAGCTGAGCCAGTTGTACGTGGTCATTAAGGGACGGACGGCCTGCAAAGAAAGTGACTGGGAGCTGAGCCAATCACACAAGCCAGTCAGTGGAAGGACGGCTCAAAGTGGATGACCTGTTGGAGTGCGCGCAATAGGGAGGCTGAAAGCGATGGATCTAAGGCATGGAGGACTACCATGATAGCAAGATCACTATCAGAAGCTGGCATGACAGTTTAGAGGGATCGTATTGGTTTGGAAACCCTAAGGGTTTCGGTCTTCAATGTTGTAAGTACATGACCTTCGGGCATGATCTATTTAAGAAGACCATTTTTTTATAGGAAGGGTTGGTCGTTGTTGATAATTGCATTGGTGATAATACTGTATTGTAATATCTTTTGAGTCAAGAATAGACTGTAAAGGCTCTGCAGCTGAGTGTGCAGAGACCTATCTGAGCAAGAAGAGAGCCACAGCTGAGTGCATGGCTAAGAAATGTGAACCTTCCTTAAAAGAAATATCAAACACAGTTCTTGTGGAAGTAGCTTCCCACCCGGGGGAGTGAACCACGTTAAATAGTGTGCTGTGAGACTGTATGTTTATGTGTTTGCATTTATATTTATATGTTCTGTAGTTGGATGTGGAATGTTTACTTACAGTCTATTATGAGAAGGCTTTTATATGCATCTGCCATCAAGAGAGTGTGGAATGATATGTTAAGTCTGCATGAATAGATGTATGGTTAATATTAGCGTCGCTTCTAAGGACAGTAAATCTATTATCTGCTTGAGCATAGGGGGAATTGTTTACCTATTGAATGGATGTAGTTGATGAATGTATAATTTTTATCTCGCACTTGAGGGTTATGCTTAAAATTGTAACACTTAAGTGTAGGATATGAGCATTAAATAGTCAGTTAGTTAAGTGTATGACTGGGTGGATAATTGACACTTAACCCTTTGCCTTAAGCATTCTGTGAATGGTCTAAGGATAGGAAGTCAAGCGGCATTGTTTGCAGAATAATCTTAATCCCCACAGTAAGGAAGAAGGTAGTGGTGCAGACCGCGGTGTTGACCATCATTGCACAGTCCGACCTTCGCAACACTCCACTATTGTGCTACTGCGAACATCGTCACAGTTATCAACTCATCACTCACTATGGACATCTGAGTCCGCAGTGCCCCATTAGAAATACCTCGAGTGAGACCTCAACCTGCTTGCAGGCTGTTTCCGAAAAGGCCGGTGCGAAGGTGTTTTGTTGGTTTAAGGTAACCGCGTAGAACCCGGGTCTTCATAAAACCTCTGGTCAGCATTTGATAACCCAACAAAGAAGGCAAGTTTCCAAAACACACTATTGAATGGCAATGCAACAAAATTGTCAAATAATATTTTGATTCCGAAGGTGATGCAAGTAAATGTCAATTATTGCTATGTTTGTTAAAGTCACGTTGTTTAGCTATTGTTAGGAGAATTTTGGGCATAAAGATGGTTAAAAGTTCAGAGGCTAGCAGTCATATTGTTAGAAATATCCAATCCGCATTTAATGCAATTGGGAAGACCTCTCATACAAAAGATCTTTGTGTAGCTCGTCGTGTTTTAGCGGAATCAGTTGTAAGCAAGTCCACAAGGAAACGTCGCCTGCTATCACACACTTCTCACATACTCAAATTAAATAGAAAAAATATTAAAAAGTAGTATGTTATAAGAGAAAATATTAACACTCTGAGTGGGAATGATTGTTGGGCTTTTTTTGGTAGGTTGCCTCGTGCAGATAGGAATCTAATTGATGATGTGAAGGAGTTAGTACAAAATTTTTGGCATGATCATACTAGACCTTCATCAAACCAAAGAGATGTGCTAAAGCTGAGAAAATGTTCTACTGAACATGAACCCCATGTTAAACACTTCCTTGACGCAAAATGGACTGAACTCTATGAGATATTCAGGAATGAGAACACATAATTGAACCTGGGCCAAAGGTCCTTTGAGAAATGCAAACCATGGTACATTCCTATATGCATTGATCAGAACACATGTTGTTGTATATACCACGTAGAATATGAATATTATTATGACACATATAAACATATATTTTGTGATTTGCATACTAACATTGCGCAGGGCTGTAATGGATCCATACTACCACCGAATGCATCAAGAAACTTTATCCACAACATCATGTGTCTAAGGCCCAAAGGAAAAAAATATTACAAAAATCGTGTCTATATGGGACATGTTCTAGGTGCAGTGGGTTTTCTCTCTTGAACCGTTGAATCCATGAAAGAAAAGACCATGATTTTGGCAGGATGGGCATGGAGATGTAGAACTTCAAGTACATAACCTATCAATTAGACAGTGACAGGGAAAGTAAAAAGTTTGCATTAGTGAAGTCACAGGTATAAATGAATATTGCATTTTTTTAATATTACACATTTAATTTATGACATATGTTAAATTTTGAGCATTAATTCACAATACTCTAGGATCTTCACTAAGAGAATAACATATACAGTATATCAACGCATAACAATCACAATAAGCATCACAAGCATCACAAGAATCAAAAGCATGAGAGACGAGAGACACAGAGTTTCCGTGGGGAAAACCCTAAGGTGAAAAACCCCACAACTTCCTCAGAGATAGAGAGAGCAATGGCTCAACCAAAGTACAACCAAAATACATTGAGATAGTCTCCTGGTAGCAGATGATCCTCCTCCTCACTAGTGTGCCACTTTCTGAGTGAGAGAAGTGTGAGTTTCCAAATGATGAAAATAGAGATCTCTCGATCTCTATTTATACTAACATGTTTGCCCAGTTACACAATGGGGCTGACTTTTCTATCTACATACATCCACAATATAATAGATATTTCAGGGCCGACCCCACACATGGTGGTCTAATAACCCATCGGCAAGTACACACACTTGCGACACTTGTCAATCCACATGACGACACTTCCTTATAGAGGAATAACACATCTCTAATAAAGGTACAATAAATATATATGAAATACATAGATGAAATACATTCCGAAGTTACATATACATCAACAACATATACATTTTTCCAAATGCCACATTGTAATATTTACCTTGTTTTCATGGTAACAGGTACTAGTATGTGACTTCTTGATGGATTTCTACGAGAAAACAAAGCAGTATGTTCAACATGTGCATGTAGCATGATGGCAAGATGAGCAGTACAGAAAATGCAGGGACACATTTACTGTAGGAACCATAGTGTCAATTGTGGATTTTGCAGAAAATTACACCCTTCAGCCACAAAATGAAATCTAGAGTCAATACTACCATTTAGACCAAGTCAGCATCATGGTACATATTATGTATAGGCATGGGCCAGAGAGAAGCAATGACAAGAGGATAATAGCGAAGGAGACAAACTTTTACATAAGTGATGATAGAACCCATGATATGCATTATGTGCATTTTGTTTTCGAATTTTCTATGATCAATTCAAGAAGAGAGATATACAGATGGATCAGCATTGGATATGGTTGGATGGTTGTGTGGGCCAGTTCAAAAATGCTCGAGTATTCCAATGGATGAGTATTTTGCATAAGACTTATAATGTGTCGCATATCTGGAACTATTTTGAGACTAGGAATGGAAAAGGTGAGCATGATGGGGCCGGTAGATGCATCAAGACTGCACTATAAAGGGAAGAGATGAGGATTGATAGGGAACCTCATATCCTAGATGTAGAATCCATAGTTCAATGCTGATCCGCAACAATGTCAGACCGAGCAAGAGATCAACAAACATTATCAGTGGAAGGATGTGTGGTAAGAAATTTTTGGTGGGTGGTCGACATAGAATGATCATGTTCCTATAGTTGTGGCATAGTATAAGGAACACGTGGATTTCATTCAGTTCAAAGCTCAAACAACCCCTTATTTGAAATATGGACGCAAAAGCTTGCATACTTTTGCAGCCCTTACAACAGTGGCGTATGGGATGAATGTGAATGAATTGACTGGGTGGATGAATGAGATCGTGTGTCACTTGCAGTAGAACAACGTGCAGCTATTGAATCAACCCAATTAGAGGAGGGTCAATCAATAGTTTCGAAAAATTACGACCATATCTCAGATCTTGTACAACCGGGACACATATACGCAGTTGTTGCACCGAAAGGAAATGAATGGGGCATGGATTATTGGTTGGCATGGTGCATCCAAGGTATTCAAACCCTCTACGCATCATTAATTGACGATGAAGGCATTGAGTTTCCTATTGGCTCGATGGTGGTTAAGGGAGAATATCTTACACTAGATGGGAAGTCAAGAAAGACTAGTGGGCATGTATTCATGGATTACAAACTAGGTTCAGTGGTGTATCACTTCACAAACTTGATCATTGGCACAAACATCCATCTTCAGACAATGTCAAGCAAGAGCTCAACCAATGTACGCTACTACCTACCTCATTCAGAGCACGAGAGATTGATGGAGACAATTAGTAACAGAGAGGATCCAGATGGATTTATTGAATGAGTCCAGTCAACTTTACATAAGAGAAAGAATTGCATCAAAGAATGTTATGTTCTACATCAAGGTATGTGTAGTTTTATTGTATTTTGTTGGTACCTACATTTTTTGTTGATACATACATACATACATGTCTTTGCCATACATACATGCATACATACATACATACATACATAGAGATACATCCATCTGCCATGTCATCATTTCACCCTTTGTCATTAATGTTTAGAAACCTAATCTATCCCTAGAAATCGTAGAAAACTAAGCTAGAATACTATAAACTTAATCTAGTCCTAGAAACCTAAACTAGCCCTAGAAACACTAATTTAACCTAAACTAGCCCTACCACTTCTCTCATTTGGTATGAGAGAAGTTGCTTTAGACCTACGTCACTCATGTCAATGCTTGAGTTTTTGGAGGCCGACCTCCCACCCCACATGTCCTCTTCAACATTTTTTGTTCTCTTGGTTTTGTGCCCACCCAAACATTTTTCATGCTTTGGGTACCTTGAGGTATATCCCCAACCCAAAAACCTCTTATATTATGATGATTATGCTGATTATTGGCTTCACCCAACAAAATTATATTTAACAATACACATATTCATAGATTTGGTTCCCCATGCTCAATGCTCACCCAAATCTAGCTAGATTTTGGGTTTTTGCCCTTATCCAAGCATCGTGTCATCAACCTAGGGTTTCCACTAATATATTCTAACTAGATACTAGAATCTCCTTGACCAAATTTGATGGAAAAATGCATAGAGATCTTCTAGACTCTTAGATATGTATCCTAGCAATTTATTTTAAAACATGCAAATTTATGGTTGGAGATCGATGCTTGATTCCTATAGATAACCACTTAGAGGGACTTGTCATCATCATCATCAACATCATCATCACCATCACCATCATAATCAATGTCTTGATCATCATCACCATCTTCATCATCGTCGCCATCATCATCAACGTCTTCATCATCATCACCGTCTTCATCATCATTGTCATCTCTAGGCTCCTCATCAATAGCTCCATCATCATCATCTTCTTTGTCATCATCATCACCATCACCATCACCATCACCATCACCATCATCATCACCATCATAACCATCTGCATCATCATCATCACCATCTTCATCATCATTGTCATCTCTAGGCTCCTCATCAACATCTCCATCATCATCATCATCTTCATAATCATCATCACCATCACCATCACCATCACCATCACCATCATCGTCAACATCTTCATCATCGCCACTATCTTCATCATCATCACCATCTTCATCATCATTGTCATCTCTAGGATCCTCATCAACATCTCCATCATCATCATCTTCTTCATCATCACCATCACCATCACCATCACCATCACCATCACCATCACCATCACCATCACCATCAACGTCTTCATCATCATCACCATCTTCATCATCATCACCATCTTCATCATCATTGTCATCTCTAGGCTCCTCATCAACATCTCCATCATCATCATCATCATCTTTATCACCATCACCATCATCATCATCATCAATGTCTTCATCATCATCACCATATTCATCATCATCACCATCTTCATCATCATTGTCATCTCTAGGCTCCTCATCAACATCTCCATCATCATCATCTTCTACATCATCATCATCTTCATCACCATCACCATCATCATCACCAATGTCTTCATCATCATCACCATCTTCATCTTCATCACCATCTTCATCATCGTTTTGATCTCTAGGCTCTTCATCATCATCACCATCTTCATCATCATCATCTTCATCACCATCACCATCATCATCAACGTCTTCATCATCATCACCATTTTCATCATCATTGGAATCTCTAGGCTCCCCATCATCATTGTCATCTTCTTCTTCATCATCATCATCTTCATCACCATGACCATAACCATCATCATCAACATCACCATCACCATCTCCATCATTATCAACATCTCCATCATCATCATCTTCTTCCTCATGAACATCAGCATCATCATAATCATCATCATTTTCATCACCATCACCATAACCAACACCATCACCATAACCAACACCATCACCATCATCATCATCAACATCTTCATCATCATTGTCATATCTTGGTTCGACATCAACATATCCATCATCACACCTTCTTCGTCATCACCATCACCATCACCATCACCATCACCATCATCACCATCTTCATCATGATCATTACCATCTTCATCATCATCATTAACTCTAACTCTAACCCTAATTAAATTTCCTTCTATAACTCTAGCCCTAACCCTCACCCAAACCCTAGCACTAAACCATCTTCTTCATCATCAGCATCAGCATCAGCAGCACCATCACCATCACCATCATCATCAACATCTTCATCATCATCACCACCATCATCATCATCAACATCTTCATCATCATTGCCATCTCTAGGTTCCTCCTCAACATCTCCATCATCATCTTCTTCATCATCATCATATTCATCACCATCACCATCAAATTCATCATCAACGTCTTCATCATCATCACCATCATCATCATCATGAACATCTTCATCATCATTGTCATCTCTAGGTTCCTCATCAACATCTCCATCATCACATCTCCTTCATCATCACCATCACCATCACCATCACCACCACCATCATCATCAATGTCTTCATCATCATTGGTGAGCTCTTAGAACGGGTGCCTAATGAGGGCAGCTAGACCAGGAGACTACTTTAATTATCAACCTGAGGGACATACAAACTTAAGAGGTTCTAACACTATATGTTCTCTATAGGATAGTCTTTGTCGTGGTTGGGTGTCGGTATCAATCTTTTAAGGGTTTTCAAAAAGGAATGAAATAGTTGTAAAAGGACTGCCTAATCTATGAATGATAAATTCCTATGTTAAGAAGTTTAAAATACTGAAAGCAATAAATCTACACTAAGAATTAAATTGCTGAAAATAGTAATTCTATATTATGAATTAAATTGCTGAAACAGTAACTCTATACTATGAATTAAATTGTTGAATGTTGGAAAATTTCTTCTAGAAACGAAAGACTGAAAGCTAGGATTCTAATCTAGGAATCAAATGTTGTAAATCAAGTGCATAATACTAGAATTCTAATCTAAAATATTTGAATGCTAAAAACTAAATCCAAAATGCAAATATCTAATGCTACGAATTAACCAATCTTTATTTATTTGGATTAAACACTAAGGAGTGATGATCATTAAATCAATGAACTGAAAATAATTAACCTCTGTGATCTAAGTCTGATAAAAGAAATATGCATGAGATTTATGGATCCATATCATTGCCTGAGAACCGATATGAGAATATATGAAAACATATGTCAAAATATACGTGTGCAGAACATAGCTACAGGACTACAGAATGCGTCCTACTGAACTACATAATGAGTGTTGATCAACTACATAAAATATGTTGAATGAAAATAATCTTTTAACTGAAATAAAACCATATTATTCAAATGCCATCAAGGTATCTTCACACACAATAAGAAGTAAATCAATTCACAACATAAATGGAAAATACCTGAAAACAGAGGAAAGCTCCTAACCTATGTGTTGGAGGGTCCCTCTCCAACCCATACTGGAGTATAGAAAACTTATAAATGCACATTGAAAAGTAACATCAGTCTTCTCATTAAAATGATAACTTCATGGTTCAAAAATAGTCTGTAACACAAATTGTCTTCTGCAGTAAAATGTAAAAGCGTAATTCCACAAAACAGCAACAGGACCCCCTCACTACCCGAGAGTTCAATATATATATGCCTCAGATTCTAACCTAACTACTTGATTTAATCGCCAATCCTGTTGAACAGGAGTTCTTCTCTATAAGTTATGGAAAAAGAGCGCTAAGCAGTAGGTGGTCTTCTAGTCCTCGAGCTAGATTTGTGTGTTGCTTCTTAGTGTACCTCTGCCTGCTCATTCATACTCACTTTCATGTAATTAGTTTATAGAAGGTGACCTTTAAGCATAAAAAGAATAATCTTAAAACAACTTCATTGAATAATCAAAGTAAATCATTAACCCACAAAACAAGTGTATTTCCTTCATCATATCCTGTGTTTTACTGTGGAAAAAAGGTTATAGGATACCTATAATTTGGGTTCATCATCTCCCCCATGCTTGAAGTATTCACCCATCTTTGTGTGACACACTTGGATCTTCTATAGCTTCGTTGATGTACCATGTGACCATTCTTGGAGTTCTTGCTTGCCTGTAGTAACCCATGCTCTGTTCATCCCTGGCCCATGCTCTTTTCTCTTCTTCCTCATTAATCTTCTCTTTAATAGTCAGAGGAAGGAAAAATGGAGGATTTAGCTTCATGCCAATCCATCTGAGTTGATTCTTGATCAAGGACTCTCTGTATAGCTTAGCTTTGACGAGAGCAGCTTCTAGTCTGAGAGGGGAATGAGGCTCCTTCTTTCTCAAATCATCACCAATCCTTTCCCACCTATCACTGATGGCCTCTTGTACCTATTTGTATGAGCATTGTAGGGTGAGATCAAAATGTGTGACTGCCTCTTTCTGTTTTTCAAGCGTGATAGGCATTAGCTCTTCATGAGTGGTCATACTTTGGTGGGCCTAGAGTACCCTTTCAGGGTGAGATGCCTCTACCCTGACCCATAATTGATTTTGTCACTTCTCTACAAGGTATATATTCTAATGTCCCTTGTTAGGAATTTTATTAAAAATGCAATTTTTCACTTTTTTCCTTGGTTCGACCTTTGACTAGTTTCGATCTCTAGGTCCCAAATTTGCCCCAAATGATCCCAAATATTTTGATAAGGTATATGAATGATATTAGAACATAAATATGTGTTTCAGGGATGCCTTTGTACCTTTAAAACACTTCTGAAAATACTCTTTCAATTCTAGTCAATGTAGGTAACTTTACTAGTGATTTCCCTTTGACTAGTATTGGTCTCTAGGTCTCAAATTGACTCCAAATTCCTTCAAATCTTCAAGGAAGGTTTATGAATGATATTAGGAATTGAATATGATGTTCAGGGACAACATATGGCCACCAAAAGACCTCTGCAAACTCTCTTAAGATTTTGGACCAAGTATGCAATTTTACTAGTAATTTGGGGTTCAAATCCCCCTAAGGTAAGTACTGAAAATGGCTTCCCAAATGCCTCCAAACCCACTCAAATTTATGAACAGAGGTATGTAATGTGTTAAGTATGTTATTAAGGTCTCATATGCACCATTAATGGTTTATTACAACTGTTCTCACCCTCTCCCATTCAACTGCAAAAATCCCCAATTCGACCCTTGGGGAAATGGCACTATTTCTTCTCCCAATGCAATTAAACTGAGTAAAAATGCTTCAAATGCTCAAGTACAGTACATGAAACTTGTATAAGACATCCATGGTAGTATATTTATCACAAATATATCATAGAATCATCCATTCATTCGAAATCATCATCAATACATTGGCTCACAACAAGGTAGTGGGGAAATGGCATTGTTCTTCCATTAAAAATGAGATTTATACATTTCTACTTGGAATTTCGACCTGAAACTTTTTGGAGATGAAGAACAGAGTATTTACTTCATATTAAAAAATAAATGGGGCATTAGAAGCTCCCCCAAAGTGTACAATAGCTCACCAAAAACGCCCTCCCTCAAGGATCAAGAATATGCCATCAAAATTGGAAATGGTTGAAGGAGCGAGCTGCAATAGAAGAAACCATGAGCTGCCCTATAGCTTACACCTGCAAATAAATACTCCATTAAAGCTCCAAATGAAAGGTCTGAATGACCTTTCCAATTTCCAACTTGGATGGGAATCTTTCACCCTCGAAATTGGCTAAGGCAAGAAACTAGTCATCCACTAGCTCTCCCTCTTCACAAATGCAATTGCAAATTCTACAAATTATCAAAAGCTGGTTTCATTCTTTGTTATTGACATTTATAAAGTTCTAATGTCCTCCATGGGTCGAATTCCTTCCAAGAGACTCATGCCAACTCAAGTTGGGAAGAGATTCCAAAGAACGCCACTTGTACAACAATTCCTAGTTTCCCACTTCCACCAAATCACATGTGGAAGCATCTTAGCTTCCCTAACACCCTTGAGCGCCCTCTTGGAGTCTATTTTTAGCACTGACATGTTATATATGTCATATGTCAGCCTTCAGGTCTGATTTGTGTCATAAGTGTCATAGCATCTTCATCATTGTTGTCATAGAGCTAGGGAATCTAGCCCAAGTGTCTCACTAGCTCCAAATTGCCTCTTCCTCTTCCATGGGAGTTACTCTTCCTCTATATTTCGACCTTGGATGAGTCATGCAATGAATAATACCTTTCGGACTCCCCCAAGTATGTTACCATTCACCTTGAATTCGAATTGGTGAGAGAATGATGCCAAGTGTAGTGGGGAAATCTAGCAATATGTGGGTCCCACTTCCTCCATGTGTCTTCGTGATGAAATGCCACTTTGATTTTCACTTGTATATATTTATTTAGCTCCTTTATTAAATATTTATGCCCTTCTAATGTTCAAACATCATTTATTATCCCCATTATTCCAAATCCCAAAGCTTCCACCCCAAACCTAGGAAACTAGTAATTTTCCTCCTTGGCAATTATTTGACCTTTAGCATCAATTTGACAAACTCTAATGAATAGGGCCAATGTGATTAGTCCATTGTGACCCAATTCCAAATTTGGGACATGACAAATCCTCCCTTCCCAATATTGCTTGTCCTCAAGCAATTTTAAACATGGGTGTTGAAGAACCTGCTTTCTGTATAATTTTTTGAAGTTGCCATTGAATTGCCCAACGTTGAGTCTTTGAGTTTCCATGAAGATTTTAGAGAGGAACCACCATGCTTGCTGCTGCACTACTCTGATAAAAATCACTTTATTAAGTGGGGAAATCCATCTCCCATACTGCTTGTTTCCCCCAAAAAATTTGAAAACCAATGAGATAAAAATTATTCCAGGGTCCCATTGCTTGTATTGCAACCCAATAATTAAGAGTGCTCTCCAACTCACACCATTAGTTAAGAGGATTCCTGGATCCCATTTTCTTGTATGCATCCTTCCAAACATCATGAGTACCAAATATATATCATCAAAGTACATAATAACATAATGAAAATGTACATCAAGGATATGCTTCATCAAAGAGTCATGAAAGTGCTTATACCTCCAAGCAAGTAGACCATCATTTTTCAAGTGCATACAAGCTTCAAGTGACCAATCCAACCTGCTACAATGACATAGGTGAGGATCCCATGTCATATAAAGCTGCTCCAAAAGGATGTGATATGCATCAAAATATTCAGCCATGTATTCTTTCATCCAAGAAGTGAATGAAGAATCTCCACTAAAATCTGAACCAAATAATGAGCAGAAAAAACAAGGAGACTTCAAATGATTCAAAGAAGTCTCACCCATACATCCATGAATGTGAGAATCATAAAGATGTAACAAAGTATGTGGCTTCCAACAAAAATGTTCTCCCATCGTAAATCTATTCATCCAAGTGTTGGATGAAGTTCCTCTAACATCAAATGAACCCATTTTTGAGCAAGAAAAACCATGAGTCTTCAAGTGACTCAAATCCATATCATAGGTGCATCCATGTAGATGTGCATCATCATAAAGTAACAAAGTATGCTGCTGCAAATGTGAATAAAAATGTGCTCCAACCATATCATCATAAAAAGTAAATCTAGGAGTTCCATACTCCTCATGTGCCACCATCAAAAAGAACCCTTTCACCCATACTTCATTGAAACTAATGTTGCAAAACATGGAATTGTAGGATGTAGGAGAATGAACCAAATCACACAAATGATCAAAAAGTGCAGAAGTTTCATCATGGGAAGGATCCATGTGGGTAGTATCATGCAACTCCTTCAAAAGTGGGAAACCTTTGTCATAGATTGGTTCCCATGTAGAGGAATCATGCTCTTCTTTAAGAATTGCATAAGCTTCATCAAGAGACAATTCAAGTTCCTCTTCCACCACATCAACTGTTTGGATCTCTTCAAGTTCATCTTCAAACACATTAAGCACATTCAAATTTACACCTTTCTCATGATCCACCATGTCATGAGAATCCTCCAAACAATCTACCGTTTGACAATCTGAAACATAGGAGGAAAAACAAGTATCTTGCAACTTTTCAAGAAGTTGCTCATTTTGAATTGTGAGCTTATGAATATCCTCATTATTCTTCAACTATGTATCATGTAACAATTCATTAAGCTCAAACAAATGGTTTCTATCAAAAAGCAAAGACATGAAATTACCTTTGATGTGGCACATTGCTCTTTGAATCTTCTCCATGTCTTCAAGGAAGGATGTTTCCTCCAATGAAGTAGCTCTCCAACAAGAATTTGACACCAATGCTTGAGTGTCATGGAGAATGCTGAGGGACTCTTGGATCTTATTTTCATTCATCTTTAAGGACCCTTCAAGAAAATGAGGCTCTTGCAAATGAACCTCCTCATCTTCTTCAATTTTGCTTGGACCAACTTCATGAAGCTCAAGTGGTGATGGGGAAGTTGATCTTGGTTCTTTTTCAACTGCTACAAGGTCTTCATTATCATGCTTAATGAAACTTGTACTTGTAGAAACACTTTCAAAAGTGATTTCTATGTCACCAACATAGAGGTGTGAGCACCCATCAGTAGGTACTCCTTCATAGTTTAAGCATCCATTAGTAGATGCTCTTTGGTTCATGTTTAAGCTAGAAGGTGTCTCAAAATGATCTTCCATATTTTCAATAGAATCTTCTTCATGCTCTTGTGATGTCTCTTCCTTTTGCTCCTTAAATCAAGCTGATGCATTTTTCCCCTTGTTTTCCTTAGGATCAATATATTTGGAATCTCTTCTTGAATAAATCTCAAAAGCTCTCCTCGAGGAGGACATCATTTCATGCACACATATATGATACTCGCTCCAAGGGTTTTTACAAGAAGGGCATAAACCTTTCTTCACTAACTCCACATCTTCATTTTTGGGCCTATTTTCAAAAACATGTTTAGCATAGTACTCAAAAGACATGGCATTTTCTGTATTTTTGCTAAAAGCAAGATATTCTTGATATTTTTTATATTGTTGGGGCAAGGTTTTATATTTTGCTCTCCATATTTGGAACTCACTCATAGAATTATCCTTGGTTGGTGTGACACACTCATATTCATCAGATTTAAAGTCATAAGAATAATCTTCATTTCTCTTGAAATTGTAAGAAGTGTTGCATGATGGCACCTCTTCCTCATACCATTCACATTCTGCTTCATATTGCTCACAAGCATCTGCATATTCCTCATAAGAATTGTATTCATAGGATTCATCATAATAGTAAGACATGGCTGCCAATTATTCTTGAATGTATGTACCTAATACACAGGTGCAAGGACCATGCTCTGATACCACTGTAATGTCCCTTGTTAGGAATTTTATTAAAATTGCAATTTTTCACTTTTTTCCTTGGTTCGACCTTTGACTAGTTTCGATCTCTAGGTACCAAATTTTCCCCAAATGATCCCAAATATTTTGAGAAGGTATATGAATGATATTAGAACATAAATATGTGTTTCAGGGATGCCTTTGTACCTTTAAAACACTTCTGCAAATACTCTTTCAATTCTAGTCAATGTAGGTAACTTTACTAGTGATTTCCCTTTGACTAGTATTGGTCTCTAGGTCTCAAATTGACTCCAAATTCCTTCAAATATTCAAGGAAGGTTTATGAATGATATTAGGAATTGAATATGATGTTCAGGGACAACATATGGCCACCAAAATACCTCCGCAAACTCTCTTAAGATTTTGGACGAAATATGCAATTTTACTAGTAATTTGGGGTTCAAATCCCCCTAAGGTAAGTACTGAAAATGGCTTCCCAAATGCCTCCAAACCCACTCAAATTTATGAACAGAGGTATGTAATGTGTTAAGTATGTTATTAAGGTCTCATATGCACCATTAATGGTTTATTACAACTGTTCTCACCCTCTCCCATTCAACTGCAAAAATCCCCAATTCGACCCTTGGGGAAATGGCACTATTTCTTCTCCCAATGCAATTAAATTGAGTAAAAATGCTTCAAATCCTCAAGTACAGTAAAGTAAAATTGTATAAGAAATCCATGGTAGTATATTTATCACAAATATATCAGAGAATCATCCATTCATTCGAAATCATCATCAATACATTGGCTCACAACAAGGTAGTGGGGAAATGGCATTGTTCTTCCATTAAAAATGAGATTTATACATTTCTACTTGGAATTTCGACCTGAAACTTTTTGGAGATGAATAACAGAGTATTTAATTCATATTAAAAAAGAAATGGGGCATTAGAAGCTCCCCCAAAGAGTACAATAGCTCACCAAAAACGCCCTCCCTCAAGGATCAAGAATATGCCATCAAAATTGGAAATGGTTGAAGGAGCGAGCTGCAATAGAAGAAACCATGAGCTGCCCTGTAGCTTACACATACAAATAAAGACTCCATTAAACCTCCAAATGAAAGGTCTGAATGGCCTTTCCAATTGCCAACTTGGATGGGAATCTTTCACCCTCGAAATTGGCTAAGGAAAGAAACTAGTCATCCACTAGCTCTCCCTCTTCACAAATGCAATTGCAAATTCTACAAATGATCAAAAGCTGGTTTCATTCTTTTTTATTGACATTTATAAATTTTTAATGTCCTCCATGGGTCGAATTCCTTCCAAGAGACTCATGCCAACTCAAGTTGGGAAGAGATTCCAAAGAACGCCACTTGTACAACAATTCCTAGTTTCTCACTTCCACCAAATCACATGTGGAATCATCTTAGTTTCCCTAACACCCTTGAGCGCCCTCTTGGAGTCTATTTTTAGCCCTGACATGTCATATATGTCATATGTCAGCCTTCAGGTCTGATTTGTGTCATAAGTGTCATAGCATCTTCATCATTGTTGTCATAGAGCTAGGGAATCTAGCCCAAGTGTCTCACTAGCTCCAAATTGCCTCTTCCTCTTCCATGGGAGTTACTCTTCCTCTATATTTCGACCTTGGATGAGTCATGCAATGAATAATACCTTTTGTACTCCCCCAATTATGTTACCATTCACCTTGAATTCGAATTGGTGAGAGAATGATGCCAAGTGTAGTGGGGAAATCTAGCCATATGTGGGTCCCACTTCCTCCATGTGTCTTCGTGATGAAATGCCACTTTGATTTTCACTTGTATATATTTATTTAGCTCCTTTATTAAATATTTATGCCCTTCTAATGTTCAAACATCATTTATTATCCCCATTATTCCAAATCCCAAAGCTTCCACCCCAAACCTAGGAAACTAGTAATTTTCCTCCTTGGCAATTATTTGACCTTTAGCATCAATTTGACAAACTCTAATGAATAGGGCCAATGTGATTAGTCCATTGTGACCCAATTCCAAATTTGGGACATGACAAATCCTCCCTTCCCAATATTGCTTATCCTCAAGCAATTTTAAACATGGGTGTTGAAGAACCTGCTTTCTGTATAATTCTTTGAAGTTGCCATTGAATTGCCCAACGTTGAGTCTTTGAGTTTCCATGAAGATTTTAGAGAGGAACCACCATGCTTGCTGCTGCACTACTCTGATAAAAATCACTTTATTAAGTGGGGAAATCCATCTCCCATACTGCTTGTTTCCCTCAAAAAATTTGAAAACCAATGAGATAAAAATTATTCCAGGGTCCCATTGCTTGTATTGCACCCCAATAATTAAGAGTGCTCTCCAACTCACACCATTAGTTAAGAGGATTCCTGGATCCCATTTTCTTGTATGCATCCTTCCAAACATCATGAGTACCAAATATATATCATCAAAGTACATAATAACATAATGAAAATGTACATCAAGGATATGCTTCATCAAAGAATCATGAAAGTGCTTATACCTCCAAGCAAGTAGACCATCGTTTTCCAAGTGGATACAAGCTTCAAGTGACCAATCAAACCTGCTACAATGACATAGGTGAGGATCCCATGTCCTATAAAGCTGCTCCAAAAGGATGTGATATGCATCAAAATATTCAGCCATGTATTCTTTCATCCAAGAAGTGAATGAAGAATCTCCACTAAAATCTGAACCAAATAATGAGCAGAAAAAACAAGGAGACTTCAAATGATTCAAAGAAGTCTCACCCATACATCCATGAATGTGAGAATCATAAAGATGTAACAAAGTATGTGGCTTCCAACAAAAATGTTCTCCCATCATAAATCTATTCATCCAAGTGTTGGATGAAGTTCCTCTAACATCAAATGAACCCATTTTTGAGCAAGAAAAACCATGAGTCTTCAAGTGACTCAAATCCATATCATAGGTGCATCCATGTAGATGTGCATCATCATAAAGTAACAAAGTATGCTGCTGCAAATGTGAATAAGAATGTGCTCCAACCATATCATCATAAAAAGTAAATCTAGGAGTTCCATACTCCTCATGTGGCACCATCAAAAAGAACCCTTTCACCCATACTTCATTGAAACTAATGTTGCAAAACATGGAATTGTAGGATGTAGGAGAATGAACCAAATCACCCAAAAGATCAAAAAGTGCATAAGTTTCATCATGGGAAGGATCCATGTGGGTAGTATCATGCAACTCCTTCAAAAGTGGGAAACCTTTGTCATAGATTGGTTCCCATGTAGAGGAATCATGCTCTTCTTTAAGAATTGCATAAGCTTCATCAAGAGACAATTCAAGTTCCTCTTCCACCACATCAACTGTTTGGATCTCTTCAAGTTCATCTTCAAACACATTAAGCACATTCAAATTTACACCTTTCTCATGATCCACCATGTCATGAGAATCCTCCAAACAATCTACCATTTGACAATCTGAAACATAGGAGAAAAAACAAGTATCTTGCAACTTTTCAAGAAGTTGCTCATTTTGAATTGTGAGCTTATGAATATCCTCATTATTCTTCAAGCATGTATCATGTAACAATTCATTAAGCTCAAACAAATGGTTTCTATCAAAAAGCAAAGACATGAAATTACCTTTGATGTGGCACATTGCTCTTTGAATCTTCTCCATGTCTTCAAGGAAGGATGTTTCCTCCAATGAAGTAGCTCTCCAACAAGAATTTGACACCAATGCTTGAGTGTCATGGAGAATGCTGAGGGACTCTTGGATCTTATTTTCATTCATCTTTAAGGAACCTTCAAGAAAATGAGGCTCTTGCAAATGAACCTCCTCATCTTCTTCAATTTTGCTTGGACCAACTTCATGAAGCTCAAGTGGTGATGGGGAAGTTGATCTTGGTTCTTTTTCAACTGCTACAAGGTCTTCATTATCATGCTTAATGAAACTTGTACTTGTAGAAACACTTTCAAAAGTGATCTCTATGTCACCAACATAGAGGTGTGAGCACCCATCAGTAGGTACTCCTTCATAGTTTAAGCATCCATTAGTAGATAACACATATTTCATTAAAATTGGAAATATTTTATTACAAAAATATAAGTAGAATTAATGTTTTTAGTTATTTTTAAATTCTAGATCCACTATTTAATTACAAATTTAATGAAATATGTATTAGATGCTCTTTGGTTCATGTTTAAGCTAGAAGGTGTCTCAAAATGATCTTCCATATTTTCAATAGAATCTTCTTCATGCTCTTGTGATGTCTCTTCCTTTTGCTCCTTAAAGCAAGCTGATGCATTTTTCCCCTTGTTTTCCTTAGGATCAATATATTTGGAATCTCTTCTTGAATAAATCTCAAAAGCTCTCCTCAAGGAGGACATCATTTCATGCACACATATATGATACTCGCTCCAAGGGTTTTTACAAGAAGGGCATAAACCTTTCTTCACTAACTCCACATCTTCATTTTTGGGCCTATTTTCAAAAACATGTTTAGCATAGTACTCAAAAGACATGGCATTTTCTGTATTTTTTCTAAAAGCAAGATATTCTTGATATTTTTTATATTGTTGGGGCAAGGTTTTATATTTTGCTCTCCATCTTTGGAACTCACTCATAGAATTATCCTTGGTTGGTGTGACACACTCATATTCATCAGATTTAAAGTCATAAGAATAATCTTCATTTCTCTTGAAATTGTAAGAAGTGTTGCATGATGGCACCTCTTCCTCATACCATTCACATTCTGCTTCATATTGCTCACAAGCATCTGCATATTCCTCATAAGAATTGTATTCATAGGATTCATCATAATAGTAAGACATGGCTGCCAATTATTCTTGAATGTATGTACCTAATACACAGGTGCAAGGACCATGCTCTGATACCACTGTAATGTCCCTTGTTAGGAATTTTATTAAAATTGCAATTTTTCACTTTTTTCCTTGGTTCGACCTTTGACTAGTTTCGATCTCTAGGTCCCAAATTTTCCCCAAATGATCCCAAATATTTTGAGAAGGTATATGAATGATATTAGAACATAAATATGTGTTTCAGGGATGCCTTTGTACCTTTAAAACACTTCTGCAAATACTCATTCAATTCTAGTCAATGTAGGTAACTTTACTAGTGATTTCCCTTTGACTAGTATTGGTCTCTAGGTCTCAAATTGACTCCAAATTCCTTCAAATATTCAAGGAAGGTTTATGAATGATATTAGGAATTGAATATGATTTTCAGGGACAACATATGGCCACCAAAAGAACTCTGCAAACTCTCTTAAGATTTTGGACCAAGTATGCAATTTTACTAGTAATTTGGGGTTCAAATCCCCCTAAGGTAAGTACTGAAAATGGCTTCCCAAATGCCTCCAAACCCACTCAAATTTATGAACAGAGGTATGTAATGTGTTAAGTATGTTATTAAGGTCTCATATGCACCATTAATGGTTTATTACAACTGTTCTCACCCTCTCCCATTCAACTGCAAAAATCCCCAATTCGACCCTTGGGGAAATGGCACTATTTCTTCTCCCAATGCAATTAAATTGAGTAAAAATGCTTCAAATCCTCAAGTACAGTACATGAAAATTGTATAAGACATCCATGGTAGTATATTTATCACAAATATATCAGAGAATCATCCATTCATTCGAAATCATCATCAATACATTGGCTCACAACAAGGTAGTGGGGAAATGGCATTGTTCTTCCATTAAAAATGAGATTTATACATTTCTACTTGGAATTTTGACCTGAAACTTTTTGGAGATGAAGAACAGAGTATTTAATTCATATTAAAAAATAAATGGGGCATTAGAAGCTCCCCCAAAGAGTACAATAGCTCACCAAAAACGCCCTCCCTCAAGGATCAAGAATATGCCATCAAAATTGGAAATGGTTGAAGGAGCGAGCTGCAATAGAAGAAACCATGAGCTGCCCTGTAGCTTACACCTACAAATAAAGACTCCATTAAAGCTCCAAATGAAAGGTCTGAATGGCCTTTCCAATTGCCAACTTGGATGGGAATCTTTCACCCTCGAAATTGGCTAAGGAAAGAAACTAGTCATCCACTAGCTCTCCCTCTTCACAAATGCAATTGCAAATTCTAAAAATGATCAAAAGCTGGTTTCATTCTTTGTTATTGACATTTATAAAGTTCTAATGTCCTCCATGGGTCGAATTCCTTCCAAGAGACTCATGCCAACTCAAGTTGGGAAGAGATTCCAAAGAACGCCACTTGTACAACAATTCCTAGTTTCTCACTTCCACCAAATCACATGTGGAAGCATCTTAGTTTCCCTAACACCCTTGAGCGCCCTCTTGGAGTCTATTTTTAGCCCTGACATGTCATATATGTCATATGTCAGCCTTCAGGTCTGATTTGTGTCATAAGTGTCATAGCATCTTCATCATTGTTGTCATAGAGCTAGGGAATCTAGCCCAAGTGTCTCACTAGCTCCAAATTGCCTCTTCCTCTTCCATGGGAGTTACTCTTCCTCTATATTTCGACCTTGGATGAGTCATGCAATGAATAATACCTTTTGGACTCCCCCAATTATGTTACCATTCACCTTGAATTCGAATTGGTGAGAGAATGATGCCAAGTGTAGTGGGGAAATCTAGCCATATGTGGGTCCCACTTCCTCCATGTGTCTTCGTGATGAAATGCCACTTTGATTTTCACTTGTATATATTTATTTAGCTCATTTATTAAATATTTATGCCCTTCTAATGTTCAAACATCATTTATTATCCCCATTATTCCAAATCCCAAAGCTTCCACCCCAAACCTAGGAAACTAGTAATTTTCCTCCTTGGCAATTATTTGACCTTTAGCATCAATTTGACAAACTCTAATGAATAGGGCCAATGTGATTAGTCCATTGCGACCCAATTCCAAATTTGGGATATGACAAATCCTCCCTTCCCAATATTGCTTGTCCTCAAGCAATTTTAAACATGGGTGTTGAAGAACCTGCTTTCTGTATAATTCTTTGAAGTTGCCATTGAATTGCCCAACGTTGAGTCTTTGAGTTTCCATGAAGATTTTAGAGAGGAACCACCATGCTTACTGCTGCACTACTCTGATAAAAATCACTTTATTAAGTGGGGAAATCCATCTCCCATACTGCTTGTTTCCCCCAAAAAATTTGAAAACCAATGAGATAAAAATTATTCCAGGGTCCCATTGCTTGTATTGCACCCCAATAATTAAGAGTGCTCTCCAACTCACACCATTAGTTAAGAGGATTCCTGGATCCCATTTTCTTGTATGCATCCTTCCAAACATCATGAGTACCAAATATATATCATCAAAGTACATAATAACATAATGAAAATGTACATCAAGGATATGCTTCATCAAAGAGTCATGAAAGTGCTTATACCTCCAAGCAAGTAGACCATCGTTTTCCAAGTGGATACAAGCTTTAATTGACCAATCAAACCTGCTACAATGACATAGGTGAGGATCCCATGCCCTATAAAGCTGCTCCAAAGGATGTGATATGCATCAAAATATTCAGCCATGTATTCTTTCATCCAAGAAGTGAATGAAGAATCTCCACTAAAATCTGAACCAAATAATGAGCAGAAAAAACAAGGAGACTTCAAATGATTCAAAGAAGTCTCACCCATACATCCATGAATGTGAGAATCATAAAGATGTAACAAAGTATGTGGCTTCCAACAAAAATGTTCTCCCATCATAAATCTATTCATCCAAGTGTTGGATGAAGTTCCTCTAACATCAAATGAACCCATTTTTGAGCAAGAAAAACCATGAGTCTTCAAGTGACTCAAATCCATATCATAGGTGCATCCATGTAGATGTGCATCATCATAAAGTAACAAAGTATGCTGCTGCAAATGTGAATAAGAATGTGCTCCAACCATATCATCATAAAAAGTAAATCTAGGAGTTCCATACTCCTCATGTGGCACCATCAAAAAGAACCCTTTCACCCATACTTCATTGAAACTAATGTTGCAAAACATGGAATTGTAGGATGTAGGAGAATGAACCAAATCACCCAAATGATCAAAAAGTGCATAAGTTTCATCATGGGAAGGATCCATGTGGGTAGTATCATGCAACTCCTTCAAAAGTGGGAAACCTTTGTCATAGATTGGTTCCCATGTAGAGGAATCATGCTCTTCTTTAAGAATTGCATAAGCTTCATCAAGAGACAATTCAAGTTCCTCTTCCACCACATCAACTGTTTGGATCTCTTCAAGTTCATCTTCAAACACATTAAGCACATTCAAATTTACACCTTTCTCATGATCCACCATGTCATGAGAATCCTCCAAACAATCTACCATTTGACAATCTGAAACATAGGAGGAAAAACAAGTATCTTGCAACTTTTCAAGAAGTTGCTCATTTTGAATTGTGAGCTTATGAATATCCTCATTATTCTTCAAGCATGTATCATGTAACAATTCATTAAGCTCAAACAAATGGTTTCTATCAAAAAGCAAAGACATGAAATTACCTTTGATGTGGCACATTGCTCTTTGAATCTTCTCCATGTCTTCAAGGAAGGATGTTTCCTCCAATGAAGTAGCTCTCCAACAAGAATTTGACACCAATGCTTGAGTGTCATGGAGAATGCTGAGGGACTCTTGGATCTTATTTTCATTCATCTTTAAGGAACCTTCAAGAAAATGAGGCTCTTGCAAATGAACCTCCTCATCTTCTTCAATTTTGCTTGGACCAACTTCATGAAGCTCAAGTGGTGATGGGGAAGTTGATCTTGGTTCTTTTTCAACTGCTACAAGGTCTTCATTATCATGCTTAATGAAACTTGTACTTGTAGAAACACTTTCAAAAGTGATCTCTATGTCACCAACATAGAGGTGTGAGCACCCATCAGTAGGTACTCCTTCATAGTTTAAGCATCCATTAGTAGATGCTCTTTGGTTCATGTTTAAGCTAGAAGGTGTCTCAAAATGATCTTCCATATTTTCAATAGAATCTTCTTCATGCTCTTGTGATGTCTCTTCCTTTTGCTCCTTAAAGCAAGCTGATGCATTTTTCCCCTTGTTTTCCTTAGGATCAATATATTTGGAATCTCTTCTTGAATAAATCTCAAAAGCTCTCCTCAAGGAGGACATCATTTCATGCACACATATATGATACTCGCTCCAAGGGTTTTTACAAGAAGGGCATAAACCTTTCTTCACTAACTCCACATCTTCATTTTTGGGCCTATTTTCAAAAACATGTTTAGCATAGTACTCAAAAGACATGGCATTTTCTGTATTTTTGCTAAAAGCAAGATATTCTTGATATTTTTTATATTGTTGGGGCAAGGTTTTATATTTTGCTCTCCATCTTTGGAACTCACTCATAGAATTATCCTTGGTTGGTGTGACACACTCATATTCATCAGATTTAAAGTCATAAGAATAATCTTCATTTCTCTTGAAATTGTAAGAAGTGTTGCATGATGGCACCTCTTCCTCATACCATTCACATTCTGCTTCATATTGCTCACAAGCATCTGCATATTCCTCATAAGTATTGTATTCATAGGATTCATCATAATAGTAAGACATGGCTGCCAATTATTCTTGAATGTATGTACCTAATACACAGGTGCAAGGACCATGCTCTGATACCACTGTAATGTCCCTTGTTAGGAATTTTATTAAAATTGCAATTTTTCACTTTTTTCCTTGGTTCGACCTTTGACTAGTTTCGATCTCTAGGTCCCAAATTTTCCCCAAATGATCCCAAATATTTTGAGAAGGTATATGTATGATATTAGAACATAAATATGTGTTTCAGGGATGCCTTTGTACCTTTAAAACACTTCTGCAAATACTCTTTCAATTCTAGTCAATGTAGGTAACTTTACTAGTGATTTCCCTTTGACTAGTATTGGTCTCTAGGTCTCAAATTGACTCCAAATTCCTTCAAATATTCAATGAAGGTTTATGAATGATATTAGGAATTGAATATGATTTTCAGGGACAACATATGGCCACCAAAAGACCTCTGCAAACTCTCTTAAGATTTTGGACCAAGTATGCAATTTTACTAGTAATTTGGGGTTCAAATCCCCCTAAGGTAAGTACTGAAAATGGCTTCCCAAATGCCTCCAAACCCACTCAAATTTATGAACAGAGGTATGTAATGTGTTAAGTATGTTATTAAGGTCTCATATGCACCATTAATGGTTTATTACAACTGTTCTCACCCTCTCCCATTCAACTGCAAAAATCCACAATTCGACCCTTGGGGAAATGGCACTATTTCTTCTCCCAATGCAATTAAATTGAGTAAAAATGCTTCAAATCCTCAAGTACAGTACATGAAAATTGTATAAGACATCCATGGTAGTATATTTATCACAAATATATCATAGAATCATCCATTCATTCGAAATCATCATCAATACATTGGCTCACAACAAGGTAGTGGGGAAATGGCATTGTTCTTCCATTAAAAATGAGATTTATACATTTCTACTTGGAATTTCGACCTGAAACTTTTTGGAGATGAAGAATAGAGTATTTAATTCATATTAAAAAAGAAATGGGGCATTAGAATCTCCCCCAAAGAGTACAATAGCTCACCAAAAACGCCCTCCCTCAAGGATCAAGAATATGCCATCAAAATTGGAAATGGTTGAAGGAGCGAGCTGCAATAGAAGAAACCATGAGCTGCCCTGTAGCTTACACCTACAAATAAAGACTCCGTTAAAGCTCCAAATGAAAGGTCTGAATGGCCTTTCCAATTGCCAACTTGGATGGGAATCTTTCACCCTCGAAATTGGCTAAGGAAAGAAACTAGTCATCCACTAGCTCTCCCTCTTCACAAATGCAATTGCAAATTCTACAAATGATCAAAAGATGGTTTCATTCTTTGTTATTGACATTTATAAAGTTCTAATGTCCTCCATGGGTCGAATTCCTTCCAAGAGACTCATGCCAACTCAAGTTGGGAAGAGATTCCAAAGAACGCCACTTGTACAACAATACCTAGTTTCTCACTTCCACCAAATCACATGTGGAAGCATCTTAGCTGCCCTAACACCCTTGAGCGCCCTCTTGGAGTCTATTTTTAGCCCTGACATGTCATATATGTCATATGTCAGCCTTCAGGTCTGATTTGTGTCATAAGTGTCAGAGCATCTTCATCATTGTTGTCATAGAGCTAGGGAATCTAGCCCAAGTGTCTCACTACCTCCAAATTGCCTCTTCCTCTTCCATGGGAGTTACTCTTCCTCTATATTTCGACCTTGGATGAGTCATGCAATGAATAATACCTTTTGGACTCCCCCAAGTATGTTACCATTCACCTTGAATTCGAATTGGTGAGAGAATGATGCCAAGTGTAGTGGGGAAATATAGCCATATGTGGGTCCCACTTCCTCCATGTGTCTTCGTGATGAAATGCCACTTTGATTTTCACTTGTATATATTTATTTAGCTCCTTTATTAAATATTTATGCCCTTCTAATGTTCAAACATCATTTATTATCCCCATTATTCCAAATCCCAAAGCTTCCACCCCAAACCTAGGAAACTAGTAATTTTCCTCCTTGGCAATTATTTGACCTTTAGCATCAATTTGACAAACTCTAATGAATAGGGCCAATGTGATTAGTCCATTGTGACCCAATTCCAAATTTGGGATATGACAAATCCTCCCTTCCCAATATTGCTTGTCCTCAAGCAATTTTAAACATGGGTGTTGAAGAACCTGCTTTCTGTATAATTCTTTGAAGTTGCCATTGAATTGCCCAACGTTGAGTCTTTGAGTTTCCATGAAGATTTTAGAGAGGAACCACCATGCTTGCTGCTGCACTACTCTGATAAAAATCACTTTATTAAGTGGGGAAATCCATCTCCCATACTGCTTGTTTCCCCCAAAAAATTTGAAAACCAATGAGATAAAAATTATTCCAGGGTCCCATTGCTTGTATTGCACCCCAATAATTAAGAGTGCTCTCCAACTCACACCATTAGTTAAGAGGATTCCTGGATCCCATTTTCTTGTATGCATCCTTCCAAACATCATGAGTACCAAATATATATCATCAAAGTACATAATAACATAATGAAAATGTACATCAAGGATATGCTTCATCAAAGAGTGATGAAAGTGCTTATACCTCCAAGCAAGTAGACCATCGTTTTCCAAGTGCATACAAGCTTCAAGTGACCAATCAAACCTGCTACAATGACATAGGTGAGGATCCCATGTCCTATAAAGCTGCTCCAAAAGGATGTGATATGCATCAAAATATTCAGCCATGTATTCTTTCATCCAAGAAGTGAATGAAGAATCTCCACTAAAATCTGAACCAAATAATGAGCAGAAAAAACAAGGAGACTTCAAATGATTCAAAGAAGTCTCACCCATACATCCATGAATGTGAGAATCATAAAGATGTAACAAAGTATGTGGCTTCCAACAAAAATGTTCTCCCATCATAAATCTATTCATCCAAGTGTTGGATGAAGTTCCTCTAACATCAAATGAACCCATTTTTGAGCAAGAAAAACCATGAGTCTTCAAGTGACTCAAATCCATATCATAGGTGCATCCATGTAGATGTGCATCTTCATAAAGTAACAAAGTATGCTGCTGCAAATGTGAATAAGAATGTGCTCCAACCATATCATCATAAAAAGTAAATCTAGGAGTTCCATACTCCTCATGTGGCACCATCAAAAAGAACCCTTTCACCCATACTTCATTGAAACTAATGTTGCAAAACATGGAATTGTAGGATGTACGAGAATGAACCAAATCACCCAAATGATCAAAAAGTGCATAAGTTTCATCATGGGAAGGATCCATGTGGGTAGTATCATGCAACTCCTTCAAAAGTGGGAAACCTTTGTCATAGATTGGTTCCCATGTAGAGGAATCATGCTCTTCTTTAAGAATTGCATAAGCTTCATCAAGAGACAATTCAAGTTCCTCTTCCACCACATCAACTGTTTGGATCTCTTCAAGTTCATCTTCAAACACATTAAGCACATTCAAATTTACACCTTTCTCATGATCCACCATGTCATGAGAATCCTCCAAACAATCTACCATTTGACAATCTGAAACATAGGAGGAAAAACAAGTATCTTGCAACTTTTCAAGAAGTTGCTCATTTGGAATTGTGAGCTTATGAATATCCTCATTATTCTTCAAGCATGTATCATGTAACAATTCATTAAGCTCAAACAAATGGTTTCTATCAAAAATCAAAGACATGAAATTACCTTTGATGTGGCACATTGCTCTTTGAATCTTCTCCATGTCTTCAAGGAAGGATGTTTCCTCCAATGAAGTAGCTCTCCAACAAGAATTTGACACCAATGCTTGAGTGTCATGGAGAATGCTGAGGGACTCTTGGATCTTATTTTCATTCATCTTTAAGGAACCTTCAAGAAAATGAGGCTCTTGCAAATGAACCTCCTCATCTTCTTCAATTTTGCTTGGACCAACTTCATGAAGCTCAAGTGGTGATGGGGAAGTTGATCTTGGTTCTTTTTCAACTGCTACAAGGTCTTCATTATCAAGCTTAATGAAACTTGTACTTGTAGAAACACTTTCAAAAGTGATCTCTATGTCACCAACATAGAGGTGTGAGCACCCATCAGTAGGTACTCCTTCATAGTTTAAGCATCCATTAGTAGATGCTCTTTGGTTCATGTTTAAGCTAGAAGGTGTCTCAAAATGATCTTCCATATTTTCAATAGAATATTCTTCATGCTCTTGTGATGTCTCTTCCTTTTGCTCCTTAAAGCAAGCTGATGCATTTTTCCCCTTGTTTTCCTTAGGATCAATATATTTGGAATCTCTTCTTGAATAAATCTCAAAAGCTCTCCTCAAGGAGGACATCATTTCATGCACACATATATGATACTCGCTCCAAGGGTTTTTACAAGAAGGGCATAAACCTTTCTTCACTAACTCCACATCTTCATTTTTGGGCCTTTTTCAAAAACATGTTTAGCATAGTACTCAAAAGACATGGCATTTTCTGTATTTTTGCTAAAAGCAAGATATTCTTGATATTTTTTATATTGTTGGGGCAAGGTTTTATATTTTGCTCTCCATCTTTGGAACTCACTCATAGAATTATCCTTGGTTGGTGTGACACACTCATATTCATCAGATTTAAAGTCATAAGAATAATCTTCATTTCTCTTGAAATTGTAAGAAGTGTTGCATGATGGCACCTCTTCCTCATACCATTCACATTCTGCTTCATATTGCTCACAAGCATCTGCATATTCCTCATAAGAATTGTATTCATAGGATTCATCATAATAGTAAGACATGGCTGCCAATTATTCTTGAATGTATGTACCTAATACACAGGTGCAAGGACCATGCTCTGATACCACTGTAATGTCCCTTGTTAGGAATTTTATTAAAATTGCAATTTTTCACTTTTTTGCTTGGTTCGACCTTTGACTAGTTTCGATCTCTAGTTCCCAAATTTTCCCCAAATGATCCCAAATATTTTGAGAAGGTATATGAATGATATTAGAACATAAATATGTGTTTCAGGGATGCCTTTGTACCTTTAAAACACTTCTGCAAATACTCTTTTGATTCTAGTCAATGTAGGTAACTTTACTAGTGATTTCCCTTTGACTAGTATTGGTCTCTAGGTCTCAAATTGAGTCCAAATTCCTTCAAATATTCAATGAAGGTTTATGAATGATATTAGGAATTGAATATGACGTTCAGGGACAACATATGGCCACCAAAAGACCTCTGCAAACTCTCTTAAGATTTTGTACCAAGTATGCAATTTTACTAGTAATTTGGGGTTCAAATCCCCCTAAGGTAAGTACTGAAAATGGCTTCCCAAATGCCTCCAAACGCACTCAAATTTATGAACAGAGGTATGTAATGTGTTAAGTATGTTATTAAGGTCTCATATGCACCATTAATGGTTTATTACAACTGTTCTCACCCTCTCCCATTCAACTGCAAAAATCCCCAATTCGACCCTTGGGGAAATGGCACTATTTCTTCTCCCAATGCAATTAAATTGAGTAAAAATGCTTCAAATCCTCAAGTACAGTACATGAAAATTGTATAAGACATCCATGGTAGTATATTTATCATAAATATATCAGAGAATCATCCATTCATTCGAAATCATCATCAATACATTGGCTCACAACAAGGTAGTGGGGAAATGGCATTGTTCTTCCATTAAAAATGAGATTTATACATTTCTACTTGGAATTTCGACTTGAAACTTTTTGGAGATGAAGAACAGAGTATTTAATTCATATTAAAAAATAAATGGGGCATTAGAAGCTCCACCAAAGAGTACAATAGCTCACCAAAAACGCCCTCCCTCAAGGATCAAGAATATGCCATCAAAATTGGAAATGGTTGAAGGAGCGAGCTGCAATAGAAGAAACCATGAGCTGCCCTGTAGCTTACACCTACAAATAAAGACTCCATTAAAGCTCCAAATGAAAGGTCTGAATGGCCTTTCCAATTACCAACTTGGATGGGAATCTTTCACCCTCGAAATTGGCTAAGGAAAGAAACTAGTCATCCACTAGCTCTCCCTCTTCACAAATGCAATTGCAAATTCTACAAATGATCAAAAGCTGGTTTCATTCTTTGTTATTGACATTTATAAAGTTCTAATGTCCTCCATGGGTCGAATTCCTTCCAAGAGACTCATGCCAACTCAAGTTGGGAAGAGATTCCAAAGAACGCCACTTGTACAACAATTCCTAGTTTCTCACTTCCACTAAATCACATGTGGAAGCATCTTAGCTGCCCTAACACCCTTGAGCGCCCTCTTGGAGTCTATTTTTAGCCCTGACATGTCATATATGTCATATGTCAGCCTTCAGGTCTTATTTGTGTCATAAGTGTCATAGCATCTTCATCATTGTTGTCATAGAGCTAGGGAATCTAGCCCAAGTGTCTCACTAGCTCCAAATTGCCTCTTCCTCTTCCATGGGAGTTACTCTTCCTCTATATTTCGACCTTGGATGAGTCATGCAATGAATAATACCTTTTGGACTCCCCCAAGTATGTTACCATTCACCTTGAATTCGAATTGGTGAGAGAATGATGCCAAGTGTAGTGGGGAAATCTAGCCATATGTGGGTCCCACTTCCTCCATGTGTCTTCGTGATGAAATGCCACTTTGATTTTCACTTGTATATATTTATTTAGCTCCTTTATTAAATATTTATGCCCTTCTAATGTTCAAACATCATTTATTATCCCCATTATTCCAAATCCCAAAGCTTCCACCCCAAACCTAGGAAACTAGTAATTTTCCTCCTTGGCAATTATTTGACCTTTAGCATCAATTTGACAAACTCTAATGAATAGGGCCAATGTGATTAGTCCATTGTGACCCAATTCCAAATTTGGGACATGACATATATGATCATCTTGTGCCCTTTCCACCTCGTGGTTCATACAGGAGCATAATGCTCTCAGCTGGATGTCGCCTACATATGGATTAGGTGACAAGTTAGGTGTGCTTGGCACCACAAAGTTGTGCAAGAAGAATTCGTACAGTTGATCCTTTTCCAACTCTATGCAGTCCAGAGAAGTGTCCACAAATTCCCTTCTAGTGTTCAGTTCCAGAGACAGGCCTTGTTTTAGCCTTTACAGCTAGAACCTTCCCCACGTTTCCTTTAAGTAGAGCGTATAGACTCTGGACGGGGGTCTGAGTTGTAGTATTTCATCATAGATTCTTGTAGTGGTTGCCAAGATGTCCTCCAGCAAGAAAATTTTCTCATTTTTTTGGGCTAACTCCTATTTTGTTTGGGCCAATTTCTCCCTTAATGCTGAATTTTGCTGCTCTCCCAGTTTTTGCTCTCCCGCATGCTACATTTTAAAAATTTATGTCTTTTCATGCACAAAGAGTGAGTTTGTTGGTAGAGTTGGTTGGCTTCTCTGCGTTATTGCCTCAATCTTTAGTGTTTCCAACTCCTTCTTGACCTTTGCCAATTCTATTAGTGCCTCGGCTAGCCAGTCAGTGGCTTCAGGGTTTACGTCTTGGTCGGCAGGGTTCACATCCTGACCAGCAGGGTTCCATTGGTCATCATCCTGTTCCTCAGTTGTGGTTGGGTCGTCCTGATCTACCTAATCATCATCACCATTAGATATGTCATGAATTATTGGACTGGGATCCCTTTCTATGTCCTTTTCATGCCTGATTTTGGGTGAGTGTGTGAAACTTTTGCTTCACCGTTTTGACCCTTGCTCGCTGGTAGAAACTCCTGATTCCTTTTGGCGGGAGCTATCTCTTAAATGGTTAATTTTTATCAAGGTATCAGCCACATTGTCTAGGTTTATTTTTCTTTTAGCTTTTGATGTAGAAGCGGTCTTGTCTTTTGGCCCAGAATCTAGGGTATGCTGATAGTAGGTGTACCCTTCATCCTTTGTACATCCTCAGTTGAGATTATCACAAATTCCTCCCATGAAAGTTCTGGGACCTGCACTATTAACTCTTCAGAAATTATCAACTTGATTATCCCATGGTGGGCTAATGCATCCTCTTTTCCTTCAATGACTTTCTTGCTCATTTATCCCAATGACAAGAGAAGATAATACAGAATGCTTATGTTATTGTTAGACGTGATGTGGCTCCTGTGCCTCAGAAGATCCAGAATTCGAAAATGGAAGTGAGGGATGTAGCTTAGCCTTCCTGTACATGTTACATATTTCTGAACGACAGCAGCTACTTCATCCCAAGGTGCTGGCATAGTGTCCCTCTTGACTCCATTTTTATCCTCTTCATAAGCTTCTTCAAGTCCAAAGAACACAGCCTTTGCACTCTGGTTGGCTTCCCTATCTTCCTTGGCCCAATGTGTTCTAAAAACAAGATCGCAGAGCAATAACAATAAATAGAAATGCAAATATAATCACACATACACATTACAAGAGAGACACAAATATATCGTGGTTCACCCAACTTGGGCTACGTCCACACTGAATTTGCCAGTCCTTATTATTATTACCGTCTAGCAAGGTGAAGGGATACAACCTGCAGCATAACTGCTGCACTTCCTATTCTCTGTTTCACAGTCTCTCTCCTGATTTCAGATATCTTTACAATGCATAAAAACCTAATACATCAACTTTACTAGCCGTATTACAATGTCTTTATTTTATAAGGGAAATACAATGGGAAAATACCACGGGATACCCAAAACCATGGGCCTGCAAAACAGCTGGCGAAAAACAGCCCCAAAAATTTTCTTCGGGGGCGTTGGCCCCGAACCCCCATTTCTCGAGGGTGCTTCCCCCGGACCCCCCAGCCAGGGGGGATGGTCCCCCCTGGAACCCCGTGGGGGGGCGATGCCCCCCCTCTGGGGTGACTGTACAGTCCACCTACATATCATATAAAACTAGGGTACAAACACGGCTGATACAATATCATCTATGAGACTAGAAGATCTGGCTCCACAACTAACACAATGTAGACCCATGGGTAGCCCTGTGTATTTTGCAATGGCTTCCTCATCCAACCTGATATGAATTCCTCTAACCCAGGTGATGAACTGCTCTTCCTTGATATGATTTAAGTTTCTTGCGAATTCTAGAGCGACCTCTGTGTTAGATCCTCTCAACCCAGAGATGAAGGGAATCCAGCCTACATTATGGAGGATAGATAAAACCCTTGGGTTTTCATAAATGGCTCTGTGATCTTCTGGTTCACTCTTTTTGAACCCCTTTGTCATCCTTGGATTTTCTACTATAATCAGCAAAATGAAAATCTTTGAGTGATGCTGACTTACTTCGACTGGCCGGGACTGATTCACAGGTTTAAAGGCAACTTACAAGCAGAGTTACAATGCAAACTCTCATTTTTCCCACCTCTCGAAAGCTTGTATTTGCAAAATTAGGTCTTCCTGTAGATTATGCCACCTTGTTTAACTATTTTACTCCACTTCTCCCAATCATTTTGGCACGTACCTGCCACCTTACGCATTCTTTACCATAATCGAGCCCTGCATTTCATTTCATCATTGTATATTGCCCATTTTTCTCTGATCATTGGGGAATATGGTAGCCAGATTTGAGTTTATCATTCGTTGACATGACTCAGGTAGTAATCATGATTCATTGAGGTCATTCTGAACTGTGCCACTGAATGAACATGTAAGCTGCCCTCAGCTTCATAAATAAATGTTTTGTGGGATGATGATTTGACCTAAAAAATAAAACAAAGAGATTTAGAAATTACCTTGGTATGCTTAGCGTACCTGTTGGGCAGGGCCCAAGTGGGTTGGAAAAATATAAAAGTATGGAAAATCACGCGTAGCACGCTACAACAGGAAGAAAAGGCAATTTTGATAGCTACACATTGCGTGTTGTGGCATGAAGAGGAACTAGTTCCGTTGAAAGTGCATTGCGCGCGGCGGTAGGTGACAGACAATTTTGAGATTTTGCACATGTTGCGTGATGGCAATGGCTAAGGCATGGTCGCGCAGGAGGATGATGAGCATAGTAGCACATGAGTTATTTTTGGTTCAGAACATGGGTAAAGGTCAGACGAGGACATGACCTATTTTGGGTAAGGAATAGGTGGATGGTAGATGAAAGCGACCTGTTCGAACGTGTGGCAGCAAGTAGTTGAGAAATTAGGCCACGACAATGGCGACAGGCAGGTGAAGGAGTGGAAAGGGACAGGCCATGATGCAGTGGTAACCGTTTTGAGGACTACGGTTGTCAGAAGGGCCTGTGAACCACAAGTGGTCTAGCTAGAGCAGGCTGCTGATGACAACAACTAGGGTGGCAGTTAGCCACGCTAGTTTTGGAAACCTTAGGGTTTCGGCCTAATGATTATAAAGACATGACCTACGGGCATGATCTATAAATAAGGAACAATTGTGTAAGGGAAGGGTTACTCTTCATTTTGGTTAAGAATTGATCATTGTAGAATCTTGAGCTTAAAAAGCCATTGTAAAGGCTCTGCAGCTGAGTGCGCAGAGACCTGACTGATAGAGAAGAGAGTTTGCAGCTAAGTGCGCAGACTAAGAGAGGTTGTACCCTTCCCATTAAGAGCAATATTAACAACCGTTCTTATGGACGTAGCCTCCATCCGGGGGGTGAACCACGTTAAATTCTGTGTTATGCGACTATTGTGTGTTTGTGATTGTTCATTTACATGGTATGAATGTTTAATCCTGGAAACTTCTGTTATGTGATTGCTTTTATATGTATTCACCACAAAGAATGGGAATAATATGTTAAGTAATGCATGGAGGAATGTTAAGTATTCAACACTTATGAATCGAGGAATGTATGAGTCTACCAATTAGTCACATTGTTGAACATTGAGTTTAAGTGCACCGTTAGAGCGTGCAGTAATTATAAGTCTAGTCAATCATCTACAATTTAATGATAAGAACTTGAATGGAATAAAGGGATAAAGAATGCTAAGTAGAGTGATTAGAATTATACACCCTGGCAGGGACGCGTAGTCTTGTTGATGCACCGAGTCCGTGACGGTTGCTGCAAGGTAAGTTGTTGATAGCTTACTGTCGTAACACAAAGGTATCCTATATCGCATAGTGATTAGAGGTGCAAGTGTGCAAGCACAATTGCGTGCCGAAGTACCCGACATGGAACAGAATGTTCATGTAGTTATCTATCCGTGCAACCCGCAAGGCGTTGCGCTGCTTATCAGCCTTTCCCCCCCATCGCATCACCCGGTTGTGGAAACTTGATTCCACAACCACCCCCTCAGCTTCGCCTCGCATGAGACCTCAGGTTGCGCACAGCCTGTTGCCAAAAGGGCCGGTGAATAGGGGTTTTGTTGATTCCTTGAACCGTGAAGTACCTGGGTCTACACTAGAAACCTCAAGAAGGTGATCTACATACAACCAACAAATGGTTTCATTGCTCGGCTAAGACCAGTGATGCGATAGAGTGTTGGAAAGTAATGTGTGAAGAAGAATACTAGTTCCCATTCGGTTCAGAAAATTGGCATCCCGAAAAGAAAGAGATTTCGGATTGGTGTGACAAGATTGAAAGAGATTTTGCAAGAAAAGAGAACAAACAGCCACATCTATCTGACATATAGTGGTTGAACAGATATTTGTGGAGAGAGATTCATGAGATTTTCTGGGCTTCATTTGGAAAGGATTTGTATGAGTGGATCTCACGACTCATAGAAAAGAAAACCTGTTTTCAAGGGGGAGTACCTACAGAGTGGACTCCAAAGCTCACAATGCAGCTCAAAGCAATAGACAGCCCACTAACGCGAGCAGTCGACTTTTGGGTCAATAGTATACTTGAAGGATTTGTGACCAAGTTTGCTGTAGACACACTGAAGTCCTATAATCAAGCTGAAGCATACTTTTTCGAAGGATTCAGAGGTAAGTTCTTGAACAATCTAAGTCTATAAGTTAAAATGCTTTTAGCTGAGAAAGGAGTTTTAAGAATGCAATAATATTTTTATATCTATCATGGTCAATAGCATTTATAGTGATTCTTACGAAGAGACACATAATATAAGAAGTGGAAAGAGATATATGTTTAATAAAGAAACGAATCCTGGAGGACCTGGACTCCGTGTGAATACCGAATTCCCATGTGATCTTAACAATCAAACCGTGCCGCCATCAGCCACTATTCATCCTATCACACCTCAGAATCCGTCGGTTGTAGAAACCGCACCACCCTTACATCGGAACCCACCCGCTGCGAGTGTCGCATAGACCATTCTGCAGAATCCCAGTAGTCTGAATATTCCCTTTGTTTTTTCCACACAGATAGTCAGCACTACTCAGAGAGGCGCACAACTAGGAAGGATAATGACAGATAACAATATAAAACTACTGATATTCAAAGGAATGGGTCTAGAATACCCTGATCAACATTGGTTTCTATGTGAAGCCGTATGGAGTTTAAAGCAAATCCAGGATGATGTTGTGAAGAGAGCGCAGCTCATTACTACTTTCAGAGACCGCGTGTTGCATTGGTTTATGAAATATTCTCAGGCACAGCCGAGAACCCTAACAAAAATTCAAGATGCACTTGTGGCGGAGTTTAGAAGCCAAAGTCAGAATCGCAGTGCATAACAGAACTAAAGGAAATCAAGCAAAAGCATACCGAATCGGTCTGGGAATTTGTCAAAATTTAAAACATTGTTAGATCGAGTGGGCTTTGTGATAGCTCTGCAATAGCACAAGGAATGGTTCATCGTTGTGTTGTTTCCCCACATTAGACAACCATTGATGCAGTAGAAGATTGTGTCACAGGCAGGGGCCCTAGAGATCGCAATGCAGTTGGAGGCTTCACCGATTGGTGAGAGTACTACTGGGATGTCAAAGATTCAGAACCAGCTGACTACACTGACATTAGAATTATAGGTTATGAAGAACGGAAAAGAACAAAGATATGAACATAGATGTCAAGTTTGGTGCACCGGATGCAAAGGAGAAGGCCATACAAGAGAATTTTGCCCTCTATTTCAAGATTATCTTGATAGTGGCGCACCAAACCCAATCAATATGAACCACAACCAGGCACCATGGTGTGAAATCTACAGAATCAGAGGACACATGCCTGAACACTGTTACCTAATACAGAAATATGTCAGAACACCCAAGATCTTGTATTGCAATTTTTGTAAATCAATGGGACATGACGAACCCAACTATCGCACATATGAGCTCATGAATGAAAGAAAGCGTGATCTAGAAGCAATGCTAGGTGGTTGGATGTATCATGTTCAAGAGGAGAATCAGCCAAAGCCAGAAAACACCCACTACGATCAGGGAGGATATAGAGGTCGTGGTGGTGGATTCTAATACTCCATTTTGACCCTTAGGATATATTAGCTTTTAATGTAAATATTGTATACATGTGATGTATGTGTTCCTAGCATGGAGCTCAAGTCAAAGGCCCCACTAGTGGAAGCTCGAATTTTATTTAAAAATGAAAGTATTAGACATTATGTTACCCATGTGCTATTTAGCCATGGAACATTGCAAAAATGATGTAAATAAACATCACGCAATAAAATACCAAACCTGGCTATGGAGGCAACAAATGAGAACGGGGCCATGTGTATCCACTAGGGAGTGGTGAGGGGGTTGTGGGGATGAACCATACACTACCAAATGTCATTGTGAGAACCCATTTGACTTTCCTTAATGACATTTATTTATGTTGTAAGGATGTTGTTGGAGATTTCAGTCCATGGCTTCAATGGAGCATGGGCATCCCAGAAATTCGTATGGCAGAGTGTGGGCTCTATTTTCTTGTACCACAAGTCACTCTACCTAATGAGAGTTGCTTCTTCCTCATCCCCATTCCATTGTGGAAGTTACCAGCATCAATTTTCATCCAAAAAGGAATTCCCAGCAGTGAGAAAAACCAGAAATCGTAACTGTGAAAGAACCCACGTTTTGAAGAGCCATAAATGCCCAGATTTGGTATTTGACAGTGAAATCTAATGGGGGATCCATAGTTATGAACCTTGGGGCGAATTTGAGAGCATTAGCTACTCCGAAATCTATTGGAAAACTCAGTTTTGATAGGCCAGAAACCCAGTGACGGGATTGAGTTATTCGTTGCCATAATGGTGAGAAATCCAAGTGTGGATGTTTGAACAGAGGATGGGATTGCTTGAATTTAGCTTAAGATGTCAGTAGCTCTGTGGTTGATCTCACTGGCTTAGAATCCTCATCCTTTCCTTATTGCATGCTTGATAAACCCAGCTGTGTGCTGGCCTAGCATGACCATTTGAGTGAATCCATGGTTGTGAGTGAGCCTGTCTAGATCCTCCTTAGTGGATACACATCCCAGCTCGGGGGTGATCTCTCAGCTGAAAGAATATAGGCTGGACAGAGATCTATGGTTGGCTAGAACGTTTCTCTCACATAGCCAGTTGTTTGGACGTTTTCATTTCAAAATAAGTATTCTCTGTGGTTGAATGATGTTCATTCTGTGGGTTGTCCTGTATGTTAAATTACTCATGTTATTTGGATAAAATGATTATCTAAGTTAGTTGGCATGAAGCCTATGCAGTTAGCATGAGAATGAGATTGATTATTCTGTGATTGTTTCACTATCCTGCCTGAAAGAAATAAGCTGATGCATCTCCTTCTGCGTGTATGTTATTATGGTTATTCCGCTGTGTTTATTAATTGAGTTGTGTTAATTCTATATTCTGTAATGTCTTAATTAATGACTGTTGTTTATATGATGAATGCATGATGAACTATCTGCTTCTATAGTGTTTAATTCCACTGTGCTTGTTGAATATGAATATGTATGCACAAGTTTTATTTAACCATGCATTTCTTAGTTAGAATTTGAATGGGGCTAAGATGGCCAATAAGCCCGGTATGTGGGTAACGTTTCCTTCCTTACATCGGATTGATGGAAGGGGACACTGCATGGATACCGCGCGAGAGGAAGAAATGTCAGCCCGGCGCAAGGAAGAGTCTACAGCTAGGTAATCTGTTATAACTGTGGCTAGCCAGGTCACATGTCTAGATATTGTACCAACCCATGCACTACGTGCAATTACTATAAATCATTTGAGCATGTTATTGAAGACTGCCCTGTGCTTGAGGTAGAATTATAGAAAAGAAGAAGGACAGAACTGTAGCTAGGGTTTTACCCCTAGCTTGTACCAATGAGCACCTACTAAGGAGAATGGACTCCTTAGTAGCAGTTCAGTATATTAAACTAATTATGCAATAAACAAAAATTAAATTATTTCTAAGACAAGCATGAAGCATAAACACCAAAATGAAAGAATGACTTTGTATTGATGTTACCTTGAGTGTCAAGGTTGGTGAAGCCCTTTGCAGTGTCCAAGAGGATGCTCCAAGCTTCTGAATGCTCCTTCTCCTTCTCCAATGTTGGGGATGGGCCAAAGGTGGCTCTCAAGGTGAAAATAGTTCAAAGGTGAACTAGGGTTTCGAGAGAGATTTTGGCAGAGTAAGGGTGCTTGTGATTGTGGATATGGAATAAGGGATCTCCATCACCTATTTATAGTTTTTTGGTGGTGGAGTGCTGACCCATGGTTTTGGGAAACACATGGTTTTGGGCAGCTGTATAGGGTTTTTTCCTCCTTTTCCTCATTATTTTATATTTTTTATTCCTTTTTAGGGGATTTTTGCTATTTTGGGAGGAAAAGGGGGTTTTTTAGCCTTTTTAGGCTATTTTGAGGGTTTTTTGGCCTTTTGGAGGCATTTTAGGCCTTTTGGAGGCTTTTTAATGGGTTTTTTGGGATTTTTAATGGAAATATGGTAGGAAAATGGACAAATGAGTCATATAATGTGGTAAATGAGCTAGTGAGCACTTTTTGGGTGTTAACAGATTGCCCCCTGATGTGCGAGGTCAGGAGCTCATCGTATGGCCGATGGACATCATAAGTCATGAATGGTTTTCCTGGGATGTGGAGAGAAGAGAAGAAACAAACTGAAGCCCGGAACAACGATCCCGAACAACTGCAAGAACTAAAAGTACATAACCTCAATAATGGATGAGGAATCATCTGATCATATGGACGAGGCGGGCATTCCCATGCTCGTATCAGGATATAACATAATAACAACAATGGGGTCCAAAAAATGGGGACCTGAAATATACATGACCTCAAATACTGACTGAGGAATAATCTCAATATATGGACGAGGCGGGCATACCCATGCTCGTATCAAGATACATAAATATAACTGTAAGGCCCGAAAAAAGGGGGACCTGTAAGGTACATGACCACTGTGTACATCATAAGAGTCCAGAGGGGACACAAATCTGAGACGTACTGCTGAGCAGATCATGTGTGAACTGCAGAACTGGTGCACTGGAACAATCAACAGTGCTACTGAGTGTGGTACCAAAGGAACTGATGAGCGGCTGGATCATAGTGACTGGGGTCAAACTCTCCATGGTACACTGAACTGGAACTGATCTGGGACTGAAACTGGGTACTCAAGGAAGCATGAAACTGGATGGCTTCCGAATACAAACGCCAACGCAGCCCGGACATCCACGGGAACATACAACTGGGCGTTCCGAAGTGACTCACCAATGTGCTAGAGTCGGGGGAAATCCGGGGTCTTCGACTAAAAACTGATGGAATATAATCCTACGCGATCCTCAACGATGCGATCAAGGTGTTGAAGTCGAGCATGTGAGGAACAACCACTCGGAGAGGCAATGATGTCTCCTCTCAGAATGATCCGTAGGCACTTACCACAGAGGGTGATAAGTCCAAGGCGTAGGGACCTCTGGGCCTATCCTCTGGAATAGAGGAGCTGTCGTCGACAGAGGGAGACCTGCCCCTATCAAGGCAATGATGTTTCCTTGACAGGAGCGCGAGGTACAAGACCGAAATGTGATAGTACTGATGGCAGGACTGAGAAACTGTGGGGGGACCACTGGGCAAGTAGAGCGGGTGGACTCAAACTTCCTTTGTTCAGAGTATGATAATGGGAATGATCTGGCAGCATATGAAACTGACTGAGGGGAAAGGGATCATAGCTGTAATGGCTCAGGGAGAGTGACTGGTCTGAGGGAGACTCAAACTGGTATAAAATGGCAGGAGACTGCAGAATACTCTGAACAAAGGTGACCTAATTGGGGGTGCTGCCGAGATGATCGATCATAGTGCCATGAGGCACGGGAGGATACTTCTTCATGGGTTAAGGAACTAGAAGAAGTGTGTGGATAAAATGATACTGTCGTGTGGATTTTACGAGCCCATGACAGTTCATGCTCGTGGTTGCTTTCAATTTTAAGGAGTCTGAAAGCGATAAGAAGACTCTGAGGTAGTGAAATGGTACTGTCGTGTGGATTTTACGAGCCCAGGACAGTGCATGCTCGTGGTTGCTTTCAATTTTAGAGAGTCTGAAAGCAAGTAAGAAGACTCCAGTGGGTTGCTTTTTCGTAGGTTTAGTCTCCAAGGCCCAAAGAAGCATAAAAGGATGCAATGAAGAACTCTTCTAGTCGGTGGGACTAGAGTATTCCTTTTTCGTAAGTAGTCTACCAGGTCCGGAAAAGGGTTAAACTTATACCAGATAGACGCCCTTTCAGGTACTTTAACGAGCATGAAAGGAAGCAAGACTGCTCGGCGATCTTTTCATTCTTTTAGGAGTCAGAAAAGAGCTTAACGGAAACTCCCTAAGTGCCTTTTTCGTAAAGGAGTTGTCCGGCCCGAAAAAGGGATAAAATTATACCGAACAAAAGGAATGGCCAGGCAAGGAGGAAGTGTTCAATCAAGGTTGAGTAATGATGACCAAGAACGAGGGTAGGTGGGAACACTGATGGACCTCCTTGCGGGGTAGATGAGATGGTGGCAAAATAACGAGACATTTGCAGTATGACAGGAGTGAATGGCTCATGTAAAAATGTGGAACAATCCGATGGCGGCCGATGTGGCACGCAAACCGAGGCAGCAAGGTGTTGGGACACAATGTTGAAATTGTACCAAGTGAGAGCGAGAAATGATCTCAAGCATCATCACGAGCTCGGAAAAATGAATCCGGCGATATAAAGGATGTCAAAAATGGGTGACGGCCGATGTGGCACGCAAACCGAGGTGACGGGGGCGTTTTGAAAAATGCCTGGAAAATCTGGAGGTGAGAGCGAGAAATGATCTCTAGCATCATCACCAGCTCGGAAAAATGAATCCGATGATATAAAATATGTGAAAAAATGGAGAACGGCCGATGTGGCACGCAAACCGAGGCGACTAGTGGCGTCTGAAAAATGGGTAAAAAGTGACAGGACAAAAAATAACGCAACGAGGTGACCATCATGACGGTCACGTCGCGCTGATTCCAGTGGTGGAAATGGTTTAGAAAACGGACGCCGTATGGGGCCAGAATGACCAAAACAAGAAAAAGTCAACTGACTATAAATAGTGGTGGGTCCAACATGACATGTGTCATTTGTACTTTGTTGACTTGGACTTGTGAGGTGAGTGTACCAGAGCTTAGGTGGCATTTCTGGACGATCCGTCTGGCTGTTTGCAGATCCGTGAGATACAGGTATTTTACTAAACTTATGCCTGCATACTTTTTCGGGTGGGGGGTTGGGTAGTGGGTCCCAGGGTTGACTTGTACGGTCCACTTGGGGTGGACCGCGGGTTAGGGGGTCGAAACCGCGGTTGAAGACCGCGAGTTTCGGGCCGAACCACGCGGTTGGAGACCGCGTGATTCTTGGATGGAACCGCGGTCGAGTACCGCGAGTTCCAAGGAGGAACACGCGGTTCCCAGCCGCGGGTTTAGGGCTTGACAGGCGCGGTTGGGAATCGCGACCATGTGCCTGACAGCCGCGGTCGGAAACCGCGGCAAGAAACCCAAAAGCCGCGGTTTTGGGCCGAGCTTTTAGGGCTTTTGGGAGGGAAAAATATTTTTCTTAAGTTGTCATGAGACTGATGAGTTCACTTTGTGTGATTGGCAGGATGCCCCAGGTTCTCTGGAGAGAGCGGGAGATCCCTGATGAGACCATGCGTTTCATCCGAGAGAACCGCCATGTGCGGTCAGTGCTGGGGTTGTGCGGACTTTTGAAGTTCGCGCAAATACCTATGATACGGACAGCAACATTGTTGCTGAACCGTCTGATCAGCTTTTGGGAGCCGGACATACAGGCGTTCCGGGTACAGGGTGAGAGGGTGGACCTCACCCTGACAGATGTTTACTTTCTGACGGGGTTACCCTGCTTGGGCAGGGTGGCAGACACACAGCCGCGGGTTGCCGCGGACGTCGACATGGAGGACATGTTGGAGAGGTACTGCGGTCAGGACGCGAGGGTGCATAGGAATGCACTCCTGGTTAGGGACCTACAGGAGCCGGCAGTGCAGGCCATGGCGGCGTGTATGGTGCGGGTATTGGGTTCCCAGTCACCGGAGAAGGTGTCTGGGGGGCAGATGCAGATGGTAGAGCGCGTCTTAGATGGGACGTACTATGCCTGGGGTCAGATGTTCCTGACCTGCGTTCAGCGACAGCTGACGGCAGCGAAGGAAGATGGCAAGGGCTTTTGCTTTGGGTCCTTCCTATGTGCCTTCTTTATGGAGAGGGTACCCACACTGCGGCCACGGGTGCCGATTAGGGCAGGAGGGATGAGGGAGCCGAGGATGGTCCGTTGGGGTGAGATGATGCGCCGCCGTGGTGGCGGCGACGTGGGCAGATATTTTACACAGGAGTTGTACCTGCAGTGGCTTCAGATACCACTGACGCTGGATGACTTCCCGTATCGGGATATGGACTTCACAGGAGATCCGGAGGCGCCACGGGCACCAGGACAGGCATGGGGTCCCGACGGTACGTGTGTGTTTTTATTGCCTGTTATGTATGTCATATTTTATGTATATGATAGTAGATGGATATACTGTGACTGACATATGGTTGGTTTGTGCAGATGTGGGCCCGAGGCCACCTCCAGGGCATGTGGCCCGGCGGGGTATTGTGGCCGTGCCAGCTCTGCCTGGACGAGGAGAGGTGCGGCGCCGGGACCCAGAGGTGACTCTAGAGTCTGTACGGGAGCTTTTAGATCGGTTGTTGATAGGAGTGACCGACGAGGGTTGGCGAGATGTCGATCCGGATGTGGTACGGGATTGCATGGGGGCACCCCGTGAGTTTAGGTCCATCGCGATTCGGGTGGCGATTTTGGTGGACCGGGCTCGGGCAGAGGAGGCCGGAGGCGAGGAGGACTTGCCGGAGGAGGAGCGAGGGGAGGACTCAGAGGCAGCCGATGCTGGTAGTGATGCAGGATACGACTCTCATTAGGGAGTGCCGGGGACTCCCCCCGAGTTTTGTAGCTACGGCATGTATGTAGATGAGGTTGTAGGCATGTATAGCCATTTTTTGTATAGCTGAGTACAGGGGTACTCAGGACATGTATAGCACTGAACATGTATATTTTTTGAGAGATATATATATGCACGTGGATGCACCTTTTTATATGATGTTGTTGTATTTGTACGCACGTGGATGCGCTTTATGTGTTATGATATGTTTACATTGCACGTGGATGCAAGTAGGTTAGGATGTTAGGCACATGGATGCCCCTTGTGTATTTTATGTGATGTGACATGATATTTGTTTGTTTAGGCACGTGGATGCCCCTATGGATATGTATGTGGTGTATGTACAGGGATGCAAATGCAGATGCGATGCAATCTTTTTGTATTTTTATGAGATGCTATGGGATGATGATGCATGATGTTACATGGTGTGATTGATATGCCAGTCTAGGATGTTGTTGGCCATTTGGTCTGCGACACGATTTTGAGCTCTGGGGACATGTGTGAATGTGATGGATTCAAATTGTCGATTGAGTTGTTTTGTGCGCAGGAATTTTCTAAAAAGGCAGGGATCACGCACCTGGTAGCAGTTGTTGAGCTGGGAGACAAGTAGCTGGGAGTCAAGGAACACATGAAGGTGACTTATGCCCATTTGGAGGGCGGCAGTCAGGAGACCGGTCACGGCATCATACTCCGCCTGGTTATTGGTAGCAGCGCCTATACATATCCCGTCAAGGTGAATCATCTCGTTGGAAGGGGAGTACAAGACCCATGCTGCAGAAGCCAGGTTGGGAGACCAGCGGCTTGCGCCGTCAGCGAAGCCAGTGTAACTAGGTGGAAGATGGTCCATCTGTAATCATGCAGAAAGGATGAATGTAAGATGATGGTAAAAAAGTGAAAAACAAAAAAGAGAGCAAACTGTACAATGCGGACCAAAATGGGGCCGCGAATTATTCTATGGATAGAGAGTCCGTAGGATGCAACCCATCATGGGGGTTGCGTAAAGGGAGGCCTTTAGAGTTGGTTTCAGTAAGAACATGGAGTTCCTCCGGCCGTGTGTCTATGTGATGGTTGAGAATGGTGGTGTCGAAACTGGGCATTCCGTTAGAGGGCCAAGCAAAGACATCACAGAACTCTTGGAAGAGTTGTATATAATCCTCAATCTCCCGCTCGCTGCAGGAGACTCCTAAAGTGATGAGTTCAGGGGCATATCCTGGGAACTTTGATGGAGAAAGAGGATGTTGTTTTTGACGAACGGGGGTTACATCAGGCCATGTGTCAATGTGGTGCTCTATAATTGCGGGATCAAGACCAGGCATTTCGGTATAAGACCAGGCAAAGACATCATGGAATTCTTTGAAAAGGTGTGTGTAGTCCTCAATCTCTTGTTTACTGCAGAATGCTCCTAAAGTAATGAGTTCAGGGGCACGACCTGGAGCAGCAATATCAACTTGGATGACAGGTGAGATGTTGGCCATGTTGCCCTCCTCGAAGGCATCAGGAGCAGGGATAGGGTCCTTGAACCAGTTAACCTTGGTGGGGAGGAAGTCTTTGGATTCGACCGCGTATTGGGTAGCGGTGCTAGAGGAAGACGCTTCTGGGATGAAATAGGAACGGTGGTGCATATCATCCCAAGGATAATCCGGGGCAGTTAGGGCCTCAAGAATCTCCTCATCAGTACGGAAAGTCTGTGTCGTCAAATCGGTTGACGAGGGGGTAGTGGAAGTATTGGTTGAAAAGATCATGTAGATGGTATTAACCTCTCCGGAAGGTGAAGAGTCTGGGGGGTAGATCTCTTCAATGGTAGGTGGTGCCGTCTCAAGGTCCAGATTGTTCATCTCATAAAGAGCTGCTCTGTAATCCGGGAGATCGGGACAATGATGTGAATAGTGCCCGTAAATTCCGCAGATGGCGCATGAGTGGTTGGTACGTAGGGACTTATCTTTAGGCTTAGGAGTGGGGTTTAGTTCGACAGTTGGGATGTTGGGGTCATCATCGAGCATTTGCATGTGCTTCTGTAATGCAGGTAACTGTGGGCATTGGTGGGTCGCATGGCCCAACTCGTCACACAGCGAGCATTTGGGAGGAGCACGAAACACTGGAGGGTTCTTGACTGTCTTGGGAGGTGGGACAGCAGTGTAAGGTTGTGGACCTCTGCCCCCAGTGGGTTGAAGAGGAGGAGGAGGTGTCGTGGAGGACGAAGGGGTAGGGACCCCGGGAGGTGGGTGGGTGGTAGTAGCCATGGGTTGCACCGGCTGGAGGACGACATCTGGTGTCGGCGGGCGAACGGGAGGCGAAAGATACCATACAGGTAATCCCAATGTTAACCCAGGGAGGCTAAGGGTAGCCATGACCGGGGCGCTTACTACTCCTGCTGGAGGAACTAGGAAGGGGATCGTATGGATCGGTGTAACACCAATGTGACTAGGTACCAATGGTGGTTTAGGCAACAAGGATGGTTGATTGTTAGGTGGTAGGATGTCATGGGACAAGGTACATAAGTCAGACATTTCGGGCGTAGATGATGGCGGAGGAATGGATTGAAAGGTGGAGGTCATCGGCGCGTCTGAGTAGACTCCAGGCCCCATAGAAGAAACAAATGAGGTGGAGGCAGGAGAAACAGGTTGTTCAACCATGGGGAGAACATTTTCCGGTGCCGCTAGAGCACTGGGATCATAGTAGGTGAGCTGGTCAATCTTAACCACGCGTCCTTCATGGGGGAACATCATGGTGCGAAAGACAGAAGAGGCAACCGCCCGCATGGCGTACATGTAGCTGCGGCCAAGTAGAAGGTTGTAATCCAATTGGGCATTGATTACCTCTATGTCAATAAGAACTGTTTTACCACCTAACTGGACTGGAACGTTGGGTAGAAGGCCTTGGGGCTGGGGCCGAACGACCGTCGTAGGCACGTAACGCAGTGGTGGACTGCTGGAGAGGAGGGGATCCTAGCTTCTGCCATACAAATGTAGACATAATGCATGTGGAAGCACCCTCATCAATGATGCACCGATGGATAACAAGATTCCTAACGGAGACTGTAACTTGGAAGGCTAAGCTAGAAGGTAGGCGTGGTTCAGACTGGTCTAAATCAAACGCCATCAAATGTGAATCAGTTGGGTCAATCCCCCCGATGGCGGAAAGTAAAGTCTTGCGCTGGGAAGGGCAGTTCTTCAAGACTTCTAACGCAGACATGGCTGCGGGAGATTGGGCTAGGTCGTCTACAATGTTGTAGTTTGACGCAGCACGCGCATTAGGGTTATTGTTGATTCGGCGTAGTGGGAAACAAGGTGCTTTCGCAGCGCCGTCTGTGGGAGGCGGAGGGATACGTAACGCCTGATCGGTGGGGTGGGCGTTAGTAGTTTTATCCGTGGGAGTGGCTTCAGAGGTGGAGCCATATTGGTTCCGACGGGTCTGGAGGTTGACGTCAGCTGATGACATCATCAGTAAGTGGTGGGTACCTGAGTCAAACATGGGTTGATCAGGGGCAGCGTAGGTGATCTGTTGTTGTTGGGGTTGCACGTTAGCTTGAGGGGCCAACGGCTGAGTGTTCACCACGCCTTGGGTCGGTAAGGGGTTTTGCAGCACCAAAGGGGGTTGCTGAGGTTGGGGGGGGTTGGGCGGTGCTTGGGGAGCCGCATGCCCTTGGCGATGGGCCTCGTCAACCCAAAGCTGCCGAGCTCGCTCCAAGTGTGGGCAAGCATGGGTGTAATGTCCATAGACCCCGCAAATAGAACAAGGGTGATTTGTTCGGAGATTGGGGTTTTTGGCCTGCTTGGGCGGGCGATCAGGGTTTTGATTAGCGGGTGCCGCATTGTTATTGTCAGGGGGATTAGCCGGTTGACCAGCTTGGTCCGCAGGTTGGTTATTTCCCCGATTACGGCCTTTGCCGCGGTTCTGTTGGCCCTGGTTACGTTGGTTATTCTGGTTTTGCTGCGGGTTATGTTGGGCGTAAACTTGCCCTTGGGCAGCAGGTGGATTTTGAGGTTGCGCAGGTGCAGGAGCAGGCTGCGGAGGATGATATGTAGGTTGAGGCTGAGCAGGTGCAGCAACTTGAGGGGATTGCTGATAGGACTGCGGAGCAGGTTGTGGATGTGCCGCAGGGGCTGCCTGGGGCGGATAATAAGCTGGTGGGGCTTGTGAAGGCGCAGGAGCCGGGGCTGTCTGCTGATGGTAGTAAGGCTGAGGGGCGACTGAAGGAGCATAAGCAGGAGTCGCATACCCAAAGCACTGAGGTGGACACGAAGGTCCATGGGAATGGTGATGTGTCATGGGAGCATACGAGTTGGTTGCTCCAGACTGTGAAGTAGCCCGCGAAAGGTCGGGGCCAGGGGTAGGACGTGCTATAGAAAATGGTTGGGGATGCGAAGAAACACGGCCAATGATACCATCTGCAGCGTGGGATGCCCCCGGCGCATCATGATGGGAGGACTCGCCGCGAGGGGCGTCAGGTATAATGGTATAAAGGTAACCCGACTGGGCGTAAATGAGGTCGAACTGCTGTGCCTTAAGGATGGCCTCTTCTTCAGACTGGGGTCTTTCTGAAGCTACATCCTTAGCGATGACAGGAAGCAAGGACTTGAGGAACCAATCGAGGAAGATACGGTCATCTAGTTTAATCTTGCATAAGCTACGGCGTCTACGCCACTCATGGATGTGGTCCGTGATATGGGTAGCCGTGTTTTGTCTACAAGATAGAAGGATCTCAACGCCCGCGTCATAGCGGACTGGCAACTGGAAGAACTGCAGGAAGGTCGAGGCCAGGGAAGAAAAGGTGGCGTGGGTCCCATGAGGCTGCTCAATATACCACTTGGCTGCAGAGCCAGTGAAAGTGCGCTGTAAGAGACAGAGGCGAACAGAGTCATCCACAATGGAGTTAGAGGAACACCATAGGTGGAAAGACATGATGTGGTTCTGTGGGTCCTCACCGGCCTTACCCTCGAATTTAGGGATGTCAGAGGGTAGTTTGGTAGGCATATGAGGCCACATAGGGTCGTGTCGAATAGGATCGTTAGTCAATCTGGCCAGGTCAGGTAGGTTGAGGCTAGCCATGAACGGCAAACTGGAAGAAGGCTGTGACACAGTAGTGCTGTGGACCAAGTTGGGGCCAGTGCCCCCAAGTGGAGGGACAAGATTTAGGGTGGTGCCCCCAAGTGGGGGAACTGAGGTAGTGGAGGATGGTCCAGCACCACCATGGGTAGTGTGAGCCACTGATGTAGTGGGGATAGGTATTCCCGCTGTGGGAATAGGTACCGTGAGGGGAACGGTAGATGGTTGCCCCATGGAGGGCATACCAAAAATAGGTGTAGTAACTGGTGTAGTGGTGGATGTGCCACCAATGGTCCCTATGACGAATGGAGTGGAAGTCGTACCAGCCATGGGGCTAGTAGGGGCAGTATAAATAGGGTTCTCAGACTCTTCGTCAGAATCAGAGGTAAAGTAAGGTGCGTCACTATCTGGTGACGGAGACCTACGTCGCTGACGGGTGGAGTCAAGTGACAAGGCTCTAGATCTGTGATGAGTGGTATCAACGGACAATGATCGGAATCTATGACGAGTGGTGTCGAGAGAACCGTGCTGTGGGGGCTCGCCCCTGAGGCGCCGAGAATGTCTCGGGGACTCAATGGTGACAGATGGTGTCTAAATCTCTGTGGGTTGAGGTGAGTATAAAAACAGCTCAAAAATCCTAATGCAACCGAGTGTGCAGAAGGAGAGCTAAAGAGCAAGGCACTCAGGCCAACAACCAACTCAAAACACCCACTGCAACAGCTGTGCTACAATAGGTGGAGTAACAACAAAGATGGTCAGAATACCAACAAGCAGCAGGTTTCCTAAAAAAGAAAAATGGTGGACTCACTAGACCAAGGGAGGTAAAGGAGCATGCAAACACCTAGCTAAAAGTATTGACTTAACTAAACATATCCTCTGCAAGGTGATGAAATCCAAGTCAGACAATATGAGTAGGAAAGCCAAGTGGCTATGATATCCCCCTACCGGGAGGGATACCGGGTAGTCAATCCTAGAAGAATGGCAACTAAGATACCCCGTTCATGACACGTCCAGAAAGGTGAATCTGCCGTTTAGTTCGTTGACCGCAATACCCCTATACAGGGATATCCCGCGAACCGCGAAAGGTAGCCCTTCGGTTACTGAATGGAGTGCGGTATTCCACTCAGGCCTCCGGAACCAGTCTCCCGACTTCAACCCTCCTAAGGGAGAGGCCCTCTGATAAACTGGTCGTGACCGTGCCAAAAAGTATTAGGGGATTTTTGAGTCGCCAAAACTGTAGCTAGGGTTTTACCCCTAGCTTGTACCAATGAGCACCTACTAAGGAGAATGGACTCCTTAGTAGCAGTTCAGTATATTAAACTAATTATGCAATAAACAAAAATTAAATTATTTCTAAGACAAGCATGAAGCATAAACACCAAAATGAAAGAATGACTTTGTATTGATGTTACCTTGAGTGTCAAGGTTGGTGAAGCCCTTTGCAGTGTCCAAGAGGATGCTCCAAGCTTCTGAATGCTCCTTCTCCTTCTCCAATGTTGGGGATGGGCCAAAGGTGGCTCTCAAGGTGAAAATAGTTCAAAGGTGAACTAGGGTTTCGAGAGAGATTTTGGCAGAGTAAGGGTGCTTGTGATTGTGGATATGGAATAAGGGATCTCCATCACCTATTTATAGTTTTTTGGTGGTGGAGTGCTGACCCATGGTTTTGGGAAACACATGGTTTTGGGCAGCTGTATAGGGTTTTTTCCTCCTTTTCCTCATTATTTTATATTTTTTTATTCCTTTTTAGGGGATTTTTGCTATTTTGGGAGGAAAAGGGGGTTTTTTAGCCTTTTTTAGGCTATTTTGAGGGTTTTTTGGCCTTTTGGAGGCATTTTAGGCCTTTTGGAGGCTTTTTAATGGGTTTTTTGGGATTTTTAATGGAAATATGGTAGGAAAATGGACAAATGAGTCATATAATGTGGTAAATGAGCTAGTGAGCACTTTTTGGGTGTTAACAAGAACCACCAAATCCCAATATTCAGTTAATCCCAGTAGAGAGCAAAACTACGGATCCAAGTGTAAACGTGGTAATGCGCAGTGGCACTGATACAGGAAGGGACAGAGGCACAGAAGCTTCGACCTCCAGAATGCGTGACCCTAGAAAAAACCTTGGAGAGCTAGTATGGATTAGGAAAGCTCCTAGGAAAGCACCGAGTATCGATTTACAGAAAAGTAAGGGAGCATTTGAGGAAGCGCAGGACATGTTCAAGGCACCGCCACCTGGCTTCCCCAGAACACAGTTGTGCAGTGAAATACCAGAAAGAGAGAACATGCCAATGGCACAAGATCAGATAAACATCACAACATATACAGGGACCTATGTTGTGCAGTTCTTACGCAGCTGCATGAAATTGCTAAAGAGCACAAATGCTTACACGGAGTTTGAAAAGCTACTAAGGCAGTATGAGCCAAACAGTGAGAAGGGGGCTGCCAATGGTGCAGTCCACAATATTAGGAGTCCTAAAAGAACAGGAAGGGAAACGAGACTCACTGCATAGATTGGGGACTATGAGATGGATGAGATCATTCTTGATCTTGGATCTGAAGTAAATGTCTTGACCAAGCATACATGGCATCAAATGGGTAAACCCAAGTTATAGTGGTCACCTCTACAGTTGAGGATGGCTAATCAAGTGATAGTTATACCTTTGGGAAGATTACCCAATACCATTGTTGACATTGATGGAGTGCGCAGCTATGCCAACTTTGAAGTAATTGAAATAGTGGATGACAACCATCCTTACCCAGCACTACTAGGTATCGATTGGGCAATGAAAAACTCTGCCATTATTGATTTAAAGACCGTGAAAATGATATTTGAAGGCAATGATATTAAGGTCATCGTGCCATTGGACCCTTCGTAGGGTGAGCGGTATGTTGAATCGATTCAAGAGGAATCCAGAGCTCAAGACTTGGACCATATCTACAAGATGACAACCAATACTGTTGACTATATTAATCCAACTACGGATGGTACACTCAGTTGGCATTGTGACAGCTCTTGCGTTTCAGATTCTGATGTAGGACTAGAAAACTGGCAAAGTAGGTTACATGAAGTATCTTCCAGGAAATGCACACGAATCATGAAGTCACTCCACTGGATTAGGAAAGAGGTAACTCCAATCCCTACCTTTGATGGTTTATCTAATGTTTATTTTTTCATCAAAAAATATACTGTAGCAGTTCCATATGAATATTGTCTCTCAGCTCTAGAAATGGCATTGCGCGGCATACCTTCCAGATGGTGGGCTGCGCATAAGAAGACACTGATAACATGGGATCAGTGTAGAATTAAGATGCAAATTAGGTTTGCTGATAAGGTTACCCTATCCTTTGAGAAATATCATGGACAGACAAATCCACGAGAGCATATTCAAGTTTGTTCCAAAGCATGGACAGAAAGACCACAGACAGAATGGGTGCATCTGTTTGTGCACACGTTAGAAGAACAGATTCCGAAGAAGTGGTACCTAGACCTGGAGTTGCACAGAGGCACAGAGGACTGGTTGGGCCTAACTGTGACCTTCCAGTAGGATTTCAACTTCGAATACTAGCATCCAATTATCAATGACACACTGCAGGTCATTAAGAAAAAAATATTAAGTCCAGATTGTACACAAGAGAACATGACACTAGAAGAATTCTTTGGCGCAGCAGCATACCTGTGCACCTACAACCTGAATGGGACGAGCAGCTAGAACATGCTCTCGATTATTATCACATCGAGGGAAAAACTGAGGATAAAGCAGATAGTGATGAGGAGGACCCACGCAATATATGGATACTTGAGTCAGAGGGATCGCATGAGGTAGAAGGACCTCCACTAGAAATTCTAGATATGAGTGGACCCGTGAAAACAAGGAAAGTGAACATTGGCACCAGTAAAGAGCCAAAGTTCGCAGCAATTGGAGATTATTGGGATGAAGACACAGTTGACGAATTCGCGGGTATATTACAAGAATATCAAGAACTATTCCTGACCAAGTTCAAAGAGATGAAAGGTATCTTGGGAGACTTAGGAGTGATGAAAATTCCTCTTAAGCCTGGCGCGAAGCCTGTGAAACAAAGACCATACTGACTAAACCCGCACTATAAAGAACGAGTTAAGGAAGAAATCGATAAGATGCTTGATGCAGGCATCATTGAGCCAATCAAAGAATCCGAATGGATAAGCCCAATGGTTATTCAGGACAAGAAAACAAAGGGTGAGATCAGAATTTGTGTGGATCTCAAAAAACTGAACGATGCTTCAATGCATGACCCATTCCCTACACCTTTTACAGATTAAGTGCTAGATAATGTTGGAGGGAATGAGGCCTATTCTTTTATTGATAGATTCTCTAGTTACCATCAGATTAGGATTGATCGTGCAGATAGGCACAAGACAACTTTTGCTACAGAATGGGGGTCATTCCAATACACAGTGATGCCCTTTGGTCTAAAGAATGCACCTGCAATATTCTCTAGAGTGGTTGTCACAGCATTTAAGGATTTTATACATAAGTTTTTAGAGGTTTACTTTGATGATTGGACCATTTTCGGGCTATTGAAGAACCATGCCGTGAACCTCAGGATGATGCTGGAAAAGTGCAAATAGCACCAAATTTCATTAAACTTGAAGAAGTGTGTTTTCTGTGTTCCCTATGGAGTCTTGTTGGGACACATTGTGTGCAAACAGGGCTTGATGGTAGACCTTGCTAAGATCGTAGTCATTGTAATGCCTACACCCAATTCAGTTAAGCAATTGCGCACTACACTGGGGCATACCAATTACTACAAAAAGTTCATAAAAGGGTATGCGTAGATAACCGTAGCTATCGAAAAACTACTGAAGCAAGATGTACCATTCATTTGGAATGAGGATTGTGAGAAAGGCTTTGACACATTGAAAGAGAAAATGGTCACTACGCTGATCCTAGTTTTTTCAGACTAGGAGAAGCCATTTCACATCCACGTGGACGCCTCATGTATAGCATTGGGCATTGTTCTTGCTCAACCAGGAGAGGGATGTATTGATCATCACATTGCCTTTTCTAGTAGGAAGTTATCATCCGCTGAGAAGAACTATACTACTACTGAAAGAGAAGGACTCGAAATGGTATATGCGTTGCAGAAGTTCAGGCACTACTTGCTTGGTGCGCACTTCTCCATGTTCACTGACCTTCTTCCTTCAAATACCTTGTTAATAAGCTAGTGTTATGGGGGCGCATAAGCAGATGATTACTACTCTTTCAGAAGTACGATTTTGAGATTGTTGTTAAGCCAAGAAGATTGAATTTGGGACCTGATCATCTTTCAAGAATTGAGTCAGGAGAAGAGCCTACAAATCTGGAGGAAAATCTGCCTGATGCGTAGTTGTTCCCCATGCAAGTTGCAGATGAATACTACCAGGACATCACTGATTTTTTAACTACTGTATTCGCACCCACAGAGTTCACTACGCAGCAGAAGAAGCAGCTGGTAGTGTGCGCAACAAACTTCACTATAATTGCAGGTCAGCTATACAAACTGGGACCGGATGAAGTACTGCGCAGATGTGTGCTAGAGCATGAGAAACCGTTTATACTAGCTGATGCGCACTCAGGAATCACAAGAGGCCATTATGTAGGAAGAGCTACTGGGCAGAAGATATTGTGCGCAGGGCTATGGTGGCCTAAAATTCATAAATATTCGAAGGAACATTGCCAAAATTGCGATGCTTGTCAGAGGACAGGGAAGCCATCGCGCAAGGACGAAATGCCTTTAAATCCACAGATGACATTGCAGGCCTTTGAGAAGTGGGCCATTGATTTTGTGGGTCCGATTAACCCACCAGGAAAAAGAACTGGTGCGAGGCATATTACTGCTACCAATTACCTCACCCGATGGGCAGAAGCAAAGCAGTCAAAGACTGTAGTGCAGCTACAGCTGCGGAGTTTATATATGAGAATATCCTTACAAGGTTTGGATGCTCAAAGATATTGATGAGTGATCAAGGCACTCATTTTCTGAATAAGACCATTTAGGCTTTGACCGAAGAGTTCCACGTTCATCATCAGCGCAGCACGCCTTATCATCCACAGGCGAATGGAACTGTTGAAGCATTTAACAAATTGTTGGAGAATGCATTAACCAAGATATGCAACATCAATCGGTATGATTAGGACCTACACATTCCATCTGTGCTATGGGCATACAGGACTACCTGCAAGAAGCTAACTAGCCATACACCTTTCAGGTTGGCCTATGGTCAAGAAGAAATAATGTTGATGGAATACATTGTTCCCAGCTTGAGAATAACAGCGTTTACAGGCATGGCAGATCGCGCAGCACTCGAAGAAAGACTCCTACACTTGGTTGGGTTAGAGGAAGATCGCTTCATCACAAGGTTCCACCAACAAGTCTAGAAAGAGCGCGAAAAAGCATGGCATGATCGCCACATCAAGAACAAGAGCTTCCAGGTAGGTGATCTAGTCCTCCTATATGATAGTATATTCATGAAATTTCCTGGAAATTTTAAGATGCACTGGCTTGGTCCATATACTGTAATGCATGTTACTAACGTTGGCACAGTCTAGTTATCTACATTAGGCAAAGATACCTTACCAAGTTTGATAAATGGTAGCAGACTAAAGCTTTACCACGATAGTATGGCTACGCACAATTCTGGATGATTCAGGGAAGTGTACCACACAACACTGCTGAAGTTGCACGCAGAAAAAGAAAAAAAAAGAGTAGTGGCATAGAGCACATACAACTATTGATCGTGTAGAGCAAGCCCAGAGACTCATCATGCAGAAAAAATGGAATGACAGTTGCACAAAAGATAACACCTAGTGCACGTCCTGTAGCAAACATCCGGTTAGACCGCCATCACATCATAACGGAAACCGTTACCATGACATCTGTCGGCCAGTTAGTGGACTGTTAACCAAATTGGCAGCACTAGGGAAATTTACAATTTAAAGGCGGATGTGACATCTTGGAAACTATTAAAGGCAGAATTGACCAGTTTATATCGAAATTCAGCTGGCAAGCTAAGCCATTAACGTTGATTAAATGGAGTCGACCAGCTGGCTTGCCACGCAACCTTTTGGCATTTAAAGAAACAACATTCACATCATGAGAAGGATCGGTTGATAGGCTCGAGATAATACGCACAGATTGGCAATCAATATGGCTTTAAGGGCCTTGGAAACTACGGAAGACCATGTAGCAGACCAGCAGTGGTTATAAATAGACCTCGCTCAACCACTTAACCATTTTTACGAAGTGTTTGAACTAGTTGAGAGTGAGCGAACCAGTTGAGCTAGCAGATATCTCTTGATTATTTGAGCAGGTAGGAATTCTAGCAGCAATGACGGCAACGAAACCAGGTGCATCTAGAAGTTCAGCACGACAGGCTACGGGAAGCAGCAAGGCAAAAGAACCAGCTTCAGAGTAGGGGGGCTCCAAAGTGCCATTATAGCAAAGAGCTTCGGCTCAAGTCCTGTTGTTTTATCTTGTGCCCGACTACATTCCCCCAAGGAAGCTCGATGCCCCACCAGTCAACATAGAAAAGAACTTCAAATACAAAATCCCGCCACCCACCATTTCCACCAGGGTGGAGATTGAGGAGAATTTAATGGGTGGTGTACCAGGCTACAAGATGGATGACCAAGGCTTACTGGAGAATACGCTGGTAACACCGAAAAATTACCCACAGTTTAGACCCGATGCTTATATCAATTGGGTAAAGGATGCACAGACTGGCACCGATAAGATGGAAATTCAAGAATGGCTAAGGGCCATCCGGCCATCAGGCTTATTAAATTTACTGCAAATGCCACACTTTACTAAGAGTGCTGAGTTTTTTGCCGTAGCGTGCACACTACTCACTTGCGTGCATGAAGGATTCCTGTGGTTGGACACGTGCATCGATATCGGTATCGACTTGGTCCATCAGATAACTGGACTAAACAAGCGAGGAGAGGACCCTGCTAACCTCATTATAAAGAAGGCGCACGATAAAGTCCTTGGCGCCGAAATAGCAAAAGAGTTCGGCATAGCGCGCAAGGGATGAGGGTTCCCAACGGTCAACATCAATGACCGCGCAACACAGTTTACGACCCAATTGCTTGCAAGCAAGCTATTGTACAAGTGTAGAAAACCTGAAGTACCTGCGGTCACAATCAGGGCAGCTGCTAATGTATTGCACAGAAAATCTTACAATTGGTGCCAGTTCTTGTTGAATGAGTTTCTGACAGATGTTCAAAATACCCAAGATGATGGAACACCGTTCCATTTTAGCTAGCTACTCGTTTTGATAGCCCTTGTAGGCTAGAAGGAGCCAGAGGGATACCAGGGAGCTGCCACTTTATCCGAACAAGGCCGAGGAACGTGCTCTGCCAATCTATGGGCAAGCCCAAAGGTGTCTAGGCAGCGATAAATGGCTGAAGTCTTTTTTGTTTACTATCACTAGTTGCGCCAAGCAATTTTGGCAACACCACGCATTTCCAAACCACTGACTGATGAATACATCTGCATCATGAGGTTTCGTGCGAAAAGGCACCAATCATTCATTCAGCCAAGAGGTGACATAACAGAGCATGACTTATGGTATCCAGGATTTTACCGACTAGATGAGCACGCGATCGAGGGAATGATGGAGCGATGGGAGCCAGAGTGGAAAGTTCCCACATCACGCGATGATGCGTTTGACTATGAGCACAACGTAGAACCTCTTTGAGAGAAGATCGATGTTAAAGACACCGATGAAGAATGAAACAGATCAGGAAGACAAGGGAGAAACACCAGCAAAGAAGGGAAAGAAGGGTGGACTACCAGCTGGAACGCCCATTAAGGAAGAAGAGGCTGACGTGCAGAGCAAAAATACAGCCACATCAGCAGGAAAGAGAAAGGCCACCGAAGGCCCCTCGCAATCACAAAGCCGATGCACAAAGAGGAAGGCTAAAAAACCCAAGTATGGGCCACAGCTACATCCAGAAGATTGCGAGACCATTGCAACCAAGGTGCAGGAAGTATGGGAAGAGACTCGCACAGAGAAAGAGACCAAGCAAGAACAACTGCAATTGACCATAATCCAAGCTGTGGAGGAGGTCAAGACATTGGTAGCCCATATGGGATTGGGGAAGTCAGGTTCAGGTGTTGACAGGAAGTCATGAGGACCAAGTGCACAAAGAAGACCGCCTGTTACTGGAAATAAGTATTCGCGCGTCTTGAACCTTGAACTGGGATACCTTATCTATCCAAATGAAACAGTTAAGGAAGCATTAAAGACTGGGCGCCTCGACCTAAATATTGGGGCCTTGCCACTGGAGGACCTGAATGAGCTGCACATCAGAGTTGCAGAAGAAATTCATGAGAGAGGCCTTGCCTCATATGATAAGTGTGCACAATTAACTAAAGACATCAATCAGTTAAGGTAGGAAGCAGATAACACCAAGCAAGAATTGAGCGCAACCAAGGAAAAGGGCCAGAAGCTGAAGGAAACCATTTCAGCTGTGTGCACAAACATTGAAGAATGCGAAGAAGAAGATGATATGGAGGAAAAAATAAATAAAATTGGGGCCAAGGTAGAGTCCCTTACCTTTGAGAAAATAGAAATGGAAACCTCTTATAAAGGGAAAATCGCAGAGCTGGAGGCTAGGCACCGTGTCATTCCACCAGATCAGTGCCCAGCTCCAGCTGAGGACATCAAGGCAACCATGGATGGCATTTCAACGAAAGTGATGAAATTCCAAGACCTACTTGAGCGGATAACTACAGTGGTAACCGGGTTGAGTGAGTATCCTGCATTGCAGCAAGTAAGGGAAGAAGTAGAATAGAAGCAGCAACATGTAGATGCTGCAAGTATGCAAATGAGGAATGTGTCGGCCAGAGAGAAATTACAAATATTTAATGAGGTCAAGGAACTACAGAAACAGTTGGCAACACTGAGGGAGAAAGAGGCTGCCACATCGGATAGGCTATAGCCTATTGAACAAGAAGGCCTCGAATTAATGCAACAATTCGATGCGAAGTTCATAGAACTTCAGAGGCAGAAGGAACCATGCAGGAACAAGTGGCTCAAGAGAAGGTCTCGCAGGCTACTCTGGAGATGCTTCAAGGGTTTGAACAGAAAGCCAAGGACATAGTTGTGGAGTTAGCAGGAACTCTGCAAAGCTTCACATTAAAGCTTGGGACGATGGAGGATGCGGCACCAGGTTCTGCAAGTGTAAGTGGCTCGGGACAAGCCACAGGTGAGTGTTGGGGGCCTATTGGGCGGGGCCCAAGTGGGTTGGAAAAACATACAAGTATGGAAAATTGCATGTAGCACACTGTAGCAGGAAGAAAAGGAAATTTTGATAACTGTGCATTGCACGCTATGGAAGAAAGAGGAACCAGTTTTGTTGAAAGCGCATTGCACACAGCAGCAGGCGACAGACAATTTTGAGGTTTTGCACGTGTCATGCGATGGTGATGGCTAGGGCGTGGTCACGCAGGAGGACGATGCGCATAGCAGTGCATGAGCCATTTTTGGTTTAGAACATGGGTAAAGGTCAGATGAGGACATGACCTATTTTGGGTAAGGAACAGTTGGATGGCAGATGAAAGTGACCTATTCAAACATGTGGCGGAAAGCAGTTGAGAAGCTAGGCATGACGCCGATGGCGACAAGCAGGCGAAGGAGTGGAAAGGGACAGGCCATGATGCAGTGGTAATTGTCTTGAGGACTACAGCTATTAGAAGAGCGTGTGAGCCACAAGTGGCCGAGCTGGAACAGGCTGCCAATGGTGATAGCTAGGGTGGCAGTTAGCCACGCCAATTTTGGAAACCTTAGGGTTTCGGCCTAATGATTGTAAAGAAATGACCTATGGGCATGGTCTATAAATAAGGAACAATTGTGTAAGGGAAGGGTTACTCTTGATTTTGGTTAAGAATTGATCATTGTAGAATATTGAGCTTAAAAAGCCATTGTAAAGGCTCTGCAGCTGAGTGCACAGAGACCTGTCTGAGAGAGAAGAGAGTCTGCAACTGAGTACGTAGACTAAGAGCGGTTGTACCCTTCCCATTAAAATCAATATTAACAACCGTTCTTGTGGACGTAGCCTCCATCCAAGGGGTGAACCACGTTAAATTCTGTGTTATGCGACTATTGTGTGTTTGTGATTGTTCATTTACTTGGTGTGAATGTTTAATGTTGGAGACTTCTTTTATGTGATTGATTTTATATGTAATCACCGCAGAGAATGGGAATAATATGTTAAGTAATACATGGAGGAATGTTAAGTATTTGACACTTATGAATCAAGGAATGTATGAGTCCACCAATTAGTCACATTGTTGAACATTGAGTTTAAGCGCAGCGTTGGAGTGCGCGGTAATTATAAGTCTAGTCAATCATCTACAATTTAGTTATAAGAACTTGAATGGAATAAAGGATTAAAGAATGCTAAGTAGAGTGGTTGGAATTATACACCCTGGCAGGGATGCACAGTCTTGTTGATGCGCTAAGTCATTGAAGGTTGCTGTGAGGTAAGTTGTTGATAGCTTACTATCATAACAGAAAGGTATCTTGTATTGCATAGTCATTAGAAGTGCAAGTGCGCAAGTGCAATTGCGCACCAAAGTACCCAACACAGAACAGAAGGTTCGTGCAGTTATCTATCCGCGCAACCCGTAAGGCGTTGCACTACTTATCATCCTTTCCCCCCCATCGCATCACCCGATTGTGGAAACTTGATTCTGCAACCACCCCCTCAACTTCACCTCGAGTGAGACCTCAGGCTGCATGCAGCTTGTTGCCGAAAGGACCGGTGAATAGGGGTTTTGTTGGTTCCTTGAACCGCGAAGTACCTGGGTCTATACTGGAAACCTCAAGAAGATGATCTACATAAAGCCAACAGTACCTAAGTGTTTGATGTGGCAAGATTTCATGTGCGCTGGATTCTATAGTATATCTTCGCCATTCCTGTAGTTATTTCTGGCATGTCTGTAGTTACACTTGTTTGCTTTTTCTCATTTCATCCCTTTGAAAATGCTGCATCTGGATGGTTTTGATTTTTGTGCCCATTTTTTATTCGACTTTGTCCTGATGCATTGCAGAGATTTTCTAATTGTTTTCTGTAATGTTGGTTCTCTTGAATATATGGTAGGCTCGCGTGAATAGATTGTTTGCTTTGTTTGAATCCTGTAGTGCTTGATATTTTTGTTGGCTCGCTTGAATACATTTCTGTTTCGCTTGAATATTGATACCTGGCTCTCTTCATTGGATGGCTGTCTCATTTGATTGTTGATTTGTTTGTAATATGCATGTTGTGCTTCATGGGGTTGTATAATATTCTACTAATTTTTTTCCAGAAATTTTGCTTGTCATTTTTTTCATATTTTTTCTCTCTTTTTTTTCTTTTTTTCATTTTTTTTATTTTTATTTTTCAATTTTTTTTCGGAACTAGAATTCAATTATTTTCCATGTTCTCTATCAGCATAAGTTGTTGCTGGTAGAGTACCTATGTGAACTCCTCCCTTAACTGTGGCTTCTTGTAAAGTTTGAGTCGATGTCCATTGACTATCATGGGGAACTCTTCTTCATCAATTGTAATAATTTTCATAGCTCCATTTTCATAGATTGTTTCAATAATGTAAGGCCCTAGCCATCTAGTTGTTATTTTTTCTTTGAAAGTGTGAAATCAGGAGTCATAGAGTAGTGCCCAATCACCTTCCTTGAACTTTTTATCCTTTATATGCTTGTCATGTCACTTCTTCCTTTGTTGCTAGATGATTTTAGTATCGGCAAGTGCTTGCGGGTACTGCTCATCCAGTTGATTTAATTGTAGCATGCATTCCTGTTGTATTTCTGAAAGTTCCATATTTAACTGTGCTGCAATTCTCAATGTCTTTATTTCAAATTCAATTGGCAGCATAACTTTCTTTCCATAAACTAGTTCATAAGGTGTGAATCCTGTTATTGTCTTCCATGTGGTATTATAAGCCCAGAATGCCTCACTTAGTCTATTTTCCCAGTCTCTTTTGTGGAGTTGGACTGTCTTTGTCAAAATTCTCTCTAATTCTCTGTTGGTAACCTCAGCTTGACCATTAGCTAGAGGGTGATAGGAGGAATCCTGCATGTGCTTAACATTGTTTCTTCGGAGTAAGTCTTCTATCAAATTTGATGTAAATTGTGGGCCTTGATACGAAACTAGCTCTCTTGGTACTCCAAACCTGTGAAAGATCTGCTCAGTGAAAAAAATTTCCGCATTGGTTTCATTTGCTGCAGCAAGTGCTGCTACTTCAGTCCACTTTGTAAGGTAGTCAATGCACACAAGAATGTAACTTTTATGATTTGATTGTGGGTTGATTGGACCAAGGAAATCAAAACCTCATTTTTCGAATGCCTTCAAGGATATTGTGGATGGAGAGGAATTTCTTATTTTTTTGTTGGTTTCCCCATTCTTTGGCAGTCATCATAGTGTGAAACATATTCATAAGCATGCTTGTGGAGTGTTGGCCACTAATACCCTGTTTGCAAAATTTTATAGGTTGTCCTCTCTACAGCATAGTGTCCTCCACATGGTTCATTGTGAGTGGCATGCATTATGTCATGCACTTCATATTTTCTAATGCATCTTCTAAGTATTTGATCTGGTCCTTTTTTGAAGAGCATTCCCTCTATCCATGTGTAAGTGACACTTTGTCTTATGACCTTATTCTTCTCTTTGTAGCTGTAATGTGCTGGGAATTTTCCAGTCACTAAATAGTTTTCTATGTCAGCAAACCATGGGCTCCTTATGGAGATTGCAAAAAGATGCTCATCTGGAAAACTGTCACTCACCATTTCACTGTCTTGTCCATGGGTGAGCCTAGATAGAAATTCAGCCACTACATTGTGTTTTACTAGCTTGTCCAAAATTGTGATGTCAAACTCTTGCAGGAGGAGTAGCCACCGAATGATTCAAGCCCTTGTATTAGGTTTGTTCGTGAGATACCTTATTGTTGAATGGTCCGTATGGACAAAAACTTGGTAACCAGTTATGTAATGCATGAACTTGTTAATGGCATGTATGACAGCCAAAAATTCCTTCTCTTTGATAGTATAATTTAATTCTTCCCCTTCCAAATATTTACTTATATAATATATAGCATAGGGATTCTTGTCTCTCTCTTGTCCAAGGACAGATCCAATGGCCTTATCTGATGCATTTGAGTGGATGTGGAATGGAAGTGTCCAATCTGGTCCTTGGAGTACTGGAGCTATAATTGTTTTCTCCTTAAGGTTATCAAATGTTGTCATGCAATGTTTTGTCCAATTGAAATCAGTGTCCTTTGTGAGAAGGGCAAACATTGGTGCAGCAATACTGCTATAATTTTAAATAAATATCCTGTAGTATCCTATTTTCCCAAGGAAACTTCTGACATCTCTTTGTTTGATAGGTGGTGGCAGCATTCTGATTACTGAAAATTTTGCTTGATCAACCTCAATTCCCCTCTATTATATATCGTTCCCAAGAATGATGCCTTCTTCCATTAACATTCTGCATTTTTCATTGCTTAGACATAAGCTCATCTCAATACATTTTTTCAAGACTAATTCAAGATGGTTCAATGACTGATCAAACTTTTGGCCATAGGGTGTGAAGTAATCCATGAAGACTTCCATTTGATCTTTTATAAATCAGATAATGTACTTAATATGGCCCTTTGAAATGTTGTTGTAGCATTACATAACCCAAAGGGTAGTACTCTATATGCATAGGTGCCCCATGGGCATGTAAACGTTGTCTTGTCTTGATCAGCTGGGTGTATTAGAATTTGGTTGTACCCACTAAAACCATCCAAAAATGAGAAATACTTGTTCCCATATAATGTGTCCAGTACTTGATCGATAAATGGGAGAGGAAAGTGATCTTTCTTGGTTGCTTTATTGAGTTCTCTGTAGTCCACACAAATTCTCCATTTGCCTCCTGTTTTAGGGACTATAACCAGTGGTGAGATCCATTTGCTATCAGAGATGGGATATATGAACCCTGCATCTAATAACTTTTGTAGTTCTACTTTAACTATGTCCTTTAATGATGGGTTAAGCCTCCTTTATGGTTGTCTGATAGGAATAGAACCTTCTTTGATGTAAATGTAATGTTTGCAGATATCAAGATAGATTCCCTTCATGTCAGCGTATGTCCATGCAAAAGCTTTATTTCGTTCTAAGAGTACCTTCATTAACTGCTTGTCTTGCTCTTGCTTTAGATTGGAATTAATGTTGACTGTCTTTCCAGGCATAATTTCCATTGTTTTTGCTTTTTCTGATTGTTCTTCTAGAGACAACATTTATGCCCACATTTTATTTAAGTTCTGGTTTGAACTTTCGCCTTCTTGTTGATGGTTTGTGTAAAAAAATTCTTCAAGAACATCACTGTTAGAAGATGCGTTTTGGATAAACCTATCTAAATGACTATCTTCGTCTATGGCTTTTAGTGATAGTGCAACATCAATTTTAAGGATAGGTCGTATGTCTTGATTTGATGTGTCATTATAATCATCAGTCCAGTTTTGATATTCTAGGTTAGAATATTTCCTAGCTAGTGGATAAATCGTGCTTTTTTTCCTAGCTTGTCCACTGGTGATTGTCATGTTACCTGATATGCAACCTATGTAAACATCTGCAGTTTCTAGCCAAGGTATGCCTAGTATGATTAGGTAACCGCTAAGTTTACTTTTTACTTCGATGACTATGAAATCAGCTGGGTATTCCGAGGATTCTATATTAATTATTATATCTTCGAGCATTCCTTCAGGTCTCACTGTGGATGTGTGAGCTAGCTGGAGTACTGTAGTTGTTGGTCTGACCATTGATTGGAGTCCTAGGTGTATCATAGTATCCTTGGTCATCACATTTATAGTAGCTCCTAAATCAATTAAGCTTCTGTCTATCTGTATGTTATTGATGATTACGTTGACTACTGGGCTGCTTAGATCAAGATATTTGGGGTTTATAAGGACACCTAGCATTAAATCTGCCAATTGGCCTACTACATTTATCGTGGGTGGGTCTCGTTTTCTTCTTCTAGGTCTTTTCAAACAATTATCTTTAATGAATTTGTTGCAAATGGGTACGTCGTTGATGGCTTGTGAGATTGGAATTTGGATATTGAAGTGTTTCAATTCGTTCATAATTGCATTTTCCTCTTCTTCTTTTGTACTTTGTACAAGTTTTCCAGGGAATGGAGGGTTTTTATTTCATGTGAACGGTCGGATTTCTTCCTCCTAAGGGCTTGGTTCATCCGGATGCTGAATATGAGGTTGTGTTGTTTGTTCGTGAGCCTCATCTTCTTGGTTACTCATGTGCATTTTGAAATGTCTTCCCAAATCTTAGTTTAATTTCATTTCTCTCCATCGTATCCACTACATAGGTTGGAAACTGTACCATTTCAGTATTGTAGGCTTGTTGTTGCGGTGGCCTATTGTTGTTAGGGTTGGGAATTGGCTAGACTGGAATTGGTGGAGGTTTGGGGGTGGTTGATTTGGTGGTGGCAGCATGATGAGTGGTTGTTGTTGCTGCAATGGAACTCTCCACTTCGATGAATAAGGGTATGGATTGCCATAATTCGTAGTTGGTTGAGAAAAAGGTGGGGGGTATGTAGAGTAAGATTGTGGGTATTAAGCCTGCTGATATGGTTGGTTTTTCTGCCACTAATTTGGACTTTGCTAAGATGGCCATGGGGCTAGTATAGAGTTCCAATTCTGTTACTTATTTCACTGATTGTAGTAGGGTTGGTTGTTGAGTTGGTAAGGCCTAGCAAAATTATTCCTCCTTTGATTCACAAAACAAAACTGCTCTATTGTGCCTTTAGTTGTGGGATATTGAATAGCAGCTTTACATGAGGGCGACAGAGGAAATTTATCAGTGGAGTGATCATCAATGTAGAGACCACATATTTCGATGGTGTTCAGTGTGCACTTCCCTTTCTCATTTTTATTTTTTTCTGCAGCATGGACAAAAGACTACCAAGGCTTGGTTGATTTCGTCATGTTTCTTCTTGATTTGAAGTGTGTATAGTTGCATGGCCAGAGATTGTAAGATGTCAGTCTTCATGTCATCTAGCATGTTTCCTAAATCATATTTTGTAAGGCTTGGTCCCGAAGATTTTGATCCCCCAGTAAATGTGTGTGTATCCTTGGTCCCATTTTTACTTTTCCAAGATCTAGAGTAATTTTTGAATATTTGTAGGATTTGGTCATAAGTATTCTGGAACATATCTCCATCCCCTGGAAGGTTTAAGACTTCAAAATTTTCTTTTTTTACATCTCTAAGAAGGACAAGTTTTAGTGATTCAGGATCTAAGGTGCAATGACTAGCTCGTTTGTAGCTGAGTTGAAATGTTTGGGCATAATCGTCTAATGATTCTCTTTCTCCATGTTGCATCTGAAATATTTCATCTCTTGTATCCTTTGCTTTGCAGTAGTCCCTATATTTTTCTAGAAATACCTGTTTCATTTGGTCCTACCTGAAAATACTATTTCCTTCAAGGATCATGAACCACCTAAGTGATAGATATTCCAATGTGGAAGTAAAAAGCCTTAGCTTTTGTGCATCCGTAGTGTAATCAAAGGATCTACAAACTACCTCAAACTCAAACAGGAATGTGTCAGAGTCTTCTGAAGTCAAACCATGGAAGTTTGGCAGATTATTAGGGTTGATGTTCTTCATCCTAGCATCTCCAAGAGATATACTGATGGGAAAGGTGAACAATTCCCTAGGTTCTTCATCTTATTCTGCCATAGTAGTGTTTGAGATAGAGTCAGCAAAAAAGTTATCTAGGTTTGGGTCATAGCTAGAATCAGTTTCTTCTTCTGAGTTAAGGAATTCAAATTGAGAGTTATCAGAACTATTGTTGCTCATAGGATGGGCAGGTAGGAATCGTCCTGTCACATCCCCTTCCATCAATCCAATGCAAGGGAGGGAACATGACTATAACAGTGGGGTGTCTAATTCTTCCTTGAAGCCATAATGGTAAAAAAATTTCCATTTAAATAAAATGCACAATTAAATTACACAGTGGAATTAAAATACATAATTGCACACACACAATAGTCATACATCATCATATTTATCTCAAGAAAATGATGCATCAATAGGCAAAGAATCCATCCCATTCTCATGCTATACACAGACTTCATACCAATTCCATTAATCATGAGTAATTACCATTCCGAATTAACACATTACATAACAAAAAATGCACATAATGTAAACCACAGAAAACACTTATCTTGAAGATGAAGTTGTCCAAACAACTGGCTATGTGAGAGAAACGTTCCACCCAACCATAGATCTATGTCCAGCTTGTATTCTTTCAGCTGAGAGATCACCCTTGAGCTGGATTGTGTATCCACTAAGGAGGAACTAGCTGGGTTCACTCACAGCCATGGTTTCACTCAACAACTATGCTAAGCCAACTCACATTTGGGTTTATCAAGCATACAACTGACAAAGTAGGGAAATACTAATCCAGTGAGCTCATCCATAGAGCTACAGGCATCTCATATGAATTCAACAGTCAAGGCACCCACATTACCTATCACACCCAACACAAGGAAGGTCCCCTTCTCTGCTACACATTCCCTTAGGCGTCCCTTCCCTCTAGTGGTCTTCAGGGTCGGCATAGAAAGGTCCAGCTACTAATCCTTGAGATTCTATCCTTCACTGGGTTTATCAAGCAAACCCAACCTCTGCTCAGTCATTTACAAATCGGATTTCTCACAATTCTGTTCATCAAATAACTCAATCCCATCACTAGTTTTCTGGGCTATAAAAACTGGGTTTTCCAATGGATTTCGGGGTATCTAATACTCTCAAATTCACCCCAAGGTTTATATCTATGGATCCCCCATTGGATTATACTGTCAAATACCAAATCTTGGTGTTTTTGGCTCTTCAAAATGTGGGTTCTTACAAAGTTACGATTTCTGGTTTTTGCTCACTGCTAGAATTGTTTTTTTTTTATGGAAAATGATGCTGGTTCCTTCCAAAATGGAATGAGGATGAGGAAGAAGCAACTCCCATGAGGTAGAGTTACTTTTGGTACAAGAAAACAGAGCCCATACCTGCAAATACGAATTTCTGGGTTGCCCATGCTCCATTGAAGCCATAGACTGAAATCTTCAACTACTTCCTTACAACAGAAATAAATGTCATCATGAAAAGTCAAATGGGTTCTCACAATGACATTTGGAAACATATGGTTCATCCCCACAACCCCCTCACCACTCCCTAGCGGATACACATGGCCCCTTCTCATTGGTTGCTTCCATAGATAGTTTTGGTATTTTATTGAAATATTAACATTTACATCAATTTACAATATTCCATGGCTTAATAGCACATGGGTATCAAAATATCAAATACTTGCTTGTTTTAACTAAAATCCGAACATACACTAGCGAGGAATTGGCCTTGAGCTCCACGCTAGGGAAACATACAACGCATGTATACAATGTTTACATTAAAAGCCAATATTTCATAAGGGTCAAAATTGGGGTATTACACGTCCAAATATATCTCTATGTCGTCTAGCCATTCATGGTTAAAAAAAAAAATTATGTTTTTTTTGGGGGCAGTTGTTTTTCTATGTTTTTTTTCAAAGATGTCTCCTAAAGATTAAGCACCTCCTCAGCAACAGTGCCAAAAAGTGGTGATCTCTTAGAATGGGTGCCTAATGAGAGCAGCTAGACTAGGAGCCTACTTTAATTATCAACCTAGGGGATGTACAAACTTAAGAGGTGCTAACACTATATGTGCTCTATAGGATAGTCTTTGTCGTGGTTTGGTGTTGGTATCAATATTTTAAGGGTTTTCAAAAAGGAATGAAATAACTATAAAAGGACTACCTAATCTATGAATGATAAATTTCTATGTTAATAAGTTTAAAATACTGAAAGCAATAAATCTACACTAAGAATTCAATTGCTGAAAACAGTAAATCTATATTATGAATTAAATCGCTGAAACAGTAACTCTATACTATGAATTAAATTGCTGAAACTTGGCAAATTTATTCTAGAAATGAAAGACTCAAAGATGGGATTCTAATATAGGAATCAAATGCTGTAAATCAAGTGCATAATACTAGAAGTCTGATCTAAAATATCGGAATGCTAAAAACTAAATTCAGAATGCAAATATCTAATGCTACGAATTAGCCAATCTTTATTTATTTGGATTAAACACTAAGGAGCGATGATCATTAAATCAATGAACTAAAAATAATTAACCTCTATGATCTAAGTCTGATAAAAGAAATATGCATGAGATTTCCGGATCTGAATCATTGCCTGAGAACTGATATGAGAATATATGAAAACAAATGTCAAAATATGCATGCGCAAAATGCAGCTACAAGACTATATAATGCATCCTACTGAACTACAAAATGAGCATTGATCAACTATAGAAAATATGCTGAATGAAAATAATATTTTAACTGAAATAAAACCATACTATTCAAACGCCATCAAGGTATCTTTACACACGATAAGAAGTAAATCAATTCACAGCATAAATGGAAAATACCTGAAAACAAAGGAAATCTGCTGAGTTATGTGTTGGAGGGGCCATCTCCAACCCGTACTCAAGTGTATCAAGAACTTATAAACACAAGTTGAAAAGTAACATCAGTCTTCTCATTAAAATGATAACTTCATGGTTCAGAAATAGTCTGTGAAACAAATTGTCTTTTGCAGTAAAATGTAAAAACGTAATTCCACAAAACATCAACAGGACCCCCTCGCTACCCGAGAGGTCCACATATATATGCCTCAAATTCTAACGTAACTACTTGCATTAATCGCCAATCCTGTTGAACAGGATTTCTTCTCTATAAGTCAAGGAAAAAGAGCGCCGAGCAAAAGGTGGTCTTCTAGTCCTCGAGCTAGATTTTTGTGTTGCTTCTTAGTGTACCCGCGCCTTCTCATTCATACTCATTTTCATATAATTAGTTTATAGAAGACACCCTTTAAGCATAAAAAGAATAATCTTAAAACATATTCATTGAATAATCAAAGTAAATCATTAACCCACAAAACAAGTGTATTTCCTTCATCATATCCTGTGTTTTACTGTGGAAAAAAAGCTATAGGATACATATAATTTGGGTTCATCAATCATCACCATCTTCATCATCATCATCACCATGTGAAGAACCTGCAATAATTAATTAATGCAAATACACGAGATATCAGAAATAATAGAACTCAGAATCACTTTTATATTGATCACGGGCCACTTCGAGGGGGCGACCTCCTTTGAGCAAGCTCAATACAATTAACTTCACAGTGCCTTCAATGACCTCAAAACACACTTATATACTAAGTCTATGCCCAATACTATGAGTCAAAACTATGGGACATATAATACTACGGGACGACTTACAAATCATATGCGCCCAATACTATGGGTCAATACTATGGGCTAATATAAACTATGGATCAACAAATACTACGGGATGACTTACAAAGCATATGCGTCCAACAACAATATACTAACATAGTAAAGAGAAGGGTTGACATAGGTTCCTAACATCCCCTCTCCCTTAGAAAAAGCTTTGTCCTCAAAGCTTTGGTTGGAGAAATTGCTACAGAATCTGAAGGAGTGGTTCCCCGGTAGCATCCTCGCGTTGCATTTCGGGCCACTGACGCCTTTGGAGTGTTAAGGAGGATTGCTTGGAAGGTTGTAGATGAAGAAGAACCCTGTCAGCTGCGTGGAAAATGCGCTCAGAACGGTGTTGATCGGCTTGTTGTTTCAGGCGAATTCTGTCCCTGTGAAGATTCTCCTACAGAATGAGAAGAATCTGGTCCCTGTTTCGAAGAACCGAGTCAATTTCCTAAATTGGGGAGCTACTAAGGGTGTATGGAAGAATAACTGGCGGTGTTTTTCCATAGACTGCTTCATATGGCGTCATTTGAGATGTGGGATTGTACCACCAGAGCACTGCTAGGAAATCCATAGAAATAGTTGGCCAAATCTATGTAGGGATGGGCAAGGGTTTGAGCAATCCCGAAAGGAGTGTCGTTTCACCCTTGTTGACTTGGAAAGTATCATCGTCAGCCACCATCTGTTGAATTGTCATTTTTAGTCCCTGCCAAAAGAAGTTACATTGTTCTCGGTCATACATTTTGCAGAACCCAGAGTGCCCTGTTGATGAAGAAGCATGGAGTTCATAGAAGAGAGAGCCCTATTGAACATATTGCAACCAATTTGGAACAAGCAGAGAAAGAGCTGTGAGAGAAACTGGGTCATCAATTGTGCGAGAAGGAGCATCTCCCACCATATTGTCCTTACCCTTCTTGTAAGTGATCACATAGGGATAACCCATGAGTTGGATAACCCATTTCAGGTGTGTTGGGGAGGAGACCCATTGTTCCAGAAAATTTTCCAGACTCTGGAGATCAATCTTAATGCAGAAATAATTCCCTAATAGGTATGGTTTCCACTTCTGTACTGCATGAAAAATAGCCATCATTTCTTGCTGAGAGGTAGATGTGGCTAAATTCTTACCGAAAAGGTCTCTTGAAGGAAGCAAGCACATTGGTTCAGCAAAGATACCTGCATATCTATCCAAGGAAGTAGTGGAGACTGTTGATGGGTGCATCTGAATGGAATTGAGCTGAGCGATGACACCATGTGAATTCTTCTTAAGTATTTTTTCCAGGAAATGTGAACTAATGATGCAGAGAGACCCTGGTTGTAAGCCCATAAATTTGTGTTGTGCCCCATTGACTTTAAATTGCATCCAAAGTTCAACAAAATCCCATAAGATGGGACCAAGTGTGCGTAACCATTGAACACCCAAAACCACATCACATCTGCCTAAGGACAAGGAAAACATGTCAGCGCGTAGGTTATAATCTTCCATAGAGATACGCACATTGTGACACTTCCCCTTGCAAGGTAAGGTGCCCCCATTGGCAACCATGACTTCAAAGTTGGAGCAAGGATGGACAAAACAATCAGCCTATTTGGAAATCTGAGGGTCAATGAAGTTATGAGTGCTACCAAAATCAATGAGTATGGTAAGAGGGAGCTTCTTGAAGTATCCCCTGACCCGCATTGTTTGTGGGGTGGTGACGCCGGTTACAGCATGGAGAGAGATCTCGAGTGGGTCATCCTGAGATGGGGTGTCAATAAGCGGGTGTTGAATGTCGACTTGATCATCTACTGTATCTGTAGCTTCTTCACCAAGTTCTAAGGCAGGCGGAGAATCCACATCCAAGAGACAGAGATTTTGGTGAACACATCTATGTCCCCGAGTGAATTTCTCATCACAATTATAGCAAATCCCTTTTTCTCGATGTGCCTGCATTTCTATTTCAGATAAATGCTTGATAGGAGTTGGTTGAGGAGAAGGCATGATGGGAGGTCATTGGGAACCCATATTTCTGAAGGGAACAAAGGTGGGTTTGGAGCGTTGTTGAGCTGTGATCTTGTCCTCGGCCAGCTTAGCCAACCCTAGGACATCCATCATTGTGTTGGGACAAAACATTTTGACCTCTGAGCGAATTTCATCCTTGAGACCACTGATAAAACAACTCCTATAGAATTCATTAGACAATCCTTCTGTGTGATTGGCCAATTTCTAAAATTTTGTCTGATACTCTCTCACTGTGCCAATTTGGTGAAGTTTAGTGAGTGCTCCTGTGAAATCATCAAAAGCACTAGGACCAAATCATGGCAAAATGAGTTGGCAAAAATCTGTCCAGTTTGGCTCGGGATGAGCTTTGATGTACCAATGGTACCATTGAAGGGCTTCCTGTTCCAAATGAAAGGATGCAAGTGGAACTTTCTGGGCATAGAAGTATTATGCAGACTAAAATATTGTTCTGCTCGGTATATCCATCCAGTCGGATTAGTACCATTGAAGCAAGGAAAATCAAGCTTCGGCCCATCAAAATTGCTAGAAGAAGAGAACTCGGTGGCTGCAAAAGATTCTGGCTATCGGTTATTGTTCATGGCTGAATGCTGAAGATGGAGGCTGAGAAATTTTTCATCTAGATCTTGGAGTTTGGTTTGGATGGCTGCAAGTGCTTTCTCCATGGTGTTTGCTCCTGTGCGAGTGACAACCATAACCTGTAATTTTTTTTTTTTGTGGGGGGGAGGGGAATGGATAGAAAAACACAAACACAAGCTTATTTAGTAAGGGAAAATTTGGATTTGGGAAAAACTCGGAGGGGTAATTGGGGTTTGACTAGGTTTTCGACACTTTCTGAGGGACAGGGAAGCAAAAAATGGGGATTTCAGAAGCAGTAACTCTATGGTAAAATTTGAAGGCAATCGGGTGAAAATTGAAGAAGTTATGGCAAACCCTAAAAATAGACAAATGTGGGATTTCTGGTCTTGGGAAGTGGAATTTGGGATAGGGTCTTCAGGAATGAAATATGCAGAATGGGATTGCAGGGATGTCAGTGAAGTTTTAGGAAAAATAGATTTGAAACAAGGGAGATATGGCTGAAAAACAGTTTTTTTCAGTGAAGTTTTAGGGAAAACAAAGTTGAAACAAGGGAGATATGGCCGAAAAAACAGTTTTTTTTTTAATTTTTAGAAATGGATCGGCAACAGCAGTGCGGAAGGGATTCGCAACAGATGGATCTGCAACGGCGTGGAAGGGATAAAAAATGACTGGATCTGAAACGGCAACTGGATCTGGAACGACTTTCAGAATAGATCTGAAACGACTAGATCTGGAGCGGAAGTGATCGGCAACAATTCAATTGAAAATAGATATGTACCCCAGGTATGTACGTCTTCCTAACAATTCAGGTGTTTCACTCGGCCACCAATGCTGTCTGATAGCTATCATATTGGGGCAGTACCCCTCACTCCACGACTCAGGTAGAACTGATAACTGCTTTGCCACAAACGACAGCTCTTGGTTTACCTCACGGGTGGGAACTAGTCAATCAAGTAGGGGTTGTTGCCCTTTTCGCTTGAAGGTCCTCTCAATGGGCCAACTACTTTGGGGTTCCTTTGGTACTCCTCACAATGAGTTTTAGGGATTATTCCCAAGTACTTCCCACAATTAAGCAGATAGGGATTATTCCCAAATTCGAAGCCGCAACAGATGCGAAATTTTTTTTGGCAAAAATTCCACCAAACGAGCCCAAGAAAGTGCTATGATACCAGATGTGAAGAACCTGCAATAATTAATTAATGCAAATACACGAGATATTAGAAATAATAGAACTCAGAATCACTTTTATATTGATCATGGGCCACTTCGAGGGGGCAACCTCCTTTGAGCAAGCTCAATACAATTAACTTCACGGTGCCTTCAATGACCTCAACACACACTTATATACTAAGTCTATGCCCAATACTATGAGTCAAAACTATGGGACATATAATACTACGGGATGACTTACAAAGCATATGCGTGCAATACTATGGGCTAATATAAACTATGGATCAACAAATACTACTAGACGACTTACAAAGCATATGCGTCCAACAACAATATACTAACATAGTAAAGAGAAGGGTTGACATAGGTTCCTAACACACCATCTTCATCATCATTGTCATCTCTAGCTTCCTCATCAACATATCCATCTTCCTCACCATCACCATCACCGTCATCATCAATGTCTTAATCATCATCACCATCATCATCATCATATGTGCCCGGTCGACGATTTTGCAAATTTGACCCCAATGTGCAAAAATTGTACACTCCCGTAATGAGAAAAACCCTAGTTTCCAAAATGGACATACAAGATGACACCTGGGCCATGGGACCGGAGGAGAGGGGCACCCCTAGCACTATCCCGACATCCTGAATCCAATGGATTTGATGGTTTTTCGATTCAAACCACAGTCGTCATTCTATGGTTTGTTCTGTCTCGCATCCAAAAGGCCTTTAGGGACACGTGCTGGATACCTACCGGGTGTATACAATTCCAACCGTGCAACAAAACCAGGTTCTAGGGAGTCCTGCAAGTGTGTCTATGAAGGTTCTAGCTGGGAATGCTAGCCATACCTTCCCGGTCGACAATTTTGTAAATTTGACCCCAATGTGAAAAAATTGCACACTCCCATACTGAGCAAAACCCTAGTTTCCAAAATGGACATACAAGATGACACCTGGGCCACGGGACCGGAGGAGAGGGGCACCCCTAACACTATACCGACATCCTGAATCCAATGGAGTTGATGGTTTGTCGATCCAAACCATGGTCATCATTTTATGGCTCATTCTATCTCGCATCCAAAATGCCTTCAGGGACACCTGCTGGATACCTACTAGGGGCATAGAATTACAACCGTGCAACAAAACTGGGTTCCAGGGAGTCCTGCAAGTGTGTCTAGGAAGGTTCCAGCTAGGAACGCTAGTCATACCTTCCCAGTCGACAATTTTGAAAATTTGACTCCAATGTGCAAAAATTGCACACTCCTGTACTGAGCAAAACCCTAGTTTCCAAAATGAACATACAAGATGACACCTGGGCCATGGGACTGGAGGAGAGGGGCACCCCTAGCACTATCCTGATGTCCTGAATCCAACAGAGTCAACGGTTTGTCGATCCGATCCATGGTCATAATTATATGGCTCATTCCATCTCGAATCAAAAAGGCCTTCACGAACACCTACTGGATACCTACCGGGGGCATAGAATTTGAACCGTGCAACAAAACCTGGTTCCGTAGAGTCCTGCAATTGTGTCTAGGAAGGTTCTAGTTGGGAACGCTAGCCATACCTTCCTGGTCGACGATTTTGCAAATTTGAGCCCAATGTGAAGGCCATCCAAATTTGCTCAAGGGGACCATTTCTTGTCCAGAGGCCCCCGGGCGTGCATGGCCACTGTGGACAGGTCCACGATGGCCACATGGACTTGTGGGAGCCGATGGATTCCAGTTCTGCTCTCTAGTTTGGGTTTGGTGGCCCTAGAGCAAATCCCCAAAGTGTCCATGAATGGCCCTGGGCACTCGACTAGAATGCCCGTAGCAGCCAAACCGTGGCTTTGTTTGCAAATCCGTCGATTCTAGTGGGTCCGGGACACCGGGTTTCAGCTAGGGCCCCCCCAAAACATGTCTCAAAGACCCATAAGCAGTTCCAATGGGCCATCTCTGGAGCTAGGGTTTTGCTCAGTGATGGCCATTTCAAATTCACTAAAGGGGGCCATTTCTCGTTCAGAACAACCCGGGCATGCATGGCCACTGTGGACAAGTACAAGATGGCCATGTGGACTTGTGGGAGCTGACGGAATCCAAGTCCGCTCGCTGATTTGGGTTCTGTGGCCCCGGAGCAAATCCCCAAAGTGTCCCTGAATGGCCCCGGGGTGCCCTACTAGAATTCCTATAGTAGCCAAATCATGCCTCCATTCGCGAATCCATTGATTCCAGTGGGTTCGCGATGTCGAGTTTCAGCTAAGGGCCCCCCAATAGCATGCCTCAAAGACCCAGAAGTGGTGCCCATGGGCCATCTCTAGAGAAAGGGTTTTGCTCAGTAAGGCCCATTCCAAATTTGCTCAAGGGGGCCATTTCTCATCTGGAGGCCCCCGGGCATGTGTGGCCACCATGGACAGGTCCACGATGGCCACGTCCACCTATCCATGGTGGCCACGCACTCCCAAGGTCCTCCGAACATGAAATGCCCCCCTTGCATGAATTTGGAATGACCATCACTGAGCAAAACCCTAGCTCCGGAGATGGACCATTGGCACCATTGCCAGGTCTTTGAGGCATGCTATGGGGGGGCCCTAGTTGAAACCCAGTGTTCCAGACCCATCAAAATCAATGGATTCGAGAATGGAGCCACGGTTTGGATGCTACGGGAATTCTAGTCGGGCACACCAAGGCCATTCAAGGACACTTTGGGTATTTAATCTAGGGCAATGGAACCCAAATCGACGAGCGGACTTGGATTCCATCGGCTCCCACAGGTCCACGTGACCATCGTGGACCTGTCCACAGTGGCCACGCACGCCCGGGGGCCTCCGGAAGACAAATGGCCCCCTTGAGCGAATTTGGAATGGCCATCACTCAGCAAAACCCTAGCTCCGGAGATGGCCCATTGGCACCGCTTCTGGGTCCTGAGGCACACTTGGGGGGTCCCCTAGAGGAAACTCGGTGTCTCAGACCCATTGGAATCGACGGATTAGCGAAAAGAGCCACGGTTTGGTTGGTACAAGCATTCTAGTTGGGCACCCCGGGGCCATTCAGGGACACTTTGGGGATTTGCTTTGGGGCCACCAAACCCAAACCCGCAAGAGGACTTGGATTCCGTTGGCTCCACCATGTCCACGGGACATGGTGGCCACGCATGCCTGGGGGGCTCCAGACAAGAAATGGCCCTCACTGAGCAAAACCCTAGCTCTAGAGATGGCCCATTGGCACCGATTTCGGTTCTCTGAGGCACGCTGTGGGGGGTCCCCTAAATGAAACCCGGCATCCCAAACCCACTAGAATCGATGGATTCACGAATGGATTCATGTTTTGGCTACTGCGGGCATTCTAGTCGGGCACCCCGGGGCCATTCAAGGACACTTTGGAGATTTTCTTTGGGGCCACCGAACCTAAACTGACGAGCAAACTTGGATTCCGTCAGCTCCCATAGGTCCACATGGCAATCGTAGACCTGTCTACACTGGCCATGCATGCTCTGGGGCCTCCGGACGAGAAATGGCCCCTTGAGCGAATTTGGAATGGCTATCACTAAGAAAAAACCTAGCTGCGGAGATGGCCCATTGGCACCGCTTCGGGTCTACAAGGAACGTTGTGGGGGGTCCCCTAGCTGAAGTCTGGTGTCCCGGACCCACCAGAATTGACGGATTTGCGAACAAAGCCACAGTTTGGCTGCCACGGGCATCCTAGTCGGGCACCCTGGGGCCACAAAACCCAAACCGAAAAGCGGAATTGGATTTCGTCATCTCCCATCGGTCCACGTGGCCACCGTGGACCTGTCCACGGTGGCCACGGATGCCCCGGGGCCTCCGGACGACAAACGGCCCGCTTGAACGAATTTGGAATGGACCTCACTGAGAAAAACCCTAGCTTCGGAGATGGTCCATTAGCACCGCTTTAGGGTCTCCGAGGCACTCTTTGGGGGGGGTCCTAGCTGAAACCTAGCGTCTCGGACCCACCAGAATCGACGGATTCATGAACGGAGCCATGGTTTGGATACTACGGGCATTCTAGTCAGGCACCTGGGGCCATTCAGGGACACTTTAGGGATTTGCTCCGAGGCCACTGAACCCAAACTGACATTAGAGAAATTTTGAGGTCAAAAAATGGCCTCAAAACAAAGAAAATGTACTTAAAAAACAACCAATCACATTTTAGTAGATGACATCATCCCCCTTGGTGAGGTGGCATTGCATGAGTTAAAAATGTTTATTTGTCAAATTTTCTATGGGGGATGAAAACACATAGTTAACCAAGGTAGTGGTGTAAGTACTTTTAAATCATAAAGTAAAGTACTCATAATGAATGTCTTTTCACACTTTCTCATAAAATAATATCATTGTCATTTTCAAGTGAAGTACTCTTAATTCATAAAGAAAGTCCTTTCACATTTTTTTATAAAATAATATATTATCATTTTTATGTTTTTAATTTTAAATTATATATTCACTCTATTCTATTTAATAACATAATGTCAAACTAATAAAGAATAATAATAGATTTAATAAATAATAATAATAATAATGCAATGTGGATTATAATAATATTATTAACATTTTACATGAAAATAAATTCTCAATTAAATTATATTATATTAAATTCATGAGAAAAATACTAAATATAAAAAGTCAACATAAAATTAAAAAAATAGCTCTTAAAAATATTTTTTATTATTTAATTTCATTTGCAAGTTCAAGACAAATAAATGCTAAAGGACAATAAATTTTTGGGAATTTACAATGAATCTTAGTCACATCAATGTAGACTTATTTTATTAATTATATTTCTAGTGAATTTTGAAAAGCAACTCAACCATCGTTATTTATATTGTGTATAGAAAATAGTGTAGGAGGTGACTTGTCATATATACCTACCCCATAAAACCCCCAATTCACAATATTTTAATATATCTCATATTTTTGTAGTACATCTCTTAGGAGGCCATTTTTTGACCTCAAAATCTCTCTAATGTGAGTGGAATTGGATTCCGTCGGCTCCCACAGGTCCACAATGGTCACGTCCACCTGTCCACGGTGACCACGCATACATGGGGACCTCTAGACGAGAAATGGCCCCCTTGAGTGAATTTGGAATGGCCCTCACTAAGCAAAAACGTAGCTCTAGAGATGGCCCATTAGCACCACTTCCGGGTCTCCAAGGCACCCTGTTCAGGGACCCCTAATTGAAACCCGGTGTCCCGGACCCACCGAAATCAACGGATTCATGAACAAAGCCATGGTTTGGATGCTACGGCCATTCTAGGCGGGCACCCTGGGGCCATTCAGGGACACTTTGGGGATTTGCTATGGGGCCACGGAACCTAAACCAATGAGCTGACTTGGATTTTGTCAGCTCCCACAGGTCCACATGGCCATTGTGGACTTGTCCACGGTGGCCACGCACGCCCAGGGGCCTCTGGACGAGAAATGGCCACCTGGAGCAAATTTTGATGGCCTTCACATTAGGGTCAAATTTGCAACCTGGAGATGACAATGATGATGGAGATGTTCATGATGATGATGATGGTGATGATGATGAAGATGTTGATGATGATGATGATGATGGTGATGGTGATGGTGACGGTGATGATGAAGAAGATTTTTTAGTGCTAGGGTTTTGGTGAGGGTTAGGGCTAGATTTATAGAAGGAAATTGAATTAGGGTTAGAGTTAGAGTTAATGATGATGATGAAGATGGTGACGATGATGATGATGTTTATAATGATGGTGGTGGTGATGGTGATGGTGATGGTGATGGTGATGATGAAGATGATGGTTTAGTTTTAGGGTTTGGTTGAGGGTTAGGGCTAGTGTTATAGAAGGAAATTGAATAAAGGTTAGAGTTAGAGTTAATGATGGTGATGAAGAGCTTGATGATGGTGATGGTGATGGTGATGATGAAGAAGATGGTTTAGTGCTAGGGTTTGGTTGAGGGTTAGGGCTAGAGTTATAGAAGGAAATTTAATTAGGGTTAGAGTTAGAGTTAATGATGATGATGAAGATGGTGGCGATGATGAAGATGTTAACGATGATGGTGATGGTGATGGTGATGGTGATGGTGATGGTGATGATGGAGATGTTGATGAGGAACCTAGAGATGACAATAATGATGAAGATGTTCATGATGATGATGATGGTGATGATGATGAATATGTTGATGATGATGGTGATGGTGATGGTGATGGTGATGATGAAGAAGTTGGTTTAGTGCTAGGGTTTGGGTGAGGGTTAGGGCTACAGTTATAGAAGGAAATTGAATTAGGGTTAGAGTTAGAGTTAATGATGATGATGAAGATGGTGATGATGATGAAGACGTTGATGATGATAGTGATGGTGATGAATATGATGACGATGGCGATGAAGAAGATGTGATGATGGAGATGTTGATGAGGAACCTAGAGAGGACAATGATGATTAAGATGTTCATGATGATGATGATGGTGATGATGATGAAGATGGTGATGATGATGGTGATGGTGATGGTGATGGTGATGATTCAGAAGATGGTTTAGTGCTAGGGTTTGGGTGAGTGTTATGGCTAGAGTTATAGAAGGAAATTGAATTAGAGTTAGGCTTAGAGTTAATGATGATGATGAAGATGGTGATGGTGATGATTAAGATGGTGATGAGGGTGATGGTGATGGTGATGGTGATGGTGATGGTGATGGTGATGATGAAGAAGATGGTTTAGTGCTAGGGTTTGTGTGAGGGTTAGGGCTAGAGTTATAGAAGGAAATTGAATTAGAGTTTAGAGTTAGACTTAACGATGATGATGATGGTGGTGGTAATGATGAAGACGTTGATGATGATGGTGATGGTGATGGTGATGGTGATGGTGACGGTGATGGTGATGATGAAGAAAATGGTTTAGTGTTATTTTTTGGGTGAGGGTTAGGGCTAGAGTTATAGAAGGAAATTGAATTAGAGTTAGAGTTAGAGTTAATGATGATAATGAAGATGGTGATGATGATGAATATGGTGATGATGATTATGAAGATGGTGATAATGGTGATGGCGATGGCGATGGTGATGGTGATGGTGATGGTGATGGTGACGAAGATGGTTTAGTGCTAGGGTTTGGGTGAGGATTACGGCTAGAGTTATAGAAGGAATTTGAATTAGGGTTAGAGTTAGAGTTAATGATGATAATGAAGATGGTGGCAATGATGAAGACATTGATGATGATGGTGATGGTGATGGTGATGGTGATAATGAATAAGATGGTTTAGTTCTAGGGTTTGGGTGAGAGTTAGGGCTAGAGTGATAGAAGTAAATTGAATTAGGGTTAGAGTTAGAATTAATGATGATGATGAATATGGTGATGATGATGAAGATGTTGATGATGATGGTGATAGTGATGGTGATGGTGATGGTGAAGAAGATGTGATGATGGAGATGTTGATGAGGAACCTAGAGATGACAATTATGATGAAGATGTTCATGATGACGATGATGATGATGGTGATGATGTTGAATATGTTGATGATGATGGTGATGGTGATGGTAATGGTGATGATGAAGAAGATGGTTTAGTGTTAGGTTTTGGGTGAAGGTTAGGGTTAGAGTTATAGAAGGAAATTGAATTAGGTTATTTCTCTAATGTACATTTTATATTAATGGTATGGCTAGGTCTAAGGTGGTGCTCTCAAATAGCTATTTAATTATGAAATATTTAACAAGACATGAATTAAATTTGAGATAAGTGTATTGTTGAATATAGTAAGCATTGAGCATGGGGAACCAAGTTTAGGAGTTTTTCTTTTTTTTCTTTAAATTGTGCGTAGAGCTCTAGGAATTTATCGAAAATTTTCCCAATCTATCTATCCAAGTGTCATTATGTGTCATTATGCAAGATATATCTACATATTCATACACATAAATGGAAAGTGAGAAAGGGGAGAATGTAACTTTAGAGACATCAATAATTAGCCTTTTATTAATCCCTAACAAATATTTATTTTTACAATGTATACCTCTATTCAACTCTTTATCCTAGTTGACTAGTTGAATCCTAGTTGACTAGTTGACACAAGGGATGGGTCTCTAGACCTCGAGCATGGTGATTAAAACATATAAAGGTTATTAGGACCTAAATGAATATCTACATGCTCATGAGCCATGAACAAGTCATTGAATCACTACACAAGCTCTATAGAAGAGATACATGGCCCTTGGTTTGGATATGGATTCCATTTGGAGGTTTTTTGTAGTAAGGATGGGTCTTTAGGTATTGACAATGATAAGGTGAGGACATATGAGGCCTCAAATTGAATATAAATGTTTTAAGGATATTATCCATCAAAATTCCCTCAACCCCTAGACATGCCATTTAAAATAATTTTTTTATCTTTGAGTGTGATATGGGTGCCAACATGAGGTTTTAACTACTAAGGATGGATCTTGGCATCTTGGCCATGGTTGAGGTGATGACAATGAGGTTCATATGACTCCAATGAATCTTCCATGGATCATGGGGTAAAATGATGTCTTGAACCATTGAGTTGACTATGTTCAATATGTGTCTTAACCTCAAAAAATCCAAGATACTTATATTACAAAGAGTGATTATCAATATTACCAAAACATTGAAGACATTATCAACACTAACAGTCTATGCCAACTTGTGAAAGTAGTAGTTCAACACATTAACCATGCTTTCATTAAAGGCACATACTAACACACAAAGAATGATCCATATGTAACTACATTAACAATTCTCTTTTATTGCTCAATCCAATTGCATCTATGCACACCCGTTATGTTTGAACTAATTCAAGTGATATGGTTAACCCTTCCATCCAAGCACACATATGAACTTCTCATATATCTAGGTTAATTTGATATAATATGTGATGCAATGATTGTTAGAATTGACTATTATAACCATTACAAGTTTAAGTATGGAAGAAGTCATAGTCTTCTATTTATTTTTTTGTATCCCTAAAGTCACAACACTTTGTAATGTAAATATCACTCTTTAGTTTGCGTGGTTAGGTATGTTGTTGCTGAAAGGAAAAGATGCAAGACCCATTCAAATACAAGGGACTCATATTGAGGTCACTTGGTGTATAGAAATAACATCTATATGTATGTGAAAACTGTTCCATAACATTGTTATCGAAGACAAAATCATGTATGCAAAAATGTAATCAAAGACAAAGTCATATAGACAAGTGCAGATCCATCTACTAATATGAAAAAATTATCCAATCATGTACACTTTTTGGAAAAATGGAACATCGTTCCCAATGTCTATATAATGTCAACTCCTGCCCTATAAAAAATATGGCAACTCGTGCCCTATACAAAATATGGCCCATGGTGCCCTATACAAAATATGGCAACTCATGCCAAAAATGCCACATCATGGCTAGTGTACATAGGAGGGTCTCTCAATCCTCCTGCCCACCCTTGGAGCTCCCAAGTGCATCTCCAAAATCAATCTTCCTCTTCTTCGTGCTAGAGGAAGCTGGGTCCTTGGGGTGTCTTGGAGCACGTCCCCCTGAGTCCTAAAACGACAACAATAATATTTCAACTTTTCCTGGGAATTATACAAGTATAAAACATAATTTAAAAGTAAAAATAGTTTTTAAATCTTAGATAAATCACCTCATCTGAGATTGTAAGTCATGAGGGGGTCTCCCTCCTCCATGCTTCTAGTCTCTCAGCAATGCTACCCTGCCACATTTAGAACAATCAGAAAAATGATGAAATTAGATGCATATAGTAATTTTCATTAAAATTGAACAAGATTTTCATAAACTAGTCAATCTCACCGTGAATACAACCAGCTGGTCTTCAGGGCTGGTGGATGGAGTAGTCAGATGGACAACCTACTCCGATGCTAGGTTGGATGGTATAGGGGAGGATGTAGCCACATCGATGGTGTCTACACCACTGGGGGTCATAGTGGAAGAAGGGGGGGTGGTAGAAGGAGGCATGGACTGGGGTGGGCGAAGTGGACATGCATGTCTAGGTCTATAAACCCCAATTAGCTATATGATGGGTCGGGGCACCCTAGAAGGGGAAGTGAGTTTGGTGGGGGAATGTGGGGGGGGAAAGGTCTTTGCTGTGATGGATGGATGGGTGACTATGGATGGGCGGTGTGTCGTGGTCGGATGGGGGAGGGTCAGAACATGGGAAACTGATACGGAGGTGGAGCTGGATATGAAATGTAAGGGGGAGTTGGATGGAACTGTGGTGCTATATAGGAGGGGTGGGGATGGATGGAAGGGGGTGGGGAATGGGGCATGTATTCCAGGGGATACAACTGGTATATAAGGTGGATGAAAGGCTGGGGATGGATGAATAATGGCACTGCCAGGACTAGGTGCTTACATCTGCATACACATTTATAACCTCATCGTTTAATATAGAAAAATATAAATATACACGGACAAGTCACCATATTTGAAATTAAATTTATGCTTTAATACACATGATACCTATGCACGTGGAGATCTGCTGATCCCCAGTGGCGATGGCTGGTCACTAGAGCCTGCAGACACCTGTGCAAACACTACAATTTTTAGACTGAATTTATAAAAACAATATTAAACACAATGCAAATGAGAATGACAATGACGGTACTTAAAAAAATGACTGCAATTAATTTATATTCAATTTAGATGACAGTGGTTTAATGGGCATTGGATATTATACAACGTTTTTATTATATTGGTGTAGTCCATTTGTTCAAGACTTGGTAAAGAACATGGTTGTGGGGATCGTGTCCCTTGACCCACGATGGATTGGGCCCATGATAGGAACAAATGACCCATTATCTGGTCATTCATTGAAGATAATGTGGCAAAGAAGGTTGACAATTTATGCTTGAAGTGTTTGATGGCCAAAGTTGTCATTGATATTCAATATTCTGAAAGGATAGAAGGTGGCATGGCATGGAATTAAAATTAAATAAGGTGACATGGTGAGCTTTTCCTTTTCTATAGTCATCCCCATGAGTAGGTGAGCTTTTCCTTTAGCCCTAGAGAGATGTGCAGTGCCTCATAAGCTAATGGAATTCATGTCCATTTACAAATTTGAATTGGAAACTTATGTAATGTGTTTGGGTTCTTGATGAAGAGTTCCTAGGTTTTGATGTCTTCTTATACATTTGTAGTTTCCTACAAGCTTGATTCACCCAGTGGAAAAGTATTTGCATCCCTAGAGTGAGGATCTTGAGTCCCTTTATTTCCATAACATTTACATCATCAAATAAAATGGAATCTCATTGTTTCAATTTGCAAAGAGGTGCTTAATAGCAATTAAGATAGTGTGCATGTTATTTAATACACTTTAGAGTGTTGATCGTTAGAAAAAGGAAGAAAGAGAAATATTTTTCATGATTAACTTACTTACAAGCTTGAATGTGCCATGTTCTTTTGCATTGAATGAGTAATTATGTGTTCTTGATTGAATAGCTATGTTGTCAGAATGATATCACTTGATTGAAATCATAGAAATCTTGAGTAAAATGAGTGAAATGAGTATTCTTGATGCCAAATGTTTTATTAAGTTGTATTTGAATCAAGATAATAGCAAGGCCCGATAGACCATATTTGTAAGATTATCGCTCTTCCTTATGGGCCTTACATCATTTTCAAAAACTTTAGTGACAATACATGTGATAAGTTGTTTTACGTTGTGTATATGTCTTTCTTAATAACATGTTCTAGGAGTAGTAGTATGATCACTTTCAATCTCAAATATTAGAATAAATTGGAAATCCCGTGATAATAAACTAGGGTAATAAGGACATGAGAAACATGAGGTTCTTCAATTTCTAGAAGCTTGGCCACTATAATTCTCTTTTTCCCAAGAGTTTTTCACAATATAGTGAAAATTCATAGCAATAAATAGTTTTCCTATTGTTCTCGGTGGATGCAAAAGTGACAAGTACAACATCTCAGTGAACTCAATTGATGCAACAAAGTTAGTAGAAGCATAGAAGTGATTTGACCACCTTTACCATTAAAAGAACCTATTAGTAAAATACAGGGGAAAGTGATAATTACCATGGTAATATATTCTCAAAGTTTAATCTTGAAGACCACATGGCATAAGGACATGGCAACAAACATTGATTTGTTGGACAAAGTGATGGGAATTGGAGCCATTGGCACACCTATTGAGCCAACAGTCAAATGACCCATACTATGGTCATTTGAAGATGATTTGGACAAGGAGAGTACATGGCAAAGATAACTTGGATGACATGGTGACAAATGGCAAAGCATAAATAACACACATGGCATTTGTCAAGAATAGGAAGAGAAAGCAAGCATTGGATGGTATTTTGAGGATGAAGGACACTGCGGGCATCACCAAAACCCCAGCTGCAAGCTCAGCATTGGCCAAGTAAGAATGACAGATTTTGGAAATTTCTCTCCCATTTCTATAATCATTAGAGGCCTAGGATGCCTAAAGTGAACATGAACAAATGTTTCTAGTTTTCTTAGGTTTTCATGTTTTATAAGGTTTCATTTTCGTATGGTTGGATTATATGAATTTATAACTCTCAAATAAATTAGACAATATGATAAACACTACTGTAAAATACGATGATAATATGGTAATTACTTGGTGCTAATTAATATGTAATTACTGAACACAAATTACTACTAGTAGGATCTAATTATTCAAAGTAAAGAAGTTACCTGTGTGTATGGTGTCGCAATGTCCTCTACTACTACCATGGCTCCGTCGAGGTCAAAGGAACCGATGTCCTCCCACCTAGAGGATGGAGACTGGGCCCTGAATAACTGTAGATTAAAACAAATCAAGTCAACAATGTGTAATTAAAGGTTAAATATATTAAACAATACGATATCAAATAAAATACAACAAATAATTGAACATTAAATAAAACAATAGCAAACCTGATCCATGAAGCTCCCTGTGGCATGTTGCTACGTACCATGGCAAGAATGACCACAGTGAGAACATCGATGTGTCATTTTTCTAGTAGAACTAGAAGGCCCCGCATGGGTTCCACGTGTACCAGGCATGTACCGGCCACCACCCATAGATGGTGCAGCTGAGTCTGTCTGATCAATGTCCTCCCGACTCTGTGAAGACATAGCCACAAATGTGGTATGTCTAAGAAAATGATGTGTGGAACGCCTAACTGAGACATCAATCTCATCTAGGCCACTACCAAACCCAGGTGGTTGAGGGGGGGGGGTTTGGCTCTCTCCTGGGTGCAAGAGGTCCTCTAAGTGGGTTGCGGCGGGCCTGAGGTCGATCTTGGGCAGAGCCAAGACCAACACCCTGAAACTCAATGATGTCAAAATAGTTGACATGGTAGCCTAGCTCAAACTCAGCCCACAATTTTCGAAGGAAATACCGTGGGACCTCCAAATTGTTGCACGGGGGCCTCTCAAACACCATGAACCATCTCTTTCTCCAGTTATCTCTCCATGGCAGGTAAATACACTAGTCCATGCAAACCCGTTTCCTCATCACAGATGGAGGCTATCCTATCGAGGGAACTATGAATTTGCTATACAACTGGGCTTTGGTGATGTTGAGGTCTTTTATCTGGTCTTTGGACATCCCAGTGGAGTAGTATTCCCTCATTCGAGCCCTATATTGGCTCAAGTTTGTTATCTCACTGTGTGCAATATTGATTGATTCAATAATGTTTTGCAATTATGAATCCAAGAAAACCCGAGAGGGTTCCTTGGTGCTCTTCAATTCATCGCTCAATACCCTCAATTCATTTAAATCTTGGTGTAATTGGTCTTTAAGGTTTTCATTTGGTTCATTGTTCATTCCAATGTTGTCTTCTGAAGGTAGGGTTTCATTGGTTTCATTGGTTTCATCTGATGGTTCAGGTGTGTTTGTCATCTTGTTAGGTGTAGATGGCCTGTAATGAAATTATCTTGATTTTTTAATGGATTGTATTTTTTTTTAAATAAAATTGAATTGGAAAACAAAACAAAACAAAAATAACAACCAATTCGTGCTTTGTTGAGCACCTACTTGGAGAAATTGTTGGCAAGGTGGTGTAGGGGCGTTGTGTTGGCATTGAGGGAGCCTTGTGTGCTCCACAACATGCTCACGAGGTGCCTTTGTGCGCTCATGGGATGGCTCTGTGCACTCGTGGTTTTGTGAAAATGACAAACCCGTGAGCTCTGTTTTTGTTTTATAAACAAATAGGGGTGTGCACACACCATTGATGCATGCGCGCCATTGTGTGCATACGCATTAATGACGTGTGCGTGCACCTTTTGTCCACGTGGACGTTCGGCATTGCCGAAGCAAGGACATGTGCATGCATTTGGATGCGCATGCGCATCTCTTGTTTTTTACGCTCGCGCATTGTTGTTGCAATATTTTTGGGTACCAGCTTCGTGCGGGTACCCATATATATATATATATATATATATATATATATATATATATATATATATATATATATATATATATATTTCTTACACAAAATGGGTATCAACATGCCATTGCATAGATTCATCTCAACATCTTATACATCTCATGGTTATTCAGTACAACATATGCAACTAACAAAACTTGAAATATCCCCGATTAGTATTACCAAAACCTACAGACATGTGCATTCGAACAAAACCCGGAACATAAAAAAACAACAACCTAACCCAACTCTTTACAAAATTGCACCTTATATAGGTTGGAGTATCAAAAATTGAAATTTTTTGTTGGCATACAGTCGAAAATGATTTATTTTTTGCAAAAACCAATCTGTCATAGGTTGGCTCAGTGCTTAGTAACTATAAAAAACTTGGGCACCAACAGGCCCCCAACACCTGAGATGTGGCTCATCCCGAGCCACGGAGCTCATGAATCCAAAGTTGCAACAAACAAGATCTAGGTGCATATATATCTGACAAACTCCTTGAATCTATTATAGATTAGTTGGTACTTTGCAGTGACTCATTGAGGCACACTATGAATGCTTCAACATATTCATCCTTACTGTTTCTAATATTTGGTTTGCCTCTTTTGGAACAAGGAGAAATACAACATCATGCGCCTGAATCTAGGACAATTGGTCGAAATGTTGCTTAACTTTCTCTTGTGCCTTAGCCACTATTGTTGCAATCATCAGTTTCTCTACCCAGTTGGAAGAAATGTATTTCGTTACTACCCCAATGTCAGCCATGGATTATTTCTTTGCATACATCGAAAATTGTACCATGTGTTTCTTCTTGGCAGTGCTCATTTCTTCTGAGCTTCATATACGCTGGTCTACTTGTTTTAACTCAAGGGTGTACTGCAGGTGATTCCAAGTGTTGAAATTATAATTCATGTTTTTTTCCAAGGTTGTGAAGGATTTATTGGTCTAATCTAGTGCTTCTGTGGCCTTGAATATATTCTGATCTATTGCAACTTCCTCTAGGGATAGATCTGGATTAATCTGGGCCCTAAGTTTTGTATCTTCTTGTTGTAGCACAACCAATGTATCAATGATTTGGGTAATATTCTAGGTGGGATCGATAGATGCAATATCTAGCTGGCTTGGGCCTGGGAGTTCCATATTGGCTCTATTGACCTCCTCTTCAAGCTATTGGCACGTGTGGCGCTCCTCATGGTGGACTTGATTTATCCCTGCATATGACTGGTTTAATTGTGGATGCCAATCCCCCAGTTCGGCAAATATCTTAGACAAAAAATACTGCAAGTCTGGGGTGGGGACTATGCTAAAGTTTAACTCATTATATGAGAGCAATTGTGTATTGGATGGAGCTGGTGGCTCCACTGTGGTGATGGAGAGCGGGTTCATCTTCAAATTTCTTTGAAAGGCCTGCTCGACATGCTTTTGTAATTCCTTAGCATGGCCCAAGTCAGCAGTCTCAGATATCTGTGCCATTTTTGTACCTAGGGCCACGTGTAGTACCACTTGAAGCTGGTCGTGACTATATTTTTGAAACACTTCCATGACCTCCAAGTTTGACTTAAGATGTTGTATCATTTCTAGAACTGTTTGTTCCATGTCTTCCTTCGGTCGCTTGGGGATATTGGGTTCACGTGGCATCTGTTGCATTGTGGGATTGGGACAATGTCCTTTCTCTTGGGGTTGTTGTGGCTCTATCCCTATCACAGATTCATGGAATTTTTCCTGCTATGGAAATTTCTCTTGCTATTTCCCTAGCTCTTGCTCTTATGTAGGATCATGCATCTACTTGTGTGTCTTGACGTTAGCACTGAACTGCTAGAAAATGTTGCAGTGAGTAGACCCAACTGGTTGCATTGCTAGAAAGTGGTCAGAAGGTGGTACATAATTGAACTCCTCCTCTTCATCATGCTCGTGCTCTGGATCTAATGAAGGGGAAGGAGAAGTGTGCATATTTGCTTGTGCGCTCTTAGCCTGTTGCAAGGGATGAGTTTCTCTCTTTCACTTTTCAAACAAGTCGGGATATTATTGGGGTTGGTTAGAGCTTCTAAATTCTCGCTTCTTGGAAATGTGTTGCACGCCAACTTCTTCAAGTATCTCAATATCCTTGGGTAGGCACGCGATAGAAATATGAGATTGTGGGCATCGACCTCAAAGATTATTGTGTCATTGTAGCGCTCCACAATGTGTTCCGACAGGCAGAAGACCTCAACCATGCCATTCAACATTTTAGCATACCACGTATGAAATGCAGTCTCCATGTCGACATGGTACTCGTGCTCTATATTCTTATAAAACACTAGGAATTTCACCACAACGAAGTCATATGGCATGGGAAATTTGTATGTATAATGTGGTGGAGGATCCCATAACACCATTGTGATCAAAAGAAACACCTTGTTAACACCCAAATCGTACCCACTAGGTTGTGGGAGAGGGGAAGTTGGGGTAACCAATAAACACTTTGGACTAGTGCCACTGACCCAACAGAGTCTGAGAGGGATATCTCTTAACATTCATAAAATATTGAAATATAATCACAAGATTTAGCAATGATGAACATACAACATTCTATAGAAGACTGAAAATAATCATAGAAAAGCACACAACCTTCTAGCTCAGCATTTTCTATCAAAGCATGCATAGAAGGTTAGACTTCTAATAGGGCAAATTGGTTTTTAGAGTTGGTAGGACAATCATGAGAGAAGCTATTGGGAAATGGAGTCAAAACCTAATACATAAATCAAATGACAGTGTTGCTACATGGAATGTCAAAACAGATGCAAGGTAGCCATCCATTTACAGTCAAAATGATGTTGTCTGGTGATAAAGGAAGAAGAGATGAACAGTCCATTGACATGAGCATCTAAAAGGGATGAATTCAATGTCAACTTTAGAAGAAATTGGTGGTGGATACTTGAAATGAAAGGAACAAAGCATAATTTCTATGAATTATGTTCCAATGCTACTCTTATTCAAGCATGAATCAGCAAACATAATGAAAGTAAATCACAAGAAAAAACATGCACATGAGAAAAGGGAAGGGACAGACTGTAAAAACAAATGACACATGAATCTCTGCCATTAAAACCAGCTTCAAACACTGCTATTCTATTAAGGACAAAATGTTTCAAAACAGAGTAGAGCTCCCCCAAGGCTTCAACCAATTGATTTTCCAACCTATTCTACTTCTATTACATTGCTTTTATAGATCTATTTGGCCTCAGGGTTGAGATGATTGCATGGAAGATGGTTACAACAACATTGACACCTAGCTAACACACTACATGCTTCCAAGGAAGTTGTTACAACCAAAAATCTCCATTTCGGGCCGCGGACTACTGAAACTGCCTTTTGGTGCCCTGGATGTATAACTCAAATGCAGGAAGTTGCGTAAAAACTGAGAGACGCTTTTGTAGTCGGGCTCATTCTTGACAAAAGCCATGTCTTCAGGCAAAAAACACAAAAACTAGAAAATTACCCTGTAAATATCTCTTCGATTCTCCCAAACCGTGACACCTGTGTAAAAACTGAAAGAGGTTTTTGTAGATGGGCTCGTTATGGAGAAACACCTCTCTCAGAGTCTCGAAATGCCTTCTATTTTGGAGGATACAACTGCTATAAAATGGTGACTAAAACAATAATTTTCGGTGAAAAACCCCCATGCCTTCACATAAAATTACATTGTGTTTGATTTTGTCCCTTTTTGCTTGTTAAAATTGAAACCCTTTATGGACCATGTATTTCCTTAGCTCGTTGATCTGGGAAGTCCATAATTACTTCATGGGTCATATGGCTCAAAGAATTGAGATCTCACTCATTTCTTCATGGTCTGGACCCCTTCAAATGTGTTGGCTGCTTTTTGGACAGACCCGGGTTTTAATGAAGCACAGCAACAAAACCCCTTGGCGCACTGGCCCTCTCGGCAACGAGCTGCGCAGCAGCTCGAGGTCTCACCCGAAGTGGCTATGGGGGGGCTAAGGAATTAGTTTTCCTTAACCTAGGCAACGTGGAGACTGCTCTCTCTCTTCCTTGATGATTCCTCAAAGCGGAATGTCTGACTCTTCCGCAGACCCCTCGGCGTAACTGCGCTGAACTCTCGCTCAACAGCCTAGCTGCGCGGTATCTCTGCTCCGGCGCACGAGGCGACTATCCTCTGCGTCGACGCTCTATGAATCCTTTCTGTTTCCACGCCCAGCGCAGTAACGCAGTCCCCTATCGCTACAGCGACAGCGTTCTACAGAATCCTTTGACACTTAACGATTATCGTTACCAAGGAAGCTTTGAGAACTCCCTTAACATACTCATAAAGATAACGCAATATTCATGTATACATAAACAGCGAACTAAAGCATGCAATCACTTAACACAGCATCATAACAACGAGAATTATGAATTTCACCTCCACAGGGAAAACCACGTCCACGGGAGTGTTATATTAACCAGAAAATGATAGAGTTACACAATATGCTGCGCACACAGCTGCAGCGTTAGATCTTTCCAGGAAACTCCACGCACATAGCTAGGAGCCCTTCTCTCGATCTAGTCTCTTCCTCTACAGAGATTACAATAGTTCAGACGTCAACTCAGACTGTCTGCAACTCAAGAATTTAGCTTCACAGCTATCCAGTTCTACTCTCGTCTTCTAACAACACAATAGAAGACTTACTACCTAGCTAGCTTATCTCAAACAGCTAACCTGCGTCTCAACATCTAAAGGCTAGCTAACTGACTAACATTTAACCTTTACAATTACACATATATATAGGTGGCCATGACGGTCGCACCTTTACAAATCTGTGGGCCTTTCCCAACAGTAATCCCCAAAAACCCTAACCACAGACATGGTAAGGTGTATTGTAGGCGCCGCTTGCAGTCATGTCGCCGCTTCCTGCAGGTTTCGTGACTTCCGGCGCAGATTGCGGGTATGGGCGCCTTGTCCTTCGCCTTCAATGCTTTGGTCCGTTGCTCCTCCTTGATCCGAGCAACCATAACTTCTGTACTTAGCCTTAAATGAGGGTAGCTGAGCCCTCTACTCCGTTGCTTCATTTATTATGGTAGCTGAGCTTTCTATTTAGCCACATTCATTCTTCTATGACGTGTGCGCGTGAGCTCCGCGAGTTCCGGTCTGTAATCTGCGTTGAGCTCATCCATCTGGCACCGTACTGTGCACCGTTTCCTTCTGCCCAAAAATTTGGTGTTTATTCAAAATTAGCACTTTCCCTTCAACACTTGTGCTTTTTCCTCAAAATTCACAGCTTTACCATAGCTACAGCCTAGGCTCCAATAGGCCCCTAACACTTACTTGTGGCTCACCCTCGAGCCACTCGCACTAGCGTGTGGTCGCTTTAGTTGCGCATATGCTTTTGCTTGGGTATCCGCGAATGTTTTCTTCCACTGCGCAATAGCGGAGTCCATTTCATCGACACACTCCACAACTATCTACACCATTTCTGCAGTGGCTCTTTCAAATACTGGTCGATCCCCGAGGGAATGGCCTCAGAGGGATGCGACACCTTTTGTTTCTTGGTCACTAGTTTTGTCGGATCTTCATCACTTCTTTGCTCGGGGGCTTCCTTGCCCTTATCCTTCTCTTGCGCAGCGGCGGGTGGCATCGCGGATGCGATTTCGGTGGCCTCCCTCCATTCATCCGACAAAGACTTGATAGTTTCTTCAACATCTTCGGTGGTCATCCTGTAAAGGCCTACGGCCCATTCCTCTTGAATGCCGGAGGGGCGGAGGTAAAGTTGGTGCAAGTCGGCAGTAAAGGCCAACTTTCCTTCATATATTTTCGCTGTCTCCTCACTCAGCCTCGGCATTTCCGGAATGGTATCTCTGAGGAGATGGTAGTATTCACAAAATACAGTGCGGTTCATCTTGCGCTTCGCGGGATTAGCAGACTCCCAAAGGTTAACATAGCGGATTCCAGCAGCCTCTCCTGCGCGACGCGGAAGGAATTGAGTGTTCAGGGGCTCCTTCCACCCGACGAGAGCGCATAAAATTAAAAGCCAAGAAAAATGGAACAACTGACCGGGGGTGTCTTGGACGTTCCGGCAGTCTTCCAAGAAAGAATTGAGAAGGAAGAGAGCCCAGTTGTACTGTTCTCCCTCTGCAACTGCGATAGCGAGCTCCACGACAGCTCCAGTAACTTCTTTGGGTCTGCACTTTGCGAGAAGTCTGCCGGCAAGCAGACTTCCTGTAAATCTAAGTGCTTCGTCTTCTACTATAGTGAGGTCATAAGCCCGACCTCCTCTTGTTAAGTTGTATTTCTGCACCAGCTGTGCAGCCAATTTTCTATCCTTGTCTTTTCCCACAAAATGAATATTGGGATCCTTACCAGCCTTAAATAGGCCGGTGATGCGATGAATCAAATCAACATTTAAATCGATTGGCCTCCCCAGCCAAAGGTAACCTCCATGAACACAGGATAGCAGTGTCTTAACAACTGCATTGACTTCGTTGCTACGCTCAAAGTGCGGTAGCTTCAACAAGTTCAGCAAACCAGGCTTCTCCATGTTTGCTGCGAATCCCTTTGGGATGAATTCATCAACCTTTCTGGTGGGATTATGAACTACCGTCAGATATCGATCTGGCGCGAACTGAGGATACGTTTTATAGTCTCCCAGGTTGAAATCAAAGAACTTGACCAGTGGAAGGTGTCCAAGCAGGGACCCTTCTTATCGCACGCCAGCCGGTAGTGGAGGTAACGGAAGTAGATACTTTGCATTCTTCGGGATATGTACTTCTGGTGCATCATCTGGATGCGGCGGAATATAATTCACCATAGTGGCCAACGGCTCTGGAACGGGCTCTTCTGGATACTGCTGCTGAGATGCTCTCGTGCCCGGAGATTGTCTGGGATCATTATAACTAGGGTGTACGTAAGTTGAGGCCGTCACCGGAGTAGTCATGCCGAAATCTAAGCCTCGGTGCAGGAATTGACGAACAACTTCTTCAGTTGACAGGTTCTCCGTCGTGAACCGGTATAGGCAACAAGAACTTGAACAGATAAATGGCGGAACAGCGTAGGATATGGACGTTGAAAACAAAGGAAACACTCTGCACAACTCGGCTCTGAAAACAATAACTTAGATTCTCAAACAAGACTATGCAACTTCGAGAAAAGTAACCCGAAAATATACAAGTGTGGGATATTTATAGCCAAAGGTGATAGTAAATGCGAGCAAGTGGGGCTACTAGCTGTAGGTGCCTATGCATGAGTTGACAACCCCGCTATCCCCCTCACTTCTGCGATGCATTTATTGTGATGGACGGGCTCTAACAGCCTTCCGGGAGAAGCTAGAGCTTTCGGCGCATGAGTTAAATGCAAATTTTACGGAGATCAGGCCGAATCTGTCAGAGCGGCTACACTTAAATGGTGGGCTTATCCTTCATTTATTCTCACACGCGACTACATAACTACTGTAATTCAAATTTTTCGGCGGGTCATTTCAGCTTAGGTAACTGTGCATAAAGGGGTCCACAACGAGAACTCCTCAAGCGGCAAATTGACACAGGGAACTCCGCAAGAGCGACAGTTCAATGACCTAGGGAAAAACTTCGTCAGAGCGCAAATAGGGTCGCTCCATACAAACTTTTATTGACATGCGCGGATGGTTCAAGGAGCTGCGCAAGAAGCCAAAGACTGAGGGTCTCACGACTTCCGTGTAGACTGTGATAATGCGATGTCTCTTTCAACTACACTGGACATCTGCACTTCTTTAGCAATGTTTTAAGTCGACAGGGCGGAGTGGCCGTCGCGACAAAGCTTGAGCCGACTCCTGTTGATCATTGTAGGTAGCAATTCTCCATTAAGCTTCGCAAGATGAACTGCTCCTCCTTCTGTTATCTTTGTCACCCGAAAAGGGCCTAACCAATGTACATGAAACTTGCCCAGAAACTTGATGAATTTACTATCATAGAGGAGTACCAAGTCTCCTTCTTCAAAGTGTTTATTCTTAATGTGCCTTTCATGCCAAGCTTTCTGTCTTGCCTTTTGTACCTGTTGATGGAATCCGGCTAACAGTATGTCTTCTTGTAAGGCAACCAATTGTGAAAGTCTTTCACTCATGGTATCAGTATCTGCCATTTCTGTAATTTGCGCAATTCTGAGACTGGGAACAATGTATTCCATGGGCATAACTGCTTCTTGTCCATACACCAAACTGAAAGGTGTGTGACCTGTTAGTTTCTTGCATGTGGTTCTGTAAGCCCATAGTACAGCTGTGACTCTAAGGTCCCAATCATCTCTTTGTTGATTACAGATCTTCGTCAGGGCATTCTCAAGAATTTTATTGAATGCCTCCACCGTACCATTAACTTGAGGGTGGTAGGGTGTACTCTTATGGTGACTAATTTGGAATTCTTCAGTAAGGGCCTCTATAGTCTCATTCAGGAAATGTTTACCCTGATCACTCATTAGAATTAGTGGACATCCAAACCTAGTGATAATGTTCTCAAAAATGAACTGCGCGGCAGTGGCAGCGTCACAGTTCTTTCCTAGCTTAGCCTCAGCCCATCTGGTGAGGTATTCAGTAGCTGTAATGATGTATCTTGCGCCGGTTCTTTTTCCTGGTGGGTTGATAGGTCCTACAAAATCAATGGCCCATTTATCAAAAGCACGCAATGTTATCTGGGGTCTTAGCGGCATTTCATCTCTCCTTGAGGGTTTTCCTGTTCACTGGCACACATCGCAACATTTGCAGAATTCCTCAGTATCCTTGTGCAATGTCGGCCACCAAAGTCCTGCGGCTAAGATCTTCTGCGCAATCGACTTTCCTGTGAAATGGCCTCCTGCGGTACCTGAGTGCGCTTCTGCGATGATAGAGTTTTTTTCATGCGGTAAGATACATCTGCGCAAGACTTCGTCGGGGCCCAACTTATAGAGCTGGCCTGCTATCAAAGTGAAGTGTGCGGCTTTGACAACAAGTTGTTTCTTCTGCTGGATTGTAAACTCAACTGGCGCTTGCCCGGTAGTGAGAAATTCAAGGATATCGGAATAATATTCATCTGCTGCTTGAACAAAAAATAGCTACGCGTCAGGCAGATTGTCCTCTAGATTTGTAGGTTCTTCCCCTGACTCTAGCCTAGATAAGTGGTCAGGTCCTGCATTCAATCTACCTGGCTTTACAATAACCTCAAAATCATATTCTTGGAAGAGCAGTAGCCATATGCAATTTCTTCCCCCTAACACTGGCTTATTGACCAAGTATTTCAAAGCAGAATGGTCAGTATACATTTTAAAATGTGCGCCCAGTAGGTAGTGTCTGAACTTCTGTAGGGCATACACCATAGCTAGTCCTTCTCTTTCTGTAGTGGTGTAGTTCTTCTCGGCTGTGGACAGCTTTCTGCTGGAGTAAGCAATCGGGTGGTCAATACCTCCTTCTCCCGGTTGTGTAAGCACGACCCCCAATGCTATGGAAGAAGCATCGACATGAACATGAAAGGGTTTTCTCCAGTCTGGGAAAACTAGAATTGGCGCAGTGATCATCTTTTCTTTAAGTGTATCCAAGCTCTGTTGGCATTCTTCTGTCCATCGGAATTTCGAATCCTTTTTCAGCAATCTTTCCATAGGTGCTGTGATCTTTGCATAACCTTTGATAAATTTTCTGTAGTATCCTGTATGTCCCAATGTAGTGCACAATTGTTTGACTGAGTTGGGCGCAGGTAAATTAGAAATGATGGCAACCTTCGCAGGATCCATCAAGAGTCCTTGTCTGCATACAATATGACCCAACAAAATACCAAAAGGAGCACAGAAGATACATTTTTTCAAGTTAAGGGAAATCTGATGCTGTCTACATTTTTCTAACATCATGCGCAGATTCCCTATATGATTATTTAGTAAACCAAATACAGTCCAGTCATCAAAATAGACTTCGAGAAACTTATGAATGAATTCTTTAAAAACAGCAACAACAACTCGAGAGAATATAGCAGGTGCGTTTTTAAGACCAAAGGGCATTACCGTGTACTGGAATGAGCCCCATTCAGTCGCAAAAGTTGTCTTATGGCGGTCGTCTGGATGGATTCTGATCTGATGGTATCCGGAAAAGCCATCAGTGAAGGAGTAAGCCTCTTGTCCTCCAACATTATCAAGCACTTCGTCTGTAAGAGTGGGAAATGGATCATACGCTGATGCGTCATTGAGTTTGTGCAAGTCCACACAGATTCTTATTTCGCCTTTTGTCTTCTTCTCTTGTATGACGATAGGACTAATCCAATCGCTTTCCTCTACTGGCTCAATAATACCTGCTGCGAGCATTTTATCAATTTCTTCTTTAACTTTTTCTTTGTATCGCGGATTCAACCTGTATGGGCGTTGTTTTACTGGCTTGGCGTCTACTTTCAGGGGTATGCACATTACTCCCAAATCTCCTAGGATGCCTTTCATTTCTGTGAACTTGGTAGGAAAGATATCCTGGTAGTCACGTAATAAATCTGAAATATGCCCAACAGTTTCATCATCCCAATAATCTCCTATAGAAGCAAAGTTGGGTTCGGCTTCTGTACCAATGTTAATCTTTTTGAGCTTGATGTGTTCTGTAATGGCAGGGATATCAAGCTCAGGACCTTCAACATTGCGCGTCCCTTCTGATTCTGGAATATTGATGTTGCGAGGACCATCCTCCTCTTCTCTAGTGGTGAAATTATAGCATTCCAGGGCATGTTCTATCTGATCAGCCCAATCTGGTTGGGAATCTTTTGGTAATGGACATGGTTCAAATACCTTCTTTTTAATACATTTTAAAGCGTGGTCAATGCTTGGATGTTCTGACTCAAAGCTGAAGGTAAGTTGAAAACTTTCTATCATAAGAGGCCAATTGATAGTACCTCTGCGCAATTCTGTTTGAGTGTACCAGTTCCTTGGAACTGTATCCAACGTGTGGATGAATAGGTGAACCCACTCATATTCCGGAATATCTGACCATTGCTGAATACATGCTTCCATGTGTGACCTAGGGTCACTCTGTCCATCATATTTGTGTAACACTTCTGCTGTGGTGTCCTGAAATCTGCGCAGTATCAATCTGCGACAGTCTTGCCATGTGTAAATATTCTCTTTATGTGCACCCCACCATCTTGTAGGTGTAGCACGCAGTGCTACATCCAGTGCTTGTATGCGCTGCTGCTCTGGAAGCTGTTGTTCATATGTATGTATGAATTCGCTTACTTCAATTAAACCATCAAAAATTGGAGTGTCAGTCAATTCTGTGCCAATCCATCGAATGGATTTAGTCATCATGGCGCAACATCTTGCAGAAACCTCATGTAAATGATTCTGTCAGTTTTCCAATCCTGCATCTGAGTCTGATGTGCACGAGCTATCACATCGCCAGCTGATATGGTCGTCTGCTGTGGGATTGACATAGTCACTCTGACTAGCAGTCATCTGATACAAACTTTCCATGTGGCACGCTTCTTCTTCTGCCCGAATGGGTTTTATATACCTTGGTCCTTGAATAGGATCAAGCGGTGCAATGACCCTAATCTGGTCATCCTCAAAGGTCATCTGTCTTTTCTTCAAATTAATGACAGCCAAATTATCAAATGTCCAATCTATACCTAAAAGTGCTGGGTAAGGTCTACTATCATCTAGAATTTTGATTACTTCAAAGTCTGCAGAACTTCTTACTCCCTCGATATCAATAGGTACGTTGGGTAATCTGTCCAATGGAGAGACTCGTTGCTGATTCGCGAGTCTAAGTTGGATGGTAGATCTTGTAAGCTGAGGGCTTCCCATCTGTTCCCATGTCTGCATTGTGAGAACATTAACTTCTGAGCCCAAATCTAAAATAACTTCGTCGATTTCAAATGCTCCAATCTGCGCTATGAGCCTCATCTCTTTTCCAGTTCTAATGTGACTCCCAATCTGGTGAACAGCACGCTGCAGTGTGTTCGTTGAAGCATATTGTTGACACTTATCTAATAGGTGTTGAAGTTCCATAGTTGCTTTTCCATTGCGCAACAACTTTAAGCAGTTCCTCAGGAAAGTATGGACACTGCCTAGTGCATCCTCGTCATCAGGCCTTCCAGATGTAGTGGCCTGTTCTTGTACCAGGTTGTCTTGTCTTAGCACTTGCGATCTAATATCATTATGCAGAATTGCGACAGAACTTGAAGCTCTCGGGTCTGAGAAATACTCTTGAGCTTGCTTGAATGCTTCTTTTTGCTTCTGCAGATTAAGTGGGGCTGGTTTAATATTAGCGCGGCGCACCCATTGCGTCACTTGCTTTCCAGTTCCCATTTCTGGCGCACCAGTGGTTGCTCCACTGTGCGTCACTATATTAACTGTAGGGTCTGGTTCCCTTTTTTCTGCTCCAATCAACTGAATATTCTGATTGACCTGTGGCGTCTTTGCTTTCATCTTAGCAATCAACTGAGGGCATTCTTCAATGATATGATCATAAGATTTACAATATCTGCAAAGGGTTGTGGGATTTTGGCAATCCCTTGCAAAATGACCTTGCGCTCCACAATTATAACAAGTAATCTGGCCTCTTCCTCGACCAAAATTTGTTGTGCGTCCGCGACCCCTATAATTTCCTGCTCTGCCGTCGCGAGTTTGATCATACTGTGGACCTGCTGTGGGTCCTTGTGTCTCTGATTGTACTCTATAAACATCATGCTTTCTTTCTATCATAAGATCATATGCTCTGCAATTGTTCTCATCATGGCCTACTGATTTACAGAAATTACAATATAGATTCTTTGGAGTTTGTACATATTTCTGAAGTAAATGACATTCTTGTGGTTTATGACCTCTAGTTCTACAGATTTCACACCAAGGCCCCTGTGCCTGTGGTAAAGGGTTAGGTGCTCCAGTCGCAATATATTCTATGAAAACGGGACAATGGTCCTTTGAATGACCTCGCGCTTTACATTTTGTAGACCAAATTTCTTCCTTAACTTCCTTGCCTTTCTTAATATCATGCACTTGCAAGGTTAAGTTTGCTAATTGGTTCTGCAACTGCGCAACATCGTTTCTTGTTCCAGCAATTGGTGAAGCTTCTAGTTTCATAGCCATCTCTAGAGCTTGTTCCTAAGTAGTGAGATTCTGTTGCATAAGAGGAAGTCTAATGTGTGGGAGCAGCGCAGCAATGAACCATTCCTTATGCTGCTGTGGTGCAAACTCAAAGCTTACTTGATCTATCAAGGCTTTGAACTTCTGGTCAAAGTCCCATACTGATTCTGTAGGTAATTGTTTGATGTCTTTGAGGTCGGTTATACACTGTGATTCTGATTTAGGTTTCTTGAATTCTCTAATCATAGCATTTCTTACATCAGCAAGCGTCCTATTCTATGTTGCTGAGTATTTCATGAACCAAGTTAAGGCTCTTTCTCTTAGTGTGGTTGCTAACTGAACTAGTTTAACAGCATCATCATTAATTTGCTTAGTTGTCCAAATGGCTTCACATAGGAACCAGTGCTGCTCAGGGTCTTCTATCCCTGTTCCTCTAAAAATTGGTAGCTTCATGTCATCACCCATCCTTCTTGCGCTAGGTTGAGGTGGAGGTGCTGTAGCAGTGCCTCCTGGATGGTTGAACAAAGGTGGTACAGAGGTACTAGAAGTACCGTGTGGGCTACTAGAAGGTGTGTCTACGGGGTTATACTGAGCTCCATCTGGCTTTTGCGGTGTAAAAGGGTAATAAGGGATATGAATACTCCCTTGTCTTTCTATATGGCTTGCTCGAGGAACTTGACTATCTTCTGGGCTAGACTCAAAAGAATGCTGGTCAATGCCTAGTTTATACCGTTTTCCACTACGAGTGCAACCAATAAGTTCAGGATCACTATCAGAATCTGCGGACATTACTTGTCTATGCTATTCATCGGAAGCTATGCATAGTTTTGCTTTTTCATACAGAAGCATTTTAATCCATAAGTTCAGAGAATTTAAGAACTTACCTCTGTGTGCTTGGAAGAAACTCCTCTCAGCTTCACTAAAACTCTTTCTTGTATCTACTGCAAACTCAGTGATGAAACCTTCCAGTAGACTATTCAACCAAAAGTCTACTGCGCGGGACACAGAATTATCTACCCGCTTCAAAATACTGACTAGCTCAGGCGTCTAAGCGATGGGTCGATCAATATGCACAGTGGGTCTAGTATCTGCTAACTTAGCTATCCAAGCATGGAACTCAAGTGCAAATGTGACAAAGAAAATTTCGTGAAGGTCAGTATAGATATACTTCTGCAACCAGTCTTCTGTCTGGAGCCTAGAGCTTCTATTTTCTTGTGCAGCGAACTCTGTAGCCTTTAAATCAAACCAGTCTTGAATTTCTTTAGCTATAGGATTCCAGTAACACATTTGTTGGCTGAGCCGGTCTCAAGGCAACAGAACCATTTGTTGGCTTATCCAACCATAAGGCAACAATCTCACGCGTCGCCGGAGTAGCAAGTCTCAAGGCAACGGAACCATTTGTTGGCTTATCCAACCATAAGGCAACAATCTCGCGCGTTGCCGGAGTAGCAAGTCTCAAGGCAACGGAACCATTTGTTGGCTGCTTTTTGGACAGACTCGGGTTTTAATGAAGCGCAACAACAAAACCCCTTGGCGCACTGGCCCTCTCGGCAACGAGCTGCGCAACAGCTCGAGGTCTCACCCGAAGTGGCTATGGGGGGGCTAAGGAATCAGATTTCCTTAACCTAGGTGACGTGGAGACTGCTCTCTCTCTTCCTTGATGATTCCTCAAAGCGGAATGTCTGACTCTTCCGCAGACCCCTCGGCGTAACTGCACTGAACTCTCGCTCAACAGCCTAGCTGCGCGGTATCTCTGCTCCGGCGCACGAGGCGACTATCCTCTGCGTCGATGTTCTATGAATCCTTTCTGTTTCCACGCCTAGCGCAGTAACGCAGTCCCCTATCGCTACAGCGACAGCGTTCTACAGAATCCTTCGACACTTAACGATTATCGTTACCAAGGAAGCTTTGAGAACTCCCTTAACATACTCATAAAGATAACGCAATATTCATGTATACATAAATAGCGAACTAAAACATGCAATCACTCAACACAGCATCATAACAATGAGAATTTTGAATTTCACCTCCACGGGGAAAACCACGTCCACGGGAGTGTTATATTAACCAAAAAATGATAGAGTTACACAATATGCTGCGTACACAGCTGCAGCCTTAGATCTTTCCAGGAAACTCCATGCACACAGCTGGGAGCCCTTCTCTCGATCTAGTCTCTTCCTCTACAGAGATTACAATAGTTCAGACATCGACTCAGACTGTCTACAACTCAAGGATTTAGCTTCACAGCTATCCAATTCTACTCTCGTCTTCTAACAACACAATAGAAGACTTACTACCTAGCTAGCTTATCTCAAACAGCTAACCTGCGTCTCAACATCTAAAGGCTAGCTAACTGACTAACATTTAACCTTTACAATTACACATATATATAGGTGGCCATGACAGTCGCACCTTTACAAATCTGTGGGCCTTTCCCAACAGTAATCCCCAAAAACCCTAACCACAGACATGGCTAGGTGTACTGTAGGAGCCGCTTGTAGTCATGTCGCCGCTTCCTGCAGGTTTCGTGACTTCCGGCGCAGATCGCGGGTATGGGAACCTTGTCCTTCGCCTTCAATGCTTTGGTCCATTGCTCCTCCTTGATCCGAGCAACCATAACTTCTGTACTTAGCCTTAAATGAGGGTAGCTGAGCCCTCTACTCCGTCGCTTCATTTATTATGGTAGCTGGGCTTTCTATTCAGCCACATTCATTCTTCTATGACGTGTGCTCGCGAGCTTCGTGAGTTCCGGTCCGTAATCTGCGTTGAGTGCATCCATCTGGCACCGTACTGCGCACCGTTTCCTTCTGCCCAAAAATTTGGTGTTTATTCAAAATTAGCACTTTCCGTTCAACACTTGTGCTTTTTCCTCAAAATTCGCAGCTTTACCATAGTTGCGGCCTAGGCTCCAACAAAATGCTTAGCAAAATTCTGGTGCTAACAATTGGCTCCAGCTTGGGGATGCTATCCTCCCTATGAGGTAGCAAAGAACCCCCGGTAGACCGGTGCCTGATCCATTGGGCTACTCCCAACTTTGAACTTGAAACTTGCAACTGCCCTCTGCAACCTATGACTTGTAGCCCTTTCTAATCCTACACTGAACCCAATATGTACTGAAACAACCTCCTCTACTGAAAACAAACAACAATGCAACCCCTTGGGATGAGAAATGTCTCCAATCTACCATTCTTGACATCGGGTTGTTTTGGACTTGCCAATTGTATGCTGAAAAGCCCTAGTGCTTAAGATAGACTATGCTTCTGCTAGATGTTAAACCTTTAACTGCCACTTGCATCTTTAGCTAAAGCAAATCAATTGCCTCTGTATAGCTCACTGATTTCATACCAAGACAATAGGGATGCTTTGTTTCCCTAGCTTCTGTCCATCTTGATGATTGATCTGTGCACTGATGAGAGCACTCTAGACAATGGCATCCTTCATATAAAAATTTCAATGCTTTCTTGTGTGGACAAGCTCCAATACTATGTTGCTCTAGACCAGAAACATTCACTAAGCTTGCAAGACCTGCCCCTAAAAATTTTGGGAGTTCTTCGAGCAATAATCATCAACCTACATCATCCACCTTGAATGCCTTTGCTATGTGAAATTCTAGAACCTGCTTATGACTTCCACCATCACGGTTGGGTATAGTGACATGACTACCAAAGAGACCAGGTCAAACCAAGGTTTTATCTAATGATTATGGGAAGTTTTCAGTAGAAATAACTATCATTCCTCCTTTCTTTATTCGATTCTCCTGTCATTACCTAGGTCTGAAAAAGTCATCAATATTAATTTCTTGTAATCGGTGCTCATAATCAAACTATGTGTTCATCCTTCAAACATTTGGAACTCCAACTTGCAGCAAATGGTTCCTCTTTCTCCCTTTTGTGAAGACATTCATGACAAATAACTTGTCCAGCGAATATACCACCAAAGATTTTCGACCATGTAGCTCCTGGGTGATAAGCCTTGAGAGTTTCATCAATTGCATGCATCATAGAGGCGATTGAAGAATTCAAAGGCATCTTGATGTTCTCGAATATTTACAGGTGAGCCATCATAATCACGAAAAGCACCCCAAAACCTTGTGGAGTGTAATGATCCAAGCTGCTGCCTGGCAATGTATCAAACATGGCTTGTATTTGCAAAAAACCCAGAATTCTTCTTTCCACGTCAGCACATTCCACATTACTTAACGCGGTCTTCTGAACTTCAGGTCGCATGAAGAGTTGTTGGAAAACAAAATTCGTGTAACATGTTGTACTTCCATCAATTTTGTCCTCTTTGCCAACAACTGCAGACGCGGCTTCAAGCCAAAATAGCATCCTCCAACTGCTTTTGAGCTAGATTATACTCCTCTGGATCCTCTATACCATACAGAAGCTACCCAAAAAGTTCTTAAAAAATGCAAGCAGCTGTTTGGATGATGACTTGCTTCATCCCTTTGCTTTTTTCTAAGCCTCTAATGTATATCTACGCACAAGCTTTCGCTCACCACCTGATTGGCATTTACAGCACTCAGCATGGCTGTTCGATATTGAAGAAATTCCAGCAGGCTATAGCAACAGGCCCACGACCAATGGATTTACAGATGGAGATGTTCCCTATTCTTCAACAACGATGTTCTCAAAAGCTCTAAGGCTTCAACAGACAGATATTGATTGTCGAGTTCTGACCCATCTCCTTTGCATGCACCAAGCCTTTTATCACTAGCTTGTTGAGATGCGTTTTCCAGAGGCAAATAAATAAAGGGTTTGGCTTCCTTCACCTGAGCGCTAACCAAATTTTTGACTGGCATTAATCAATGTTCCCCCCAACTACTTAATTTAAATTTATTCCCTCGATAGTGGTTTCGCATGGCACTCGAATGGTTTCCAAAACCATTTTTTCCATACTCGACGTTTCTCAACGCTGCCACGTGTACTCCACTTTTAGATTTCGCGACCACTCGTTTCATTACTTTTCCATGCAAGTTGTTGTGGCAGAAAGGCTACGAACCGCTGATTTCTCCTTTTGACTGAAAACTTACACGTGGTGTTAGATTAAGAGGAGCCTATTTAGTAGTAAGTTTGTAAATCTGCTTTCCGTTCATTATAATGAGGAGCCTATTTATTAGTAAGTTTGTAAATCTGCTTTCCGTTCATTATAATGCTGTCCATCTTTCGCGACCCTCCTCAGCTTGTGATTTTTCTGTTGTTGCAACACCAAATTGACAGCTTCTGAATGACTCTTTGCACCATCGTCTCCTGTATTGGCCACACTGCCGGAACCACTGTGGAAGCCAGGGCCATTTCAATCCACCCCCGGTGTTCCAGAGTCCCACGATCGTGAAGAATAGCCTATCGGATTTTTGTTTGCTTCTGCCAAATCGATGGTGACTGGAGAAAAGAACGTAACTGGACAGAGCTCCGACAATTCTGACTATTATTAATTATGTGCTTTTAGGACGTCATTCTCGAGTGGAGCGCAATTTACCGAGCCCCACCGGCAGGCTGGACTGTCAATATCTGTGCATATTTCATCAAGAACTGCAAGCATTTAGATGCTGGTAAACCCTTGAGATCAAGCTCGCTGTTGAAGGGCATAGAATTACTGAAAAGCGGGAAAACACCAGCTGTTTCGAATTCCTTTATTTCCATCTACATCGGGGTATAGGCAAAGGCGTGGTCAATACCCGCTGTGTTTTCCTTTTTCCCTTCCAGGAGGCTGAGCTGGTTCCGTTCTCCCTCACTTGACACTTGCGCCTTACTAAATAGACCTCCAGCGCTCCAAAAAATTTCTCTATTCTGAACCGCTCATCGATGTCTCGAAAGACACTCGTTGCAAAGTCTGCCTCTAGCCTTTCTTATAAACAAATGAAACCAGTGGACTCCTGAATAGTTCTGTAGCTATTGGCCTGTTCTCATTATATTCATTGGAACTAGCCGTCGCAGTGAGGTCTATATAAACGTCCCCACTGGAGTATGCTTTCTTACAGTTTTTACTCGTTGGGAGTTATGAATACTCTGAAGCAGCAACCGGAATTTCAAGCTAATCCACAGCATCTCGCCGACTTCCAACGGTGCCGAAGGCCACTCCAACATTCATATGATCATGGATAAATTAATCAAGATGACCCCCTACTGGGAACGACTCTCCACCATCTGCGTTCTAGCCTCAAAAATCCCTGATTGGCTCATACGAAGGTATATTTCCCTTACAGCGCTTAGACCAATAGCGACGCCTGCAGCTATGAGCTCGATTAAGTACAACTTGACTAACCCATCGCTTTAGTAAGGGTTCAACCGCATCTGGAAGTGCCATATCATGATACGCCTGGATTTAATAATTATCATTCAACTTCGAATCACTCCCTCGAATGCCACGGTTGGACGAATCTCAACGCATGCTCCAATTCTCTGGCAACTCGATTTGCCGATGGCTGGCAAGGTTTCTCTTCGACCCTGGAGCCTCCACGCAGTCGCCTCGGCACCTGGCGTGGAATAAGATGCTAATATATATGCAAACTAAAAAAAACCATGCTCCAATTTGTGTTCTTTTCATTCTTTAACCTTTGGGAACACTCCCACATGCAGGGGAAAAAGGTTGTTCATGGGATCTATATTCACTACATTTCCTATCTTATGTTAAGTAACCAGGTAAAGAATGATCTTGGGGGAAATCGACGCTTAGAGTTTGATGGTGGGCATGGTCCCCATTGGACTCGGCAGCTGACAATTGGTGTTGTTCTTGGGCTGGTCCAAAACACTCCCTTTGCTTTTGATTGTAAGTAAAACTTTTGGCCCAAAAATCAAATTGAAGTTGTATGGTTTTCATAAAAACTTTGGCTATATATCACCTTTATAAACTTAAAATCTTCGCCTCTGCTTTCCATTTTTCATTTTAAAAACCTTAGCTCAAATGTATAAGCTAATACATGTTTACAAAGTCAATTTTTTTCCATTTTTGCCAAATTTTTGCAGACCTTTCTCTCTTTTAAAATGCAACCATCAATTGGAAAACATACTGAAATTTATGCACTGAACTCTGGAATTGAACACTAACTATACATTCTGCAAATTGAGAAATTCTTGAAACCAAGCTGAAAACTGGAACTATACATGCTACAAATTGAACTTGAAAATACTGAAAAAGATGCCTACTACGCTAAGCTTATTTATATACAAATCACTCCACTATGCTTAAAAATTTACCGCTCAATCAAGTAATAAAAAAGTGCCAGTGAAGCCAATCCAGCAAATGCTTTCTTGACTGAAACATGTATTCAACTCCTCCAACAAAAGGGAAGAACTCAGAAAATGACAATTCAAACTCCCTATTGAAAACCTCTTCATGATCCATCAAAATAACAACATCCCCCTGTTCCAATGACTACAACAAACTGGCAAAAGGGTCTTGAAGAGCAGGAAGCATTTGATGCTGGTAAGTAACAAGAAAGGAGTAATTTCCATGTTCAATTGCTCTTGCTTTAGATGTAACTTTCATCCTTTTAAAATGAGGAGTATCCCCTTTAACATCAAACAATTCTGATTCTCTCCTATCCTTGATATCACATATATTTAATCCTTCATGTAGCCTAATAGGACCAAGATCATCTGCTACATACTCTCCACTTTCTTGGCTCTTCAAAATTTATGAATATGCACTTTGATTCTCTACTTGTGTTTCAAAAGAAATATCACACAAATTTTCAAGAGAAACAAAGGAAGCAATTCCTTCTTGATAGAATAATTCTAAAAATGAAAGGCATGAAGAAAAACTTGATTGAGAAGACTGATCTTCTTGCTCATCAAATGAGATCCGACCAAACTGCTACATATGTTCCACATTAATGACACCACCATCTTCACTTTCAACCAAAGGAGAAACTACATTCTGAAAGTTTTCCTGAGTGTTAAGACAACTAGCTTCTTCTGTGGCTTCTTTCCCTTGATGTATTTCAACAAAAAATTCAACTTGACTTTGAAAAGAATTTGAGACAGCATTTCTTTCTCCAATGCCTTAAATCAGATAATGGATAAAGAGTAGAGAAAATAGAGTGGCTATCTTCATCAGTACTTGGTCACACAAAAAATTGCAAGAGTGCTGCAAAATTTCCTCACATTCAGGCAAGGGCATATGACTTTCAGCAGTATGTTGTCCTTCTTCATTTACTACCACAGGAGAAACTAGTGTCTGCTGGAGGGTGTCTTGAGTGTCATGGCATTTATGTTTCATTTCCTTTTTATGGAAGGGATTTTCTTGGAACACTTCTAAAAGATCTTCATCCACAAACTCATCATTACCATACATGTTTTCCAAAACTTCAATGAGGCCTTTAACATGCATGCAGCAATCTTGAACTAGTAATAAGAAGGGGTACTGATTTTTAAAATGCTCATGAAATATTGTGTGAAAATCCTCAAGGGAACACAAACTTGCTGATGGTAATCCTTCATACCATGACCTTGCACTCTCTTCTAATGTTTCCATAAACATTTTCATCAAACAGTCCTCAGGCAGTCCAATTCCAAGCTTATGTACATGCATATGAAATCTAATCAAATGGACAACAACATCATCTCATTCCTGATCTTTAAATTTAGGTAAACAGGTCTACCAATCCCTTTTAGGAATAGGATTTGGAAAACCAAGGATGTGAGACCTGTTCATGGGAGCATACCTTCTTTACAATGAAGCCATCTCGAAACAATGGAGCTACAAATTCTAACTGAAGACTGAGTGCAGCAGCTTGTGAAACAATGAAACCCTAGATTTCTTCAATGTGGAGTCGCCACGAGACCTTCAACATCTCAATTATGATATGGATTCACCAATCCTCCCAGTAAATTCACCTTCATACTGGAATTTTGAAGAGTGGAGTCACCAAGTGAAAAGTATACAACCTTCTCGATGTCTAAGTGTTTTTCACCATCAACAATCAGATCTAAAACTTGTCGTTCTACCTAGGGACAATGAAACTTTCATCCCCGGCAATGACGCCAATTCGTTAACACCCAAATCGTACCCCCTAGGTTGTGGGAGAGGGCAAGTTGGGTTAACCACTAACCACTTTGGACTAGCGCTACTGACCCAGCACGGTCTAAGAGGGATCTCTCTTAACATTCATAAAATACTGAAATATAATCACAAGATTTAGCAATGATGAACATACAACATTCTATAGAAGACCGAAAATAATCATAGAAAAACACACAGCCTTCTAGCTCAGGATATTCTATCAAAGCATGCTCAGAAGGTCATACTTTTGATAGGACAAATTGGTTTTTAGAGTTGGTAGGACAATCATGAGAGAAGCTATTGGTAAATGGAGTCAAAACCTAATACATAAATCAAATGACAGTGCTGCTGCATTGAATGTCAAAACAGAGGCAAGGTAGCCATCCATTTACAGTCAAAATGTTGTTGTCTGGTGATAAAGGAAGAACAGATGAACAGTGCATTGACATGAGCATCTAACAGGGATGAATTGAATATCAACTTTAGCAGAAATTGGTGGTGGATACTTGAAATGAAAGGAACAGAGAATAATTTCTATGAATTATGTTCCAATGCTACTCTTATTCAAGCATGAATCAACAAACATAATGAAAGTAAATCACAAGAAAAACATGCACATGAGAAAAGGGAAGGGACAGACTGTAAAAACAAATGACACATGAATCTCTACCATTAAAACTAGCTTCAAACACTGCTATTCTATTAAGGAAAAAATGTTTCAAAACAAAGCAGAGCTCCCCCAAGGCTTCAACTAATTGATTTTCCAACTTGTTCTACTTCTATTACATTGCTTTTATAGATCTATTTGGCCCTCAGGGTCGAGATACTTCCATGGAATATGGTTACAACAAAATTGACACCTAGCTAATAGACTGCATGCTTCCAAGGAAGTTGTTACAACCAAAAATCTCCATTTCGGGCCGCGGACTACTGAAACTGCCTTTCTGTGCCCTGGTTGTACAACTCAAACGCGGACAGATGGGTAAAAACTGAGAGAAATTTTTGTAGTTGGGCTCGTGCTTGACAAAACCCATGTCTTCATTTCCCCCCATTCTCCTTCAACTGGCCCGGATCGAGCTGGAAAGTTGATGACTCAAGCAAAAAACGTAAAAACTGGAAAATTACTTTGTAAAGATCTCTTCGGTTCTCCCAAACCTTGACACTTGTGTAAAAACTGAAAGATGTTTTTGTATATGGGCTCATGTTGGAGAAAAACCTCTCTCAGTTTCTCGAAATGCCTTATAGTTTGGTGGAGATAGCTGCTAGAAAATGGTGACTAAAACAGTAATTTTCGGTGAAAAACCCCCATGCCTTCACATAAAATTACATTGTGTTTGATTTTGTCCCTTTTTGCTTGTTAAAATTTGAACCCTTTATGGACCGTGGATCTCCTTAGCTCGTTGATCTGGGTCGTCCATCATTACTTCATGGGTCATATGGCTCAAAGAATTGAGATCTCGCTCATTTCTTCATGGTCTAGACCCCTTCAAATGCCTAGCACAATTCTGGTGCTAACACACCCATTTGTAATGAAATGGTGTGCCATTATCCTGCATGTTAGTGTAGTCTTGGAAGAACTCAAGATGTAAGTAGGTACCCATGCGAACACTTGCACTTTTGCGTATTGCTTAGTGGCTACAACCATGTTGGATGGGAATTCATATTTTATTCATTTCATCATCCATTTGCACACCAAGATCCGCACAAAAAATTGTACATGGTGCTCAGATAGTGCAGATATAATTCTACCTCCACCCCACCTCTAGGTGTTAAATTTTGTGTATATCTCCTCTACTGATACATGCGCCATAACCTAGATAGGAAATTCCTGTCTCATTGGGAGGCCAGAGACCAAATGGATCACCTAATCCATAATTTCGTATGGCTTATCTAGCCATAAGAAGCCACCTTGTAATCGGATCAAAAGGAAGTGAGTACATGCGCTAATATATTTTCCTCTTCCAAAATGAAGAGCATCCAAGAAGGAAAGGATCCTTGATTGGTGAATCTTGTGTTCCCATGTGTGTGGCACCAATTTCTCTATTCCACTATGATTTATCTATTTATTTGTATATGTGGTCGTTTTCAGTTCCGGGAACTTCTTCTCATCAAGGATGTCAAAATATTCATACCTCATAAAAGGAAACTTCTGAAACAGTTCACCCTTAACTGTGACTTCTATTGGGAGAGATAGTTTGGGAATTTTGTATTCCTTCGGTGCATGCACCTTAGTGAAACTCTTCTTTGACAGTGGTACAAGGTCCATCTATGGTTAGCTATCTCCATGGACTCAGAGATAAGAATCATAGACTCAAGATTTTGGGCACAATCAGACTCTAACTACTCACTCGGCTCTTTACACACTCTCTAGAATAGTAGTGCAACTATCTCCCTTATTCACAATTTTTATATCCAACTCTGCCAACTTGCCTTCACCTACCCTCTTAATTGTGATTCCACTGTCACATCTCTCTCTCCTTAACTGCCGGATGGGGTGGAATATGGACACAAATATTCATGATCTTGGTGCACCCCTCACCATGAATTCTCAATCTAATGACCAACTTAACTCGGGTGCTCTCTTTTCTTGTGCACCATCCTTTTCATCCATGCAGGATGCCTCTCTTTTTGTGCATAGGATTGGGCTTCTTCTTGACAGTGGCTATTCTTTATCCAACGTGTTGTTACCTTTTTGAGCAGTTGTTTCCTGACATGCTTTGTCTTAATGATAGTGTCCTTTCTCAATCTTTCCAAATCAGGAAAAATGGTTAGTATTAACAAAAAAAATTAACTAACAGGTGTGATAGTGCAATCATCATGGGAAATAGTGACTAAAGTGTGATGATTGGTGATCTGGAAGAGGCATGGGAATAGTTATTGAATTAAAGAGTGATGTGGTGGATTGATTACTAGGGTACGTGAGATGCGTGATGACTCAACAGTGTCCCTTTACCCTAATGGATCGACTATTGACGGGTTTCTCCTAAATGACTCATACTCAACATAAACAATAACTTATTGCACGGTGTGTGCACAAGACACCTGAATAGGTCCTTTAGGTTTCAACTTCAATAAACTATAACTCATCCTAACACCTAGTGACTAAAAAATTATTTATTTTTTTTCCATACTATGTAGGCTTTACCTGTGGTGGTTCCCTTGCAGGCCATAGTAGGGTTTGAGGTGACTACCATTAATCAATCCCTTCATCGACTCTTCTGCAAGAGACGCCAATTTTGCTACACCTTCTTCACTAATAAACAAGATCCTAAATGTCCCTATTAATCTCATTCATATCTTATATGGGTTTTTCAAAAACTTATTGTCATACATCAATACTAACGCACGAAGTTCCAGGGCCTTGATTTTGATATTCTTTTCATGCTAGTATTTTTGTCGCCGTTTCTCCACAACTTGATTGAACCCTACTATGAACATATGTTATTCTAGTAACATGAGGACTTTTAGTATTTTCGCAAGTGATTCATCATCCATCATACTTGTAGCAAGTGCTATGTGAAAACTAGGCACAACGAACTCTAGTGGCATGACTGCTTCTTTCTAATAGACCATTCTGAATGGGATCTCCTTAGTGATCATATTCAATGTTGTGCGATATTCCTAGAGGAATAATGGAATGTGCTGATCCTAGTCATCATGGTTAATGTTACAAACCTTTGTAAGAGCCTGTTCTAAAATATTATTGAATGCTTCCACTATACCATTAGCCTGGGGATGATACAGTGTATTTTTTTTATGGTGTATCATGAACTCTTCCATTAATGTGTGGATCATCAATTTCAAGAAATGCATATCTTGATCGCTCATCAGCACCTATGTGCTCAAATATAAACCTCCCCGGTGTTTCTGCAGTACAATCCTTCACTAACATGGCGTCTGGCCATCTTATCAGGTACTATGTCCTAGTGATAATATATATAGCATTGGTTCTTCATACTGGTGGGTTGATCGGGACCACAAAATAAATAGCCCACTTCTTGAATGGCTCAAGCGCGGTAATAGGGAAGAGACACCTCTCATTCCTACATGATGGATTACCCACTCATTGGAAAACATAACACTATTTGGAGTATATCTCAGCTTCTTGGAACAATGAAAGCCACCATAGTCCTTGTTGTTAGGAAAATAATCGTATTTTTGGGGTGAGGTCACCAACATACTAGTGTTGGAAAGCATACATCTAGGGTTTTGCAACACGCATAAATATATAAGGAGTTTAGGGATTAAGAAAGAATGCACCTTACTTCTGAAGGTTGATCCTAGATTTCTCTTGATATCCAATCAAAGAACCTGCAAAACCACTTCAAAAACCTTTCTCAAACACATTTGGCTACAAATAAGTAATTGACATTCAAATAGAGCATAAAATACGAATCTAATGAACATAAATAAGCAATCAAATATGTTACAATCATGAACAAAACTCTTTGGAAAGGGAAAGATATATATTCTTCCATTAGTTAATGAAGCAAGTACAATATTATCTTCCTTCTATTCACGCACCTCACGAAACCTTTGATTCAATGTCTCATGCTTCTCTTCTCCAAGAATCCCAACCTCAAATCCTATGTGTTAAGGTTTGGAAGTAGCCATGGCACAAATGATGGAGAAGGGAGTGATAATTTCTCCAGCATGAAATTACTTGGGCTAAGTGTCCTCTTCCTAGCTAATCTTCCTCTCTTTTATCGTGGAAGAAGAAGGTTGGGTCGAGAAGGGAGCAGTTACAACTGAGGAGGAGGTATCCAAAACCATCGAAACCACCCAATTTTTGATATTTTTTGGATTTTTTAAAGGCACACACTGGTGCGATAGAAAGCAAGGTGCACACCACGTGCTGGTGAGCCATGTGCAACAAGCACGTGGGAAAAAGACAAACAAAAAATTTTGTTTTAGGGATTTTCAAGAAGTGTTTTGGTCTCCAAATGTGGTCAAAAGCTCCCAAACTGCTGGATGAACCATCAAATAAGTTAAGGCCACCTTATTTAACTCCCAAATATGGATCTTCCATCCATAGTTCCCTTTTGTGTGAGCACCAGTAACTACATTAATTTTTTTTCATGAGACCACAACAGGCAAATGTTGTCACAAATGGAGAAGTGCCAAATTTAGTTATAATAGTCCTACACACAGTAATTTATGTGCAATAGCCTTCCCTATATATATTCCTCTGGATATACCTTCATGTGCTTCTCTGAGAAGAAGCTATATTTCATTCGCTAGCACACATCAATGTAGGATCCCACCCGCTCCCAACTTATAAAGTTGTCCTGCTATAAACGAAAAATATGTGATGTTTTAATAATGTTTCAATCTCATTGAAATCGTTTGGCACTTCCTCAATACTGAACAAGTGCATGTTCGGTAGGTCATCATCCATACTACCACCTTCTTCGCCCAATTCAAGTCTTGATAAGTGATCAGGACCAACACTTTGTTTGTCATGCTTCACTACAAATTCAAATTCAAATTCTTGGAACAAAAGAAGCCATCGAAAGATGCACCCCACCAACAATGGCTTGTTGACTAAGTACCTCAAAGCGGAGTGATTTTTAAAAAACTTAAAGGCACTCCCTAATAGGTAGTGCCGGTACTTCTGTAATGCATATGCCATTACCAAGCCTTCCCACTCAGTCGTGATATAAATTTTCCCAGCTATAGACAACTTCTTGCTTGTGAAAGAGATAAGGTGATCAATATCTCCTTCCACATGATGAGCTAAGATGAATCCCAATGATATTGATGATGCATCTACATGTACATGGAATATGCATGTCCAATTGGGAAAGATGAGAATTGGCACAGTCACTAGTTTCACTTTCAAAGTATCCAGCATTTTTTGACACTCTGGAATCCAATGATATGTCACTTATTCATTAGGGGAGTTTTGAGCTTTGAAATGGGCCTCCTAAGGGAAATAATAAAATAAGAGTTCTAAATTTTAGAGAGGAAAAATAAAAACTACTTTTTCTTATCATATTAAAATCTGCATCCAACGAGTGCCCAAACATGAAATTTGGGTAAACCGATAAGGAGATATGCCAAAAATATGATAAGAAAAAGTAGTTTTTTCTTTTTCCCTCCAATTTGTTTTACAAATTTTACCCTTATGGTTGACATCATCACCTTGAATCCTATTGGTTCTTATAAAGTGAATTTTTAAGGTACATTGTTTGTTTTGAGGCCCATTTTTTACCTTAAAACTCCCCTAATGTTCACATCAGCTCCTCCAAGGGCACTGTTATGCTACCATAGTTTCTTATGAACTTTACTGTAACAATAAATTAATATTAAATATAATTAATATTAATTTATTATTATAGTCATGCCCTTTCGTGAAAATGTGCAAGACAAGCTTATTTAAGCCAACTGATTGTATTCATTTTACCATCTTCTACATCTATCAAATATACATTTTACATTATAGATTACATTTCTTTCTGCTTTCACCCATTCTTCTCTCTTCATTGGTATTAGAGCCTCTCGACTCTCAGCACCATCCCACAACCTTGCATCTTCCACCACTCCCACCTCCGCTACACCCACCTCCTCCTCACGTTTCTCCCATGCTCACGCTTCCCTCCACCTCTGCTCACCTCCCTCATCTTCCCACGCTCCATCGTTTCCCCCACCACTCATCATTCCAACTCATCCCTCCTACATGCTTCCGCCTGCCTTCTCCCTCCCTCCTACATGCATTCCTTATGCACGCGTCCTCCACGTTCCTCTCCCTCCCTCCTCCGTCCCCTTCTTCCTCTCGGCTCCACCTTCTTCCCTTATCACTCCAACCCCACAACACCACTCCATTTGTCAGCCACTCCCAGCCTATATCCCCACCTACGACCTCCCCTCTCCCTTGCGTGCCTCCCCACCGCTCCTTTCCCTCACGCCTCCATCCCCACGTCCTTCCACGCCTCACACGCTACCAAATCCCTTCCTGCTCATGCTGCTTTCTCTCATGCACTTGCGTAGCTCCACCTTTCTGCTGCTCTCATCTCTCGCCCACCATTCTAGTCCACCTTCCTCCCGTGCTCGCCATTATTCCACTTGGTTTGTTAACAAATTTATAATAATAATACTATTTAATATTAATAATATTTATTAATATTATTAATTATTAGTATTATTATTAATTAAAAAAAAACAATATTATAATAATAATAATTATTATTATAATTAGTTAAAAAAAAAATCGTGGTGGGCTGGCTTCGTACAACAAATAAAAATAAAACCACGTTCAGTGCCGAGAAGGTTCCACCAATCACCAAATCAACGAGTGAATTAAACGCCCGGTTGGATTCAATCAATGAGAAGATTAACAAGAACTACGAGGACCTCCATGCAAAGATAAAACAAACCGGCAACGCCTTGGCAAGAACTTGGACACAAATCATGTCACAAATAGAGAATATCATTCTCACTCTACAAGACAACCAAAAGAAAAATGAGGTAGTTTTAAATGCCATCTTGGAAAGATTACCATTACCAAAATATTCGCAAAAACTCTCCTAGAACATCGGAGCAGCCGAATCCCTTCAACATGTCGTCATCATACTCATATACACATGGATGCCAAATACGGGTGAAAATTGAGCTACCCAAATACGAAGGGTATGAACGACAATGCATAGTGTGGATTAACAAAGCCGAGGAATACTTAGACATCCACAATATCCATTATCAAGAGGAGAAAATTAAATATGCCTCCATGCATCTAGAAGGCAACGCTTACAGCTGGTACTTATGGTGGAAGAAAACTGCAAGAATCTGTTTTCACAATTGGGTTAGTTTCAAGAATGACCTCATCAAAAGATTCCAAGGCGTTGAAGAAAAAGACTTATTTTCCAAAATCACAAGGTTACAACATAAAAGCAGTGTCGATGAGTACACCTGTGAGTGGCAAGCGCTGTCGACTCGAGTTCTAGATTTAACCGATGACCAACGACTACAAACCTACATACACGGCCTAAACAACACATTCGTGATGAACTAGAGTTTCATAACATCTCTACCATGGAGGAAGCATGACGTAAAGCCAAGATTATTGAAAGCAAATCCGTTCATACAAATTTCGACCGAGACGACTCTGAAAAGAACCCCCTCCAATCAACATTCACAAGAAATACAAGATATACACCGCCTCAACTTAGGGAAGGAACGAATCCCAGTTTAGAGGCCTAGAGAATAAAGGAAGGGAAATGCAAGTTCTGTGGAGACAAATGGGATCCTAAGCACAAATGCTTACAAAAGAAATTGTATGCTTGTGAAGCAAAGTTGGAAGTCAATAATGATGCTAAGAGTCAGCAAGACTACCCCATAGAAATCAAGGACGACACCCCACAAATCTCATTAGCCACTATTACCGGAATCTCCCAACCGCAAACATTGAAGCTTAGTGGACATATAAAAAAGAATGATGTCACAATTCTCATCGACTCTGGTAGTACCCATAACTTCATTAATGTCAACCTTGGTAAGATATTTAACCTATTTGTTTTTCCAGTACCTAACATGAAATTTAAGATAGCAGATGGCAAGAAGATTGACAACGTAGGAAAATGTCACCAAGTCAAGTTACAAATACAAGAGTACAACTTAGAATCAGATTTCTTTGTGGTACCGCTAGGAGGAGTCGATGTTGTATTAGGAATACAATGGTTACAAACCTTGGCTACATACCCCGCAACTCACCAAGGAAATTTTATTGAATTCCATGCGTTCGGGAAAACACACAAATTATACGGGTTCCAACCACCTCCGACACAGCTGGTTACATCAAATCAGATGGAAAATCTACTTCAGAAGGACGCACCAACATACATACTTCAATGTCAAGAAATGAAGCTTCTAACAAGTAAAGGAGATAGGGACAAACAACCAAAGATACAAAAGCCGATTAAAAAACATTGCAAGGTGTTTCAAGGGCTACCTATTGAGGTCCCATCAAACAGAAAAATCAAACACATAATCAAAATGGAACCAGGGAGAAAACCCACTATTACCAAACCATACAGGTGTCCACATCAAAGACGATGCGGCTTCTCACATAACCATTGTCATCAAATAAGCTTTGAGGACAAAGCTTCCCTTAAGGGGAAGGCAATGTAACAATAAAATAATAATAAATTAATAATAATAAATTAATAGTCAATCTCCCATCCCCAACACATGTGAAATGCCTCCACGCAACATTGGGACATACATGATACTATGTAAATGAAGAGAGAAGAATGGGTGAAAGAAGAAAGAAACGTAATGTATGATGTAAAATGTATATTTGATAGATGTAGAAGATGGTGAAATGAATACAATCGGTTGGCTTAAATAAGCTTGTCTTGTACCTTTTCATGAAAGGGCATGACTATAATAATAAATTAATATTAAATATAATTAATATTAATTTATTATTATAGTCATGCCCTTTCATGAAAAGGTACAAGACAAGCTTATTTAAGCCAACCGATTGTATTCATTTCACCATCTTCTACATCTATCAAATATACATTTTACATCATACATTACGTTTCTTTCTTCTTTCACCCATTCTTCTCTCTTCATTTACATAGTATCATGTATGTCCCAATGTTGCGTGGAGGCATTTCACATGTGTTGGGGATGGGAGATTGACTATAACTGAAATCCTCACCGAGTCTACTAATAAACCTTTTTTGCACACAACATGACCTAGTAAAATTCCAAATGGGCTAAAAAAAATGCACTTCTTCATATTTAATGAAATCTACATCTACCTGTAGTGATCAACCATAAGGCGCAAGGCCTGTAGGTGATCCTTTAACAAACTAAACATAGTCCATTCATCTAGATAAACTTCCAAAAATTTATGCATGAATTCTTTAAATGCAGCTACAACTAGTTTGGAGAATATAGCGGGTGCATTCTTAAATCCAAACGGCATCACTGTGTAGGAAAACAATCCCCATTTGGTTGCAAAGGTTGTTTTGGTTTGATGTTCTTTGGCTATGTGCACCTGATGGTATTTGGAAAATCCACCAGTGAATGAATACGGTTCGTGAACCCCTACATTCTCTAGCACCTCATATGTGAAAGATGTAGTGATTCGATCATGTATGCATGTTGCATGAAGGTTTTGTAGATCGACACATATACATATTTCTCTTGTATTCTTGTCCTGAACCTCCATTGGACTAATCCATTCTGATTCCTCCACAGGGAAGATAAACCATGCATCCAACATAAGATATATCTCGTTACACACTTTCTCTTTATACTTCGAGTTCAATCTATATGGTCTTTTCTTAACTGGTTTGGCCCCTTCCTTTAGCTGGATTTTCATTTCTTCGAGCGCTCCTACAATTCCTTTCATCTCCGAGAAGTTGCGCAAAAAATATCATAGTACTACTTAAATAAATCCACTATCTGTGTGACTATTTCCTAGTCCCAATAATCTCCAATTATGTCCAGTTTAGGATCCTCCTCCGTGCTTATATTGTGTTTCTTTGTTTTGAGCGATTTCAAAAAATTTGGCACAGTGCTAGAAGATGGATCAACCTGCATAATGTGTTCTCCCATAGTTTCTTTAATATGTGCATTGTGTGGGTCTTCTTCTTCATCTGGTTTCTTATTCTATACCTTCCAACGATTAATAGGTATGTTCAACATCACCAAGTCCTTATGGTAATCCCATATCGCTCTCTGCATTAGATCCTGTTGTGGTCTTTCTCCAAAGATCACTTGCTTGATTCTATGCAGAATTTTGGCCAAGTTCAGATCTCTTGTACTGAATCGAAATGTGGCAATAAATTCAGTAGACACTTTAGTCCAATTGTTGGTATGCCTTCTTCTTTCCAATTGAACATACCAACTACGTGGTATCAAATCCAATGTATGATAAAATCTATGTACCCATTGAGTGCGTGGTACATTCTTCATCTCATATAATTTATTATTCCATTGGTCCGTCACATCTCGCAAATTTGTATCCAATGAATTGACACTTTCCTAACTGATCTTTCCATCCTCTATGGGGTTCGTATAATCCTATTTTATAGCAATCACATTATAGATGCTTTCTATATATTCCTCATCAATGTCATCCCGAACTAGATCTGTATACCTTTCTTCTTTTGTAGCATCCAATGGAGCTATCATGCGCATCTCTTCCAACTCAAAGGAAATGCATATTCTTTTTAGGTTTACAATTGCATTGTTATCAAAGGTCCAATCTATTCCCAACAGTGCATGATAGGGTTCTGTTTCCTCTAGTATTTATATTACTTCAAATTCCTCCATTTTTTTCCTTCCATCAATGTTTACTTTCACATCAGTAAGCCTTGTTGATGTATATGTAACTTCGGAATGTATTTCACATATATGTATATTGTATTCCTATAGAGATGTTATAATTCCTCTATACGGAAGTGTCATCATTTATATTGTAAGTGTCGTAACTTATACGTGATGGGTTATTAGACCACCTTGTTGGGGTCGGCCCTGTATAAGTCATGTGGGTCAAAGGGTTATTAGACCACCCTATTGGGGGTCGGCCATGTGGGTCAAAGGGTTATTAGACCACCCTAATGGGGGTCGTCCCAGTCAGCATTATGTTAAGTGGTTAAGGTGAGGCCGACCTAGTTGAGTAAAGGTCAAGTCAAGTTAGTGTATAAATAGAGAGTGTGTCTCTCTCATTTTACACATTCTATTCTCTCACTCACACTTGGGAGAGTGGTGCACTTGTGGAGGAGGAGGCGTTGCTGCTAGGAGAAGACTATCTCTTGTATTCTGGTTGTATCATTACTCTGTCTATCTCTGAGGAAGTTATTGGGGTTTTTCACCTTTATGGTTTTCCCCAAGTAAACTCTGTGTCTCTTGTGTGCTTGCATTATTGTGTCCATGATTGATATGTTGTAGATTTGATGTACATGTTGTTCTCTCAGTTAAGATCCTAGATCAGATTGAAGTAAATTCTGAAAATTTAACATGGTATCAGAGCTAGCCTGAAAGAAGGCATGATATGGCATGTATGACACTTGTTGCACTTACGATGCTAGGGCTTGATATAGCAAAAACCAGTCATTGTAGCACTTTCGCTATAAATCCATTTTGGCGAAGTTTTAATATCTGAAAATTTTATAGGTCGAAGATCAAATCCCCATGTACCTTATGTCCAATGGAAAACCTCTAATTTGTTGTAATTTGTGATTTATGATCTGTACAATATAGGGTTTCTGCCTCTTCCATATCTAAGTCAAACTCAGGTGACCTTGGGAAAAAGGTCATAACTTGGGCTAGGAAGCTCCAAATGATATTTTGTAAAAAGTGACAAGTAGTACACAGACTTTACTATCTCAAGAAAATTTGTTAGAGGCAGAAGTTGAACTAGTGACACGTGGCATGTCGTACAAGTTCGCTCTCTTGTAATATCCCATACATAGGTGACGTTGCGAAACATGGCATAAATCTCTCTTAGAGAATCAAATTGAGGTCATACCAGTCGGGATGGAAATATAACAGGTCAAGCTATCTCAGGAAAAATTTTCAGGCCCTGCGGATCGCAAAGTTCGGAGTTACACCAGAAAAAATCAGGTACATATTTCTGTCAAAACATAATTATTTTTTAGCACCTTCATTCATGGCTTCTGGAATTTAGGGCTTTGGAGAAAGTTGGAATTTTTGTAATCAGAGACCATGGCTGGATGCTACTCATCAAAATCAAAATTTAGAGACCAAGGTCAGATTTTTTGGTTGGGCAGAAGGCGAGGCTTGATGAAACCCAGTTCGGGACTTTGATCAGAAAGATGGAAAATTAGGGCTTCTGCAATAATTGGAATTTTGGAAATCTGTGACCATGGCTGGAAGCTCCTAATAAAAATTGAAGCTTAGAGATTTGAATCAAATATTTTGGTTTGGTGAAGCTCTGGGAAACTCAAACCCTAATTCAGGGTCCTCCCCAGTGAATCCAGAAATCTAAAAGGCAATTTCGAGGGGTGAAACTTTGCAGTTTTTAGATTCTGAATAGACCAACTTGATCAGCTCATCAAGGCACATATTTCTATCCTTTCGAAAGTTTGAATTTTTGGGGTTTCTTTGACAAACCCTGATTGAGCTCCGGGTCCAGTTCTTGCAAATCAAGTGGATTGGGTTAATCCTAGAAGAAAATGGATTGGTCACCTGCATAAGTGAAGAAGTTCCTGTCTCAAAGGGAGATGAGGCTAAGACCTTCCATAAGAAGATTACAAGCAATCTTGACAGGTATGGCTTACAGGTATGTTTCATGGTTAAGTTTATCATATGTTTGTCTTCATATCATTACAGTAGAATCTTGATTAATTACTAGACTTGTCGTACCACCTTAATATAAGATATTCATTGATTAAGGTTTTGACACTTATGAATGTACTAATGCATTGTGATGTTGTATGAGGTTTATGTTGTTCGTTAACATAAAAGGTACACCAAGAAAGACAAATCATGTTCTACTTCAAGAACATATGATCATGGTGACATGAAGACAAAGATTCATCCATTGTCATGGATCACATAGAAGATCTACTTTCGAGGTATGTATAACTTGGTCCTACAATGGTTAACCTATGAGACATGCAGGTTACTAGCACAAGTCACTGAAGAGAACCAAAAGACATTATGCGGGTATGTTAGACATAACTAGCTAGCATGCTAATCCAGGTATATTTTTCCTATATCAAGCTAGAATCCTACCTTGTATTAGGATCTTATACTGTTGTGTTGTTGATAATGATTATTCATGAAGTCATAGGTTTGAATAGTCATGGTTGTATGCATATTATGTTTCTTACCATAATTGATGATATGACTAACTAGAAGAATCATGAAGGTATAGGTTTGAGTAATCACGGGTTTATGCATTGATGATTTAACTAATCAGAAGAGTCCTAGGATCAAATAAGAATATGCATCAGTAAAAGAAGACTTCCCTGAAACCTTGAATACTAATGTTTATTATCTGTGAATGATCATGACTATACATGTTTAAGATTATTGTGTTTTGATAGTATTAAGATTATACTAATAAATGTGTGATTATGTATGAGACCTCAAGGATAACACAATGATGATACTAATAAGCATGCATAGTGATTAAGGATGGATGTAAGTTCAAGGACAGGTAATCCAAGAAGCAAAGATCAAGAGGGTGCACACTCCAGTTGTTCCTGCAAGAAAGCAAAGGAGAACACTTCAGTAGTTTCTGCAAGGATGCAGATATTCAGAGGGAGTTGACCACTTCTCACAATCCACATCAGAATGGAGTTGCAAAGATTCAGAGGGAGTCCAACCAGCAACCATACAAAGATAAGTATTTGGATTGTCATTTCTTACATAATGTTATTCAATGATGTATATGCTTATGTTCCTAGAATTAGGTTGTGTATTATGCATATTAGAATAGTTGCATTGATGAACAGTATACTACTAATATACATGGGTAAGTGGTCTATGGCACTGTACAACACTCCATTGCTACTTATCTAGAATGAAACCTCTTTGCTGACATGTTAGGAGTTGTGCATACTCTTAACAATGTTCTGGTAGAGATTGGAAGGCATCTAGAAAGTTACGGAATATGGATAAATGTTGTATTGAAGCATTGGCTAAAATAATTGCATGATTGTATGACATATTTCTTTATGTGTAAGAATTTGTTCTAAAAACTATAAGATGTTTTCTAATCATGCAATTTAACTTGTTGTGTAGGAAAGATCATATACCATCACCTACAAAAGAAGGACTACAACATTTGTTCAACAACAAAGTTATCTATTGAAAATATTGAAGATATTGAAGTTCCCAGGATCTGGGAAGAATGCCATGATCGAGGAGTACCAGTCGATCATGAAGATGTTTGGTATGCAGTCCCAAGACCTGAAGGGAAGTCTATAGTGACTTCCAAGAGAAGCTACAATATCAAGCATGCTGCAGGTGGTAGCATAGAGACTTTTGCTCCTGTAGCCAGATACACTTCCATTAGATTAGTACTTGCTCTGGCTGCAGTGATGAAGTGGAAGATACCCGGATGGATTTCAAGACAGCCTTCTTGAATGGTGTAGTTGATTAAGAAGTGTATGTGGAGAAGCCACTTGGTTCTGAGACACATGACAGGGATTCATATATGTGCAGAACTTGGTATGGTAGGATAGACAGCTTTCTATCCAGTTTGGGCTTTACCAAGAGTAAAGTGGATTCCAACCTTCACTACAAGGTTTAGGAAGGAAATCCAGTGACACTACTATGTAGATGACCTATTTGTAACAAGTGAGTATAGATTGATTGCCGACACGCAGAGGAAGCTTCCTGCCGAGTTCGAGATGAAGAACTTGCGGATAATGCACTATTTTTTTTTGGCATGGAGGTGTGGCAGAGTGCAAATGGAATCTTCCTTGGTCAAGGGAAGTATGTAGTCGAGATCCTGAAGAGGTTCGGGATGATGGACTGCAAGCATATGGCCACACCTATGGCATCGAACCTAAAGCTTCTGTGTGATGCTTCATCCGATCCACTTGATGTCATGATGTATCGTCAGATGATTGGGTCCTCTATGTACCTAACGAACATGAGACCAGATATTTGCTTTGCGGTGAACACATTGAGCCAGTTCCTGACGGATCTGAGAGATGTTCACCTGGTTGATGTAAAGCATATTCTGAGGTACCTAAAGGGTACGGTTGATTATGGGCTCAAGTATGATGAGAATCAAAAGTTTAACCTGCAGGGTTATGTTGATTTAGATTGGGCAGGCAGTGTTGTAGATAGGAAGAGCACATCTAGGTGCTGATTCAGTATGGGATCAGGTGTGATCTCTTGGTTTAGCGGGAAGCAGTCCTGTGTAGCACGGAGTACAACCAAAGCAGATTATGTTGCGACAGATGAGCAGGTTGTAGATGTATTTACCAAGCCATTGGCCAGAGTGCAGTTTGAGTACTTCAGAGAGAGGCTTGGTGCACTTCAGATTGAGGTTCCTTCCAAAGGGAAGTGATGAGTCTGGAAGATGCAGATGCACATGAGATTTCCTGACATGGTTGATGTGTTCTCCCTTGGTCGTGATGTAATTGCTGAGCCATTTTTCACATGCTGGATATGATCAGTTGGATCATTTATATGTATGTACGCATCATGTTGGATGCTGGACATGATCAGTTGGATCATTTATATGTATGTATGCATCATGTTGGATGTTGTATATGATCAGTTGGATCACTTGTATGTATTTTTGTATATGCATCATATTGGATGCTTGGACCATGTATCTGTATATGTATCAGGTGGATCATGTATGGTGATATGTATCATGTATTTGTATTTGTATCAGGTGGATACACTGTATGATTAGGTGGATCATGTATAATGATATGTATCAGGTAGATACTTGGTATGCATCAGGTGGATGCATTGTATGATTAGGATGATCATGGATGACGAGATTCTCCAGATGACATGCATTAGGACGATGTAGTGATGATGATCAGGATGATCATGTGTACATCAAGATGATGTATGGTGAGTGTCAAGATGATACTTTGTGGCTATGGATCAGGTTGTGCAGATGAGCATGTCTGGGAGATCCTATAGGCCGAAGTTGTGTACCCGTAACAGCCTGGGATGCTCTTTCGAGACATTGCTCTGGGAGGACATGTAATTTGTGCCTTGGGAGATCTTCAGGTCGGAGTTGTGTACCCATAAAATCCTGAGATGCTCTTGCGAGGTTTTTTCCTATGGCATGTAATTTGCTCATGGGAGATCTAGAAAGGATGAAAAAGGCCTCAGATGCTTCAACTAGGTTTTTCCATGACCACATGTAATTTGCTCCTGGGAGATTTGGACAGGATGAAAAAGGCCTCAGATGCTTCAGCCAAGTTTTGTGGTGGACCACATGTAATGTTCTCCTGGGAGATCCGATAGGTAGAGCTATGTGCTCGTAATAGCTTGGCATGCTTTAGCCAGGTTTTGTGGTGAGATCACATGTAATGTGCTCCTGGGAGATCCGACAGGTAGAGCTGTGTGCTTGTAATAGCCTGGGATGCTTCAGCCAAGTTTTGCGATGGGTCACTTGTAATGTGCTCCTGGGAGATTCGACAGGTAGAGCTGTGTGCTCATAACAGCCTGGGATGTTACCTCCAGGTTTTGTGATGCACGTAATAAGTCCTGAGGATTCCAAAGTATGGCCAGTGATGATGAAGACCTGCAGGTGGTGGCCCTACATCTAGTATGAAAAAGGACTGGCTCTGTAGAACTTCCTATGACGAGTAGATTCATATATTGATTGAGATAGCAGCAGCAGTGATGATGAAAATGATTCAAGGATGATGATTCGCTGATGATGATCCAAAGAAGAAGACTTGTGCTAACATATCTATGTCGAGAAATACCTTCCTAGTTAAGAGGGAGTGTTGATGTATATGTAACTTCGTAATGTATTTCACATATATGTATATTGTATTCCTATAGAGATGTTATTATTCCTCTATACGGAAGTGTCGTCATTTATATTGTAAGTGTCGTAACTTATACATGATGGGTTATTAGACCACCTTGTTGGGGTCGGCCCTGTATAAGTCATGTGGGTCAAAGGGTTATTAGACCACCCTATTGGGGGTCGGCCATGTGGGTCAAAGGTTTATTAGACCACCCTAGTGGGGGTCGGCCCAGTCAGCATTATGTTAAGTGGTTAAGTTGAGGCCGACCTAGTTGAGTAAAGGTCAAGTCAAGTTAGTGTATATATAGAGAGTGTGTCTCTCTCATTTTACACATTCTATTCTCTCACTCACACTTGGGAGAGTGGCGCACTTTTGGAGGAGGAGGCTCTTCTGCTAGGAGAAGACTATCTCTTGTATTCTGGTTGTATCATTACTCTGTCTATCTCTGAGGAAGTTATTGGGATTTTTCACCTTTATGGTTTTCCCCAAGTAAACTCTGTGTCTCTTGTGTGCTTGCATTATTGTGTCTATGATTGATATGATGTAGATTTGATGTACATGTTGTTCTCTCAGTTAAGATCCCAGATCAGATTGAAGTAAATTCTAAAAATTTAACAAGCCTTCCAATGGGAAAGACCTTATACTGGTTTATTAATATAAGTGGAATGGGGAACGACACCAACTTTGGCTTTCCCATCATCTCCCAAATCTTCCTAGGAAGAATGTTCACATTTTCCCCCAAATCAATCATAACATCTTTCATCTGAAATCCTTTTAATTCAAGTGACAACATGAATTCCTTTCCAGTTCTTCTTCTCTGACACACTCCGTGTGCACTACTTTTAGGAAGCGGAATAGAAATAGGTTCTTCACCTTCATCAAATATTAGAAACTTGGCAAGAACAGTAGTTACTTTATTGACAACAAAAAGATCATTTAATATATGTATACAACTTCTCAGTAAAGTACTTACAAGGTTCTCCAGGTGGATTTTATTTAATCCTTTAGGATGTCTGTCTTTGTACTGTGTTGGGGTGTGTTGTGCAGTCAGCTTCATATCATCCTTGCACATGTTGCGCAACAATTATTCTTCTTCTTTCAAGCGACGTGTTTCATCTTTCCTCTGTGAAGCTTCTTTGACATCTCTATGAGCTTCATGCGGGGTCTATAATTGGATTTTTTCTTGAAACTTTGATGGGGGTTGTGCCGCTTTTCTAATCTTCTACAACATGCGTATTCTAATGCTGCGTTCTCCAATGAGGTTTTCACCTATGTGAGAACCTCCTCTGGTAACTATGTTAACATGTATTAATTTATTCTCTACATTGTCCGATATTGGCTCCATTGTAACCAAATTATAATGACCTTAATTCTCTTCCCAATTTTTTACCAAATTACCTTCATTCCTCCACCATAACCTCTTCCTCAACCTCATAACCCACTACACGTTTCTCCCTACTATCATGCTAGCTCAGGTTTCCTTGGTTCTTCTATGACTTACAGCCAGTAGGAATTTGTTATATTATCTTTTGTCAATTATAGAGCATGCCAATTATTCACATCGTGGCCCACTGACTTACAGAACTCACAGAATGGTGCATGTGTAGAACTCTGATACTTTTGAAACGTAGGGTAATTAGCATGCATATGGCCCCGGGATCTACAAATCTCACACCATTTAGACTTCGGTGTTTCCAGAAAAACACTAGATGCCCCAGTAACCATATAACTATTCAATGTTGGGAATTCATTCTTATGATTTCCCTCCATTCTATAGAAGATACACCATATGTTTTCTCTTGCTGTCTTCATTGTATATAGGTGTTGTAATTATTCAATCCACGCAGGAAGCTGTTTCTGAACCCATGTCATTCCTTGCGATGCTTCTCCTCCAAGATTTGATTGCAATCCCATGGCAATATCTAGAGTAGAGGAATGGGTCTTAACCTTTTGTTGAGTTAATGGAACTTTGATATGAAACAACAGACCAACAATAAACCATTCTCGGTGTTGCACATCCATGATCTGGAAAATCAATCGATCTAGTAAGATCTTGAATTGTTGGTCATAGTCTCACACAAACTCTCCAATATGCTATTTGATTTCTTCAATCTGGGTTAAGCACTATGACTCAGACTTTGGATTTTGGAATTCTTTTAGAAGGTCAGTTTTAATCGGCGTCAACATAAAAGAACGACCCATGGGCATTATGGTCTTGTACTTCATATGCCACATCAAATATTTGTCCTTAAATGTGGTCTCCAGCTACACAATCTTATCAACTTCATTATGTTAGGTGAGTTATATGTCGTAATAATTACGTTGTAGTAAATTGCCCAACTATTTACTTGTCAATCCGGGGTACGTAAACAGACGAAGCACGTGCACTGTTTGTGCAGGACTGAAGTAGATCTAATCTAACTTAATCTAAATTGCTGAATTCAAATTAATCTAGGAAATCATGGAAACACTAACTAAGAAAGCATTGAAATTGCGTAAGAGAAATACAACATGTGAAGAGTTAACAACAATGACATAAGTGAGCTCACATCTATAAATCCATAATCAAATGGTAAACATGAAAGCATAACAATGGAAGCTTAAATCACATTAAAAATCTCAAATCAAAGATTAATCTAACAAGTACAAAATCCAATCCAATCCAACTTCATTACAACCCTCTTACAAGCTTAATCTAACCTAATTCCAACTTAATGGAATGGAGAAGGAGCACTCTCCTTTATACATGAGAGTCCTTAAGAAAAAGATAAGAATGCATTAATTACAGATCCATTATTCTCTCAACTACTCTCAACCACTTTCCTATTATTACAAGATATGGTGCCTTCAAATCCTCCACATATCTCTCATGAATCCTAGATAAGATATGCCAACCAAATCTTCCATGATCTTCTCCTTAAGAATAGGCTTGAATAATTATCTCCTTTGGAATGGTGTAAGAGATATTTGAGAAGTCTCTTTGATTTAATCATTCACATATTCCTACATATTACAAAGCTCACACATAATTGAGATATATATATGAAAACATGTATATTTTCTAATATTTAATCATAAATTCACTCTTAATACTAAAATGAATAAAGTGGAAAATAATAATGTGAAACCCAAATGTATTTATGCAAATGATATGATGAAGGTTTAATAGGGCGATGAAATGTAAGGAATAGTGAAGGGAAAGGTGGATGAAAATACGACATTTCTGAGTCCTAACATCCTCCCCAACTGAAGGTGTTGCATGTCCTCATGCAACCCTGCATGTCCTCATGCAACCCTGCATGGATCTTCTGAAGAACCTTTGGAATTTAAACTTTGGATTTGATTGATGATGTCTTTTTAATGATGAATGTTTCCAAGATATGTGGGAGACATGAGTAACAGCTCATGAGTAACAGCTGGCATTTTCCTATGGTTGGTTCTTGTGTAACAACCATGAATATAAGAATGTTGGTTCTTGTGTTAACAACATTCATTTTTTATTTATTTATTTATTTATTTATTTTCGCTTGCTGTTATGATAATAATTGTAACCAGACACTTCACTGGAAATCATAAGCTATCAATGTGCATAAGAGAGCATCACTGAGTATAAGAAAGCCATTTCTCAAATTGGTATGAATCATGCCAATGTATATCAATGCATGAAGTAAAGTGCATCAGGGGATTGTTGGAAAAGAAATTTTTGGGAATGGTAAATGGGATGAAAATGGAATGATGATAAAGGGAAAATGTGGTGATTATGACAATAGTTCCCCCTCCCCAACTGAATCGGTTGCATGCCCTCATGCAACATAGTGTAGGTCATGGAAGGGAAAACAAAATGAAGTGTGGTGAGGGAATTTTCCAAAATATTCAAGTCAACATAGAAGGAATTTCATGATCAAAGCTTAGAAAACAACATACCTCCACTTACCCAAAATGTAGATGAACTATGCAATAGGAATGTAGTTGTTGCAGCTGCTGGAGTAGAAAATCGTGACTAATACTGTAGCTGCAACTACTATAACGGCTGGCAGAAAGAATATGGAACTGCGACGGCTGGAAGATGGAAGGTGTCACTGCTGTAGGATCATAAAAATGTAGCTGCGAATGGCGTCGTTGCTATAACGTGAAAGACGACACTGTTGTAGGAACATGTGAAAGGTGACTGCTACTGTAGCAGCACTACTGTAACAACAAGTGCTGGACCTGCTAAAACAACAACCGCCGGAACTGATGTAACTGCTGGAACAACAACTGCTATAACAATAATGGTTGTAACAACAACTGCGGGAACTGCAAGGACTATCACTGTTGAATTAGAGAATGGGAGGTGGAGGCATCTGAACTGGTGCTGTGGAACTGTCAGACTCTCATAAATGAATTCAAGTTGTTGTAACTGCTGAGGGAATCAGGAAAAAGTGTATAGTCTTCATCCGCTACAAACCTGATGGTACAATTCTAATCATGCGAATGAATGTGTCGATGTCGAGCATGAAGAGAAATCACTGGATTACCAACCATTGATGAATGTCGTTAACCAGTGCGAGGCAACTCACCATTGATGTCAATGAGTGCCAAGGTACCCGAGTACATCTTGCGAAGTGCGAATGGATGTGCTGAGGTCGAGCTACTTGCAAGATCTGATGATCAAGGGACATTGATGTATTCCCATGATCGTCAGCGAGAGAACTTGCCATTAAGGCATGCAAGCCTCTAGGTACTCAAGATGGACTCTAGTCTATATCCCAGATAAGGTGCTGAGGTCGATGGGGCAAGACTTGTTGAAAGGTAGGCCTTAAGGAATCCTACATCAGTCAACGCGAGTTTTTACAAAAAGATTGGTAGGACTATAGGAAAGATCTCAGTAGCAACAGTGCTTATGGAAAGGGAATGTAATTATGGAGAGGGAGTGGAATGGTTTTATTTGCGAGGAGAAAGATGAACTGAAAAATGGGGTAAACTGTATGCAATTCAGAAAAATAGGCATGTGTGAAGTCATGACAGATAAGGCAATGGAATATTGGACTCCAACATGGATGACTAATGTGCTTTGAAGGAGAAATGTGGGTAAACAAATCATGACGCAATTGGTTTCTGTGTAACTACAAATGTCATGAAATGTATGATGAGAAGCAGCTCTTTCAAGCTATCAACAAATCATGTTTTCTCTGCTTTTTTTTTTTTAGAATCACTGCAGCATTAAAAATGATCGTCTGTGAATCTAAAAAGAAACTTAGTACCAATTCTACATGAAAACTGTCAGAGTTTCAAAAATATAACGTGCAGAAATAAGTATTAATGCGGCAAATTAAAAATAAAAGACATTGTTACATGTTGCCGTTGCGCTTGCGCAGCTGTTCAATGCGCAGCTGTTCAATACGCAGTTGTTCAATCTGCAACTATACTCAAATGGTTGTTCAATGCGTAGTTGTTTAACGCGCAGCTGTTCAACGCACAGCTGTTCAATACGCAGTTGTTCAATGCGCAGCTACACTACGCGCAGCTGTTCAACACGCAACAATACTTAAATGGTTGTTCAATGCACAGCTGTTCAATGCGCAGCTGTTCAATGCGTAGCTATACAATGCGCAGTTGTTTAACGTGCAACTGTTCAACGCGCAGCTGTTCAATACGCAGCTGTTCAATACGTAGCTGTTCAACGCCCAACTTTTCAACGCGCAGCTATTTAACGTGCAGCTGTTCAATGCGCAGCTGTTCAATACGCAGCTGTTTAACGCGCAGCTGCTCAATACGCAGCTGTTCAATACGCAGCTGTTTAACGTGCAGTTGTTCAATACATAGTTGTTCAATACGCAGCTGTTTAACGTGCAGCTATTCAACGCGCAGTTGTTCAATCAAAGCACGTGTCTTTGAAAATTTTTGTGATTCTCGAAAATCATTTTGGCATGAATTGTGATTGTCTCCGAAACCTGAAAAATGTGAGTACTAATCCTGCTGCAAATTTTGTGTGAGAGCATCGAAAAATATAAAATGCAGGAAAAATATGTGTTTTAGGAAATCAAATTCAAAATAAAATGAAATGCATTTTTGCCTGGCGGTCCTCGCGAATCTAGTTTCTTCGTCAATTCCTGTTTGAAGTGACCTGAGAAAAACAAATTAGCGTGAATTGTAAAAACATGTTTTGACATCGTTTTCAGGAATTATTGAAAGGTCCATTTGCAATTTTTTTAATTTTAAAATTTTTCTTTTTATGGTTTTATAATTTTTATGGTTTTTGTGTTATTTTGATAAAATACACAACGAAAGAAAAATGAAAAAAAAAAAATGCTAAAAGAAAACAACAAACAATATTATTGTCTCGGCTTCATCAAATTTTCCCATGTGCATGAGTAACAGTTTGCTGATACCTGTCACGAAAGTTCTGGAATTCAAGCTTTGAAAATTGTGCCAAGTATGATCCTCATCGCCCTGTAAATTGTTAGATATAATTCAGAACATACAATTCTAGTGCAACAAATAACAACTCGGAAGCAAACAGAAATGTTGATCCTGAAGAGAGCGACATGCTGCCTGCAAAAACACATCGATCATGGATGCCGAGGGCAGAAATATGTCACGAAAATTTTATTATCTCCTGCAACCTGTACGTTGTGCCATTCTGCCCCCGTGTCTATGCTTAATTCTCATCATTCTTCCTAAATACAAAACCATGAATATAGTGAATAACCACCTTCCAAATTCACACTTATTTCAAATGACAGTGGTACCGTCTAAATTAGAACAAATTCCCAGCTATCTTTAAAAGGGCCCAGCATTGACCGAGTTAACAACTTAACAAGGGAGAGACTTAGCGATAAAAGCAACTAGTATTAAGATTATTCAGGGTCGGTTGCATAAATTAAGACATTATTTTATATGTCATTAATATGCACCAAAGAGTGAAAGACAAACCATTGGAACTGCTGCTAGTTATAGTGCTCTTGATTATGCCGCTGAAAGTGCTCTTGGTGTTGTTCTTGGAACTATTGGTTATGACGTTCCTTCAACTGCTCGTTCAACTGCTGATTCAAATGATACTGAAAATTTAGAATGCTGCTTGAACTGTTGATCGTCATGCTCGTGCTGGGATGACAGCTTGCTTATTTGTTCGTCCAAATCTACCTGCCCGATAGGTATCAATCTTCTCCTGCCCACGGTTCTTTTCATCGTTGTGCATGCAGTCATTCCGTCTCTGCAATCGTGCCTATGATCATACCGTCAATGTTACATTCCTTCCCGCGTGATTTTATGGCTTCCACATCAATGTAAGTAAGTGACAAATTATGAGTGGCATCCTTATGGACCGCGACGAGGTCGAAGCAGTGAGTGATAGCGATCAATGGTGATGGCGAACTCATGTAATATCGATCCTCGATCAAGACTGATATGGAGATTGGACTGTTTGTACTTTTCAACGGCCTTTCCATTGTAATTTCATGTCAAACTTCCACTTATGTTATTTTCAAAGAGTTGTGGCTTCCCGAAACTAATTTTACTGTCATATTCATTCTGAACCTCCTTACCAAATTGTTCGTTGCTCTCTGTGTTATTCACATGCTGGGCAGCATTAGGCGACATCAAGATTTTTGTAGAGCATTCTCTTTTACAGACTGTTGGTGCCAGACGTAAAGTGATGATAAATTTCTCATTGTCATAAGTTCATAACTTGCAAGCTAGTGGACAAGATTATCGACCAGGCATGCCATCGACCTTGGAAACATTTATGCGCATACCACCAGAACATCCGTCATCACCACTGGCTCCATCATCACCCGAGTTCAATTCAGAAAAAAAATTCATGCATGTGAGAATAACGATCATTCAATCTCTTTGACAGGATTTTCTCCTGCATGGTAACTTAGATTCTGTATCTGCAATGGTAAAAACATCAGTTTTGTTTTTATCTATAGTGGATATTTGGCTATCATAATTGCAGAGAACCGTTCGTTTGATTGATTAGGGTTGATTATAGAGAATCGCCACCACTTGCTTCCTCTAGAATGAATTGAAACCAAAATAGTGAAGCCTGAAATACACAGGCTCGAGTACTTAAACAAGTTTTCCCGTGGATGCAAACCGACCAGATCATAGATCAACTCTAACTGCAATTGGTCGTGGCCTGCCATGTTTTGTTTTGGGAACTGATATACCAAGGTTATTTCTGGATCATCAAAGAAGGAGATCTTCTCCCCCAAGCTGTTCGAATGCATCGCTTAGCCAGCGATAGGATTGCATTAGGTAACCATCGTGTTCTAGCCAACGAATCTTTTCTCGTGAAATCAAATTTGGGCAAGCCGAAATATCGTGACAGTTAGAAAAAGTACCGTAGATTAAGATCATTGTTTAAGTCTGGAAGAGATGAATTGGCAAGAAGATTGCAACAAATTAAATTGATACCCAATCAAAGGATAAATTGGATTTAGTTTTGCAACCACCGGCGGAAAAATCTCTTTGTTCAATTGGACATACAAGTGGATCCTATGTGGAAGATACGAAATGAATATTGATCACATAAATTAAATGATTATTATTGTTGCAATCATATCGGTCAGAATTTTCCTTTCGGGATATGAATCTAGAAATGGATCGGCTTACCTTGTCTCTGCATTTCTTATGAGTTGGACGATTCACAACCCAAGTTTAGCAGATGCGTGAGGAATTGCAGGCAGTTGAAACAGCCAAAAAGGGATTCGCAACAACCAGAATTGTAATTATTTGCGTTGTTTTTATTCGTTTTAGATTGAGGAAAGAGCTTCAAATCTGAATGATTTTATTGTTTTGCAGATTTTCGGTTTGGCAACGTCCATGATGAATTGACTAAAATTTTCTAAGGAAAGATCCCAGGAGCAGATTACCGTGAAAAGATAAGGATAGACAAATTAAATCGACTGCAAAGATGTTGGATGATAGTGCATGGCATTTGAAGTAGTAGAAATTTATGCTAGATTAGATTTTCCCATAATTTCCAGTTGGCTATCCCTGCTGGACTAAGAGTTTTGACGATCAGAAAATAGTAGCTTCAGGATTCAAGATTCAGTTGAAGACAAATAATCGAAGATCTAGTTCCAAACAAATCCATACTGATTTCGAGATTTATTTTGGACAACCTAATGATTAGAGAAATTTTGATCCCTTATCCCTTTATGCTCTCATTCATAGTTTCCTGTCACATTCTTTTCTCTCACACGTTTTAATTGTTGTTTTATTTCGCTCATAATTTTATTCAATTGTTTGTTGTAGAATTAATGTTTCATGTTTTGTTGCAGGCTTAGTTCCAGGCATCGACAAAACAAAAGCAAAAATATGGCATTGCTGTGACTCCAACCGACGAGAAGCTTATAGACGTGACACTGTTTGGGTGGTGTTTCAGCTACAGCTATAACAGCATGATTTTTACAGTTTCAGCATGTAGTTTTTGCAGGCCATTTATTTTTGTTGGCAAATGGAGATCTAAAAAAAAATAATTAGAGCGTCTTTATTCTTTCTGAAAATCGTTATAGTCATCCTATTTTTGATCCTCAGATCGCACTAAGCGCGGAGGAGAGCATACTTATTGAAAAAAAAAAAATTTAAAAAACTGAAAATCTACCTATTCTATGCTAATTAAAATTTAGAATTATGTTAAGTGTAGTCAACTATCCAATGTAACCAGGCACGTAACAATAACAACAATATGTTCTCTTTCAAGTTTGTAGATGATATTAATCGGAAATATGTATAAACATGCGAAATTTGCTGAAACACTAAATTAACAAAATAAAAACTAAATGCGTCTAACCTGGTGCGTGCTTGAAACCATTGTTCGATAAGACTTTCATAAGCGCAATTCGCCTCGCTCAGATCATGTTGCAGCTCCTCATTATCTTCCTCAATTTCCTATTCTGATGCATAAGAATTCTCATTCGTTGGTGGAGGAGTAATTAAGCTCTCGGCCGCTGTCAAGATCTCTTCCTCGTGAGAGGAGGAGATCCCGACTTTTGCAAGGATCTGAGTGAGTTGTTCCAAACTGATACTCATGGTTAAACCATATTGTAAAAGGGATTCTTACAGCACCCAAATCAAAATCTGAAAATCACTCTTGCTGAAAACAAAACACTCTTGCTGAAACACATGAAAACCTCTTCACAGTTGCAGAAATTGAAATTGCAAAAACATGCCTGCAGAAATTGAAATTTACGCTAAATTGCAGAAATTGAAATTTACACTAAATTGCAGAAATTGAAACACACTTGCAGAAATTGAAATTTACTCTAATTTGCAGAAATTGAAACACACCCTTCATGCCCTTACCCATATGTCACCTCAGAGTTAGGAGCATGAATAATCACACTTGCATGAAAAAAAATAAAAAAAAATAAAAAAAAATTAATACCTCAATCCCTTGTGCTTCCTCGGCAACGGCGCCAAAATGTTAGGTGAGTTATATGTCGTAATAATTACGTTGCAGTAAATTGCCCAACTATTTACTTGTCAATCTGGGGTACGTAAACAGACGAAGCACGTGCACTGTTTGTGCAGGACTGAAGTAGATCTAATCTAACTTAATCTAAATTGCTGAAATCAAATTAATCTAGGAAAGCATGGAAACAATAACTAAGAAAGCATTGAAATTGCGTAAGAGAAATACAACATGTGAAGAGTTAACAACAATGACATAAGTGAGCTCACATCTATAAATCCATAATCAAATGGTAAACATGAAAGCATAACAATGGAAGCTTAAATCACATTAAAAATCTCAAATCAAAGATTAATCTAACAAGTACAAAATCCAATCCAATCCAACTTCATTACAACCCTCTTACAAGCTTAATCTAACCTAATTCCAACTTAATGGAATGGAGAAGGAGCACTCTCCTTTACACATGAGAGTCCTTAAGAAAAAGATAAGAATGCATTAATTACAGATCCATTATTCTCTCAACTACTCTCAACCACTTTCCTATTATTACAAGATATGGTGCCTTCAAATCCTCCACATATCTCTCATGAATCCTAGATAAGATATGCCAACCAAATCTTCCATGATCTTCTCCTTAAGAATAGGCTTGAATAATTATCTCCTTTGGAATGGTGTAAGAGATATTTGAGAAGTCTCTTTGATTTAATCATTCACATATTCCTACATATTACAAAGCTCACACATAATTGAGATATATATATGAAAACATGTATATTTTCTAATATTTAATCATAAATTCACTCTTAATACTAAAATGAATAAAGTGGAAAATAATAATGTGAAACCCAAATGTATTTATGCAAATGATATGATGAAGGTTTAATAGGGCGATGAAATGTAAGGAATAGTGAAGGGAAAGGTGGATGAAAATATGACATTTCTGAGTCCTAACACATTCCTAATGTTATTTACAACCCAAATTGCTTAGTAGGAAAACCAATGTTGTTGTGCATCATATTTTCCTGTCCCGCAGAATTGGAGCAAGTGCAAGGTAAAATCTAGCATCGTCGCCATCATGGTAGGTATATGTTGAGTTGTATGTCTACTTGAGATTGGTGGAATCAAAATAGTACTAGTAATCCCTGAACTTTGTATATCTAGGTTAATCCCTTGTGACGGACTAACTTGCACTTCTCTGGACTCAGATTCTTTCTCGAGTCTTTCTTCCCACACAAATTCAAGTAATAACTAGTTTTCTTAATTTGGGAAAGAACACTAGGGGGTTGGGACAAAGGGTGTATCACATTTTGGCGCGTGTCTTCTGACACTGCTAGTTCATGGGAGAATAGATCTAGCTGTTTGGTGTTTCTTATTACAATCCAAGAAACTCCATTCATCCTTACTTCTTGTTCTTGTAGGTTTTCTTGGTTCTTGTTTCATTCCAATCTCTTAGTTTCAACATCGTTGTTTTCACCGAAGCTCTCACTTTCTTCCACTCCCCACCTCTGGGGAGGTCTCTCATCCTTTGATCACTCATCTTTCCCATAATATGTGCACCCTTCTGGCATATAGGGACCTTCTACATGTTCTTTTTGCACTTTCCCATCTCTTCCAGTCTTCTTTCCTCTCTGATCTAACTTGTCTTTTCCCTTTCACTGATTTTCTTGCTTTTATTTTCTCATCGCCTTTCTTATTTGAGATCATCTCTCATGGCTTTTTTTCCTCTGTATTTTTTTCTCTTCTGGATCCATAGTGTTGCAATTATTTCTCCCATGTAATACCCCAATTTTGACCCTTATGAAATATTGTCTTTTAATGTAAATATTGCATACATGCAATGTATGTTTTCCTAGTGTGGAGCTCAAGGCCAAGGCCTTGCTAGTGTATGTTCGGATTTTATTTAAAATGGACAAGCATTTGACATTTTGTGAACCATGTGCTATTAAGCCATGGAATATTGTAAATTGATGTAAATATTTAATATTTCAATAAAATACCAAAACTGGCTATGGGAAGCAACGAATGAGAAGGGGCCATGTGTATTCCACTAGGGAGTGGTGAGGGGGATGTGGGATTTAACCATAGGCTTCCATATGTCATCTTGTGAATCCATTTGACTTTCCTTGCTGACATTTAATTCTGTTGTAAGGAAGTTGTTGAAGAATTCAGTCCATGGCTTCAATGGAGCATGGCAAGCCCAAAAATTCGTATAGCAGAGTATGGGATCGGTTTTCTTGTACCACGAGTCACCCTACCTCATGGGAATTGGTTCTTTCTCATTCTCATTCAATTGTTGAAGATCCCAGCATCAGTTTGCATCCAATTTTGAATGCCCAGCAGTGAGAAAAAACAGAAATTGCAACTTTGCAACAACCCACATTTTGAAGAGCCATAAATGCCCAAAATTTCGTATTGAAAGTAAAATCCACTGGGAATCTATAGATATGAACCTTGGGGTGAAATAGAGAGTATTAGATACCCCGAAATCCATTGGAAAACCTAGTTTTTATAGCCCAAAAATCCAGTGACGAGATTGAGTTATTTAATGAAAGAATTATGAGAAACCTAAGTGTGAATGATTGAACAGAGGTTAGGCTTGCTTGATAAACCCGGTGAAGGCTGGAATCTCAAGGAATTAGCAGCTGGACCTTTCTATGCCTACCTTGAATAGCACTAGGGGGAAGGGATTCCTGAGGGACTGTGTAGCAGAGAAAGGGACCTTCCTTGTGTTGGGTGAGGTAGGTATTGTGGGTGCATTGACTGTTTCAATTATCTTGAGATGCATGTAGCTCTATGGTTGATCTCACTAGCTTAGCATTTCCTTCCTTTACCTTTTGTATGCTTAATAAACCCAACTGTGTGTTGGCTTAGCATAGTTGTTGAGTGAAACCATGGCTGTGAGTGAGCCCATCTAGTTCCTCCTTTGTGGATACACAACCTATCTCGGGGGTGGTCTCTCAACTGAAAGAATATAGGATGGATAGGGACATATGGTTGGGTGGAATGTTTCTCTCACATAGCTAGTTGTTTGGACATCTACATTTCAAGATAAGTGTTCTCTGTGGTTTAATTTATATGCATTTTGTGTTCCGCAATGTGTTAATTCTGAATGTTAATTATTCATGTTATGAGTTGAAATGATTATCTTAATATGGTTAATATGAAGTTTGTGCATAGCATAAGAATGAGATCGATTCTTTGAATGGTGATTCATCATATGCTTGGGATAGATATGCTGATGCATTCCAGTCTGTGCGTGCGTTATTATGTTTTAATTCTGTGGTATAATTTAAGTGTGCATTTGATTTAAATGGCAAAAATTTAGTCTTATGACTCCAGGAAAGAATCTGGCGACCCCATGTTGCAATTATGTTTCCCCTGTGGTTTGGAATCATGGGAGAGGACGTGATAGAGTGGTATCAGATCCCATGTTGCAACACTGGAGCTGCTTGATGTTGAATATTGTAACTTATAAGAATATTATATTTGTACTTTATTATTCTGGAGATGTTTCATCCCTCCAAGGTGACCCTATTGTATATCTAGAGATGTTTGATCCTTCGATGGATTCTAGTAACTAGGGTTATTAGATCTCCCATGTGGGGGTCAGCCCTGAGTTTATTTATTAGGGGTTATTAGACTCTCTTAGGAGAGGTCGGCCCCATAGGGAAAAAAGTCAGTCGGGAAACAAGTATAAGTAGAGGAGGATGCTCCTCACTTATCACACACTTCCTTCACTCAGAAAGTAGCACACAAGTGAGAGAGAGGTATGCATATGAGGTAGAGAAGTAGCTCCAGTCTTGGACTACATATTGTATTTGGTTGATCATCTTATTGAGGAAAGCTTTGGTGGGTTTTCTACCCCATGAGTGTTTCCCAGGGTAAAATCTTTGTCTATCTTCTGATTGTGTTTCTTTCAGTGATCTTGCTAGTCAAATTAGTATAAACTTAACATGGTATCAGAGCTAGCCTAAATAAGACATCTTTCACAAGGTGAAAATATATATCTCTCTCTCTCTATTGAAAATTAGGGTTTCTACAAAAGTTAGTATTTTTTGGATTCTGATTACATGGATGGATAGCCTTCTCAAAATCAAATTTTTGAGCCCTATATCAAAATTTTTGGTTGTGTAGAACTCTAATAAAGTCAAACCCTAGTTTGACCAAAAGTACGATAAAAGATAAATTCTGTTGCAGATCCGGAAGGTGAAAAGTTGAATTATCCATAAGAAAAACACAGCAGAACTTTCAATCAAGCACATCTCCTGGTAAGTATTATTCTATCCCTTGAGAAACTTCAATCTCTTTAATCCCTAAAGAAGATGGCTCCAAGCACTAAGCTTGAAGACAAGCTAGAGGGTATAGAAAATTTCTGGGCATGGAAATACAGAATTGGCCTCATTCTTGAAGAGAATGATCTTGTCCAGTATATCAAGGATGAGATTGCAGAACCTAGAGAAGATGAAGCTAAAGAGAAGTATAAGAAGGATTTGATTAGGGAAAAGAGAATCATTGTTGATTATATTAAATACCACTTGATTCCCCAAGTGGCATCCAAGAAGACTCCAAAGGAAATGTATGATGCCCTTTCCAGAAGTATGAAGGAAGGAACATCAACAGGAAGATGAACTTAAGATCTCAGTTGAAGAGTACCAAAATGAACAAAGGAGAATCTATTCAAGACTATTTCTCAAGGGTTTCCCAAATCAAGGAACAACTAGATGCCATTGGAGATACCCTTGATGAAGATGAATTATTGATGACTACTCTAAATGGTCTCACTAGACCCTGGGAGTCATTCATCCAAACTATGTGTACCAAAAAAGAAAGTATGAAGTTTGATGTGGTATGGGAGGACTGTATTCAAGAAGAATCTAGGATAGCCAATAGAGAATCCCTTCTCAAGGAGGATGACCAAGCTTTGGCTACTCACACCAAAAGAAGAAGAAAGGGTCACTTCATGAAAGATGACCACAAGGAGTCACAACCTTCCCATAGATTTAAAAGGAGAAGAGGAACAAACTCAGAAAGAGACCTCTCCACCGTTCAATGTTACAATTGTCTTAAACTAGGACACATTGCTAGAAATTGTACTTCACAAACAAAGAGGAAGAAGTTTGTTCACAAAAGACATCATGCACATATGGCATAAGATGATAGTGGAGAAGAAGAAGAAGAAGAATAAGAAGAGGAAAGGCCTCGAAAGAAAATAGCTAAAGTAAAGAAAGAAGATGTAGAAGAATATGTTCTAGTTTCTGCACTCTTTAGGTCTGTGATACCTCAAGAAGATACATGGCTCATTGATAGTGGTGCTTCAAAGCACATGACAGGTTAAAAGAGAACTCTCTCAAGACTTGAAGAAAATACCTCTCCATAAAAGGTATCTCTAGGAGATGATTATCAATATCCCATCAAGGGAATTGGTGAAGAAAGCTACAAGCTTGATTCTGGAACACCATTGAAGATGAAAGAAATTCTATATGTACTAGGTTTGAAGAAGAACCTACTTTCTATTTCAGCACTAGACAAGAAATGCTTTAGAGTTGCATTCATAGATGGAAACGTACTTATGTGGCCCAAAGAAAAATCAATTGAGGATGCAATTGTTATTGGTGAAGAGGAAGGAGGTCGATACAAACTCAAGGGTCATCTAGAAGTTTCCCTTGTTCATGAAGCCACTAGTCCTAGTGAGCTATGGCATAGAAGGCTTGCTCACATTAACTACAAATCCCTACCCTATGTGAGAAAAGTATTTATAGGACTACAAGACTTAAAGGTTGATCATGATGGCACATGCAAAGGATGTGCAAAAGGGAATAATATCAAGAACCCATTTCTAAAGAGTGAAACAAAGACTAAGAGCATCCCGGAGTTAATACATTTAGATGTATGTGGACCAATGCCCTCCACATCTCTAAGTGGGTTTGAATACTATCTCACATTTATTGATGACTATTCAAGGAAGACTTGGATATACTTCCTAAAAGGAAAGAATGAAGTCTTTGGAAAATTCAAAGAGTTCAAGGCATTGATAGAGAATCACTCAGAAAAGAAAATCAAGATTCTCAGAACAAATAATGGCAGAGAATATACTTCAAAGGATTTTGAAGACTTTTGTAAGGAAGCTGGGATCAAGAGGGAGATAACCACTCCCTACAATCCCCAACAAAATAGGGTTGCGGAAAGAAAGAATAGAACCATCATGGAAGCTATGGAGACAATGATACATGATCAAGACCTACTTATGTATCTGTGGGCTGAAGCAGCTAGGACAACAGTCTATGTGCAAAATAGACTATCCCACAGTGCTCTTGATTTCAAGACTCTGGAAGAAGTGTTCACAGGAAAGAAGCTTGAGGTAAGTCATCTCAAAATATTTGGGTGTCCAGTGTATATTCACATTCCAAAAGAAAAGAGAACCAAGTTGGATACTTCTGGTAAGAAGGGAATATTTGTTGGATATTGTGAATCATCCAAAGCATTCAGAATTTACATCCCAGGTTTTCATCATATGGAAATAAGTATGGATGTGACATTTGATGAAGAAGCAACTCTCAAGAGATCTAGGAAGTGCCAACATGAAGAAGTCTATGAAGAAGATGCACCTCTTAGAATCACAGAGGTTGTACCCATCCCTGAAGATGCTACACCAGAAGACCATGACATGTTAGAACCACAAGAACCCCCTATTACAAACTTATCAAGAAAAAGAAGGCCAACATGGGCCGGAGACATTATTCAACGAGCTAAAAAATATGGAGCCCCTGAAGGCTCCACTAGAGAAAGGAAGAAACCAAAGCTAGTATCCAACTATATGGCTTTGATGTGTGATCTTGTGGATCAAGAACCCACTAGCTATGAAGAGGCTGTTCAGAAGAAAGAGTGGGTAGAAGCAATGATAAAAGAATACCAGTCAATAATGAAGAATGATGTTTGGGATATAGTTCCCAAACCAAAGGATAAAAGTGTTATCTTCCAAATGGATATTCAAGATAAAACATGCTACAGATGGTAGCATTGAAAAATATAAGGCAAGATTTGTAGCCAGAGGATTCTCTTAGAAAGAGGGAATTGACTATGAAGAAACATTTGCACCAGTTGCTAGGTACACTTCCATTAGAGCCATCATGGCACTTGCATCTATGATGAAATGGAAATTACACCATATGGATGTTAAGACAACCTTCCTGAATGGTGTGATTGAAGAGGAAGTGTACATAGAACAACCACAAGGATTTGAGGTTAAAGATGGAAGAACACATGTATGCAAGATGAAAAAGGCTTTGTATGGGTTGAAGCAAGATCCCAGAGCTTGGTATGGAAGGATTGACAGTTTTTTGACAAGCATGGGATTTACCAAGAGTAAAGTTGATCTTAATCTTTATCTCAAAGTTATGGATGATGAACCTGTTATATTATTGTTGTATGTAGATGATCTATTTCTGACTGGAAGTGAGAAACAAATTATCGAGTGCAAGAAGAAGCTCTCTTCAGAATTTGAGATGAAAGATCTTGGATTGATGCACTACTTCTTAGGTCTGGAAGTATGGCAAGACCCAAAAGGAATATTTCTAAATCAGGGTAAGTATACAGTGGGGATTTTGAAAAGATTCAATATGTTGGAGTGTAAATCCATGGCCAGCCCCATGGCCTCCAACTTGAAGTTATTAGTTGATTATTCATCATAATTAGTGGATATGAATCTATACAGACAGATTATTGGGTCATTGATGTATTTGACAAATACTAGACAAGACATATGCTTTGATGTGAATACCTTGAGTCAGTATCTAGTGGAACCTAGAAGAGTTCACTTAATAGCTGCAAAGCATGTGATGAGGTATCTAAAGGGTATGATAGATTTTGGTCTATATGATCTTGGAGATCATGACTTCAGATTGCATGGCTACTCAGATGTTGATTGGGCATGAAGTGTTTCAGATCGGAAGAACACATCAGGTGGATGTTATTGTCTTGGATCTGCCATGATCTCTTGGTTTAGCAGGAAGCAATCCAGTGTGGCTCTCAGTATAGATGAAGCAGAATATATAGTTGCTTGCTCTACTAGTTGTGAAGTAGTATGGCTTCGAAAACTATTATCAGGACTATTTGACTTAGAAAGGGATCCCACTGTGATCATGTGTGACAACTAGAGTTGTATCAAGATAATAGAGAATCCAGTGTTCCATGATAAGTCAGAACACACAGAGATCCGATATTTCTATATATGGGATATGGTGTAGAAAGGAGCTATCAAGCTCGAGTATGTGAGCACTGATGAAAAAATTGCAGATATATTGACCAAACCTCTGTCTCGAGTAAAGTTTGAGTATTTTCGAGACAAGCTTGGTGTAGTTCAGAAGGACCCTCCTTGAAAGGGAGAGTGATGTGGTCACTGATGATGAGATTTCCTGCATCGATAGTGATATCGATGATGTTGATACCTATATTTGTGATGACAATAGGAAGGTTGATGTATGATCCTTGGTGGACAGATGGGGATTGTATCTTCCTTGGACTTCAGTTCTAGAATTGATTCGTAGACAGATGTCTCCGAAAATTGATGATAGGACTGCATCGTCCCTGGACCTTGGTTCAAAAGGTATGTGAGAGGACTACATCGTCCGTGAACATTGGTTCAAAAGGTACGTGAGAGGATTGCATCGTCCATGAACGTTTGGTTTAAAAGGTACGTGAGAGGACTGCATCGTCCGTGAACCTTTGGTTCAAAAGGTACATGAGAGGACTGCATCGTCCATGAACCTTTGGTTCAAAAGGTACATGAGAGGACTGCATTGTCTGTGAACCTTTGTTTTAAAAGGTACGTGAGAGGACTGCATCGTCCGTGAACCTTTGGTTCAAAAGTACGTGAGAGGACTGCATCGCCCGTGAACCTTTGGTTCAAAAGGTACGTGAGAGGATTGCATTGTCCGTGAACCTTTGGTTCAAAAGGTACGTGAGAGGACTGCATCATTCGTGAACCTTTGGTTCAAAAGGTACGTGAGAGGACTGCATCGTCCGTCAACATTGGTTCAAAAGGTACATGAGAGGACTACATTGTGAGTGAACCTTTGGTTCAAAAGGTACGTGAGAGGACTGCATCGTCCGTGAACCTTTGGTTCAAAAGGTACGTGAGAGGATTGCATCGTCCCTGAGCATTTGGTTCAAAAGATACATGATTGGGATTGCATTGTCCCTAGACATGAGACTTGTCTTAAAGTGATAAGGACTGATCATCTTGGAACTTGATCTAGATTGTATCATCCATGGACCTATGTCCTAAAAGTGAGTAGGATTGATCATCCTGTAATTGGATTGTGTGCATTGCAGAGTATGCTACTATGATGATCCACATGCTATAGATCAAGATGATGATCCAGATGTTGTAGATCGAGATGATGATCCAAATACTGTAGATCAAGATGATGATCCAGATGCTGTAGATCGAGATGACGATCCAGATGCTGTAGATTGAGATGATGATGATGTTGTTCGAGTGTGGCAGAAGATGAAGATTCAGTACTGACGATGTTGATCTTCCAGTATTGAAGATCTTGAAGATGTTCCAGTAACTACTTGAGTTACTGATGATGATGTATTGAATAAAGCTTCCAATGATTTATAGATGTATCATGTATGATGTAGTCAATGACTCCTTGCTTCAGTAGATGTTGTTATAATATCATTCTCGTTAAGTGGGAGTGTTGAATATTGTAACTTCTAAGAATGTTATATTTGTACTTTATTATTTTGGAGATGTTTCATCTCTCCGAGGTGACCCTATTGTATATCCGGAGATGTTTATTCATCCGATGGATTGTGGTAACTAGGGTTATTGGATCTCCCATGTGAGGGTCGGCCCTGAGTTTATTTATTAGGGGTTATTAGACCCTCTTAGGAGAGGTCGGCCCCATAGAGTAAAAAGTTAGTCGAAACAAGTATAAGTAGAGGAGGATACTCCTCAATTATCACACACTTCCTTCACTCAGAAAGTAGCACACGAGTGAGAGAGAGGTCTGCATAGGAGGTAGAGAAGGAGCTCTAGTCTTGGACTACATCTTGTATTTGGTTGATCATCTTATTGAGGAAAGCTTTGCTGGGTTTTCTACCCCATGAGAGTTTCCCAAGGTAAAATATTTGTCTATCTTGTGATTGTGTTTCTTTTAGTGATCTTGCTAGTCAAATTAGTATAAAATTAACACTTGGACCAAAATCTGAAGTTATAGGCAAGTAACAGAATGTTTTAACATAGTATTGATGAAGTTAGGGTGTCATTTTGGAATGGAAAAATAGCAGGATCAGATTTCTCGGATGGGGTAGGGAACCACACAGGTGCATAGAGCTCTGCAAGATCTTTCCAATAGTACCAGACTCGTCTCATTTGGATAAGGGATGAAGGAGATATGAACCCCGGAATTTGGAGGGATGGAGGGGTTCCACAGTTGCGGATTTCGGGTTTCGAGTTGCGGGAACGAGGATTTCCAAAACTTGCATTTTGGATTTCCACAATTCCGAACCCGCAATTTCTGGTTTTGTGTTTAGGGTTGTGCGAATGCAAATTTTTGAAAATTGTGTTTTGGATTTCCGCAATTCCGAACCCACAATTTCGAGTTTTGGGTTGCAGGAACGCAAATTTTTGAAAATTGCGTTTTGGATTTCCGCAATTCCGAACCCACAATTTCAAGTTTTGGGTTTCGGGTTGTGGGAACACAAATTTTGAAAATTGTGTTTTGTATTTCTGCAAATCCGAATCCGCAATTTCAGATTTTGGGTTTCGGGTTGCGAGAATGCAAAATTTCCAAATTTTGCGCTTCGGATTTCCGCATTCCGCACCTGCAATTTCGGGATTTCGGGTTTCGGGTTGCGGGTTCAGGTTAAAAAAAAAAGGAGTATAGAGCCCGAAAATTGATTTTTGGATTGCAGGAGCATGCGGATTCGAAACATATATCCATGAATTTTTGAGTATTCCTTGTTGTATGGACTAAATTATCCTGATAGAAATGTTTTGCTAGATCTTTCTAGATTTGCTTCTACAGGTGGTTGAAGTTGGTAGTTCAAGATATTTTGTAACTGTGTAAAAAATGCAGAATTGTGGTGGAAATTGTCATTTTTGAAGTAATGCAATTTCCACACTCGATGTCAGAATGGAGCACGTGGATAGGAATTGGAAAGATTATTAGGCAGGGAACAATGGTTCATGACTAGAATTTGAATGAGGTTATCATACCCCATAAATAATTAGAGCAGAAAAGTGCCAGTGACTGTTTTGACATATTGTTGACAATATGGGCAATTTCCAGAATTACATGAATGGGAAAAAGAAATGAATGCATAACAACTATGTGAATGATTACATGAGTTTGATTATGTTAAATATTGATTGTTTATGTTTCTATAAGCATTCCTAAGATGTCTAACAAATATTTCCATAATGCACAATGCTTGCAACTCATAAGATTTAATAGTGTAGCAGAAGTAGCATACAGGGAAGAGAGTCTCCAAAGAAAAATGGTGACCATAAATGATGCTCAGGATCCTTATGAGCATGAAGAATATGTGATAGGAGGAAATGTGCAAGAATGGAATGCTGAGACAGAATCCAATGAGAGAAGGGAGCAAGTAACTCCTCAGAATTTGGTTGAAACCATGGTGAGCTTCAATGAAAGGTTGATGAAGGCTCAAGAAGAACAAAACCAACTCAATGCTGCTATTTTGCAAAGACTTACTGATATGCAATAGAAGATAAAACTTGGGTCCAACCCAAGCAATGTAGGTGAATAAGGAAGAGATGCAGAGAGTCACTTTAGAGGTCGTTCAAAGAAGAGGACTACAAGCCCAAGGAAGAGTTCTGTGAGCAAGAAGCATAGAACAGCTTCCTCTAGATCTTCTTCTAGCAAATCATGTGACTCCAAAGGTTCTCAAAGAAGTCCAAGGCATATGGCCAGGAGATTTGATGGAAGAAATAAGTTCAAGGGAATCTCGTGAGAAGAATTTAGGAAGGCAAGGCCTCCCACATTTGATGGAGAAGACAAGACTAGCCAAGACGTAAAGGCATGGCTTCTTGGAATGAAGAAATATTTCAGAATTCAAGACTACTCAAGAAATGAAAAAACCAAAATTGCCATTTACAATCTAAATGGTAGATCTTCAATTTGGTGGGACAACCTCTTACAAGTGAAAGGGATCAGTGAAAGGAAGATCAGTTGGGAGAGATTTAAGAAGTACTTCAAGGAAAAATACATTTCTGCTAGGTATTATGACAGTAAGAGAAAAACGTTCAATGAACACAGGTTGGGACAAAAATCTATGGAAGAACATGTCCATAAATTTTTGGAATTATTGAGGTATGTGGATTACATTAAAGATGAGAGAGTAAAAATCCAATGCTTCCTTGGGAGTCTACCTCAAAGTTTCAGAGATAGGATTGAGTTTGTTAATCCACCAAGTCTTGATGAAGCCATTAGAATGGCCATGCATTTCTATGAGCAGAGTAAAGGAAAATCAGAGGTAAACCCAGCATGGAAAGGAAAGCCAAGAGGGAGGTTTGATCAAAAGAAAAGTGGCTTCAAACCACCATTCAAAAGTCATCCTAGGACCTTTCCACAAGGACAACAAGCAAGGAGTGGAATCAAGCTAGCAGTAGCAATAGAAAAGACATCAAAAGGGACACTTCAGTGTTGGGGATGTGGAGAAAACCACATGCTAAAGGATTTTCCACATTAGAAAGAGAATTCCCAAAGGCCGCACAACTTAAAGGGAGTAGCAATAGTGGAAGCATGAGAATTCCCATAGTAGCAGTGTTGGATAATCATCAGGAAGATCATCAATCATAAGTGGTGGAAGTTGAAGGTAAGATTGCTAAGCAATCTATTTATGTTTTGATTTATCCATGATCTACTCATAGTTTTGTTTCTCCAAAAGTGGTTGAAGGTTGTTCTCTTAGAAAAGTGAAGCATAATAAGTCTTGGCTAGTTCAATTAGCCACAGGGACTAAGAGAAAAGTTAGTTAAGTAGTGGTGGAGTGCCCCATAGAATTGAATGGACTCCACACACATGCAGATTTAAATGTATTGCCATTAGGATCTTATGATACACTAATTGGCATGGATTGGTTGGAAAATCATAGAGCCAAGTTGAAATGTTATGAGAAATCACTTGAATGCATTGATGAAGAGGGAATACCAAGGTTGGTAAGGGGAATTCCCAAGCAAGTTTTAGTAAGACAAATTTCAGCCTTACAGTTAAAAAAGTTTTATAAGAAAGGTTGTCAATTATATACAGTCCATATATCAGATTCGTCAAAGGACAAAGGACCAAGGATAGAAGACTTTACATTGTTGCAAGAATTCCAAGATGTGTTTCTGGATGAAGTGTCGGGACTACCACCAAAGAGAGATATTGATTTTACCATTGATCTCATTCCAAGGGCAGCTCCAAATTCCAAAGCTCCTTATAGAATGAGTACACCGAAATTGGTAGAGTTGAAGATGCAGCTACAAGAATTAATGGACAAGAGGTATATCAAGCCTAATGTGTCTCCTTGGGGAGCACCAGTGTTATTTGTCAAGAAGAAGGATGGGACTTTAAGGCTTTGTATTGATTACAGACAACTAAATAAAGTGACATTCACGAACAAGTATCCATTGCCAAGAATTGATGACTTATTTGATCAAATGAAGGAAGGTAAGGTGTTTTCAAAGATCGACTTGAGGTTTAGGTACCATTAAGTGAGGATTAAAGAAGAAGACATTCATAGGACAGCTTTCAGAACTAGATATGGTCATTATGAGTTCACTGTGGTGCCATTTGGTCTTACCAATTCACCTGCTACATTCATGTGTCTTATGAATAGTGTATTCAACAAATATTTGGATAAGTTTGTGATTGTATTCTTAGATGCCATTCTTGTCTATTCAAGGAGTGAAGAAGAACATGAGGAACATCTAAGGATGGTGTTGCAAGTCCTTAGAGAACATCAGTTGTATGCCAAGTTAAGCAAGTGTGAGTTTTACCAAAAGAGGGTTCAATATTTGGGTCATATAATTTCTAAAGAAGGAATTGCAGTGGATCCAGATAAGATTAATGCCATCATGGATTGGTCTACTCCAAAGAATGTTTCAAATGTTAGATCTTTTATGGGTCTTGCTAGTTACTACATAAGGTTTATTGAAGGCTTCTCCAAGATAGCTCATCCAAACACTTCATTGCAAAGGAAGAATGTCAAGTTTGTATGGTATGAAAAATGTGAGAAATGTTTTCAGCAGTTAAAGGAGTTACTTACCAGTGCTCCTGTTTTGAAGATAGCAGATCCAAAGAAGGATTTTGTAGTGTGCACAGATGCTTGCATTGAAGGGCTAGGTGGAGTGCTCATGCAAGAGGGAGTTGTGATTTTCTATGAGTCAAGGAAATTAAAAGAGCATGAAAAGAATTATGCCACACATGATTTAAAATTAGCATCCATAGTACATGCTCTCAAGATGTGGAGACATTATTTGATGGGAAGGAGATTTGAGCTTAGAACAGACCACATGAGCTTGAAGTATTTGTTTGACCAACCAAGCTTGAATGCTAGGTGTTAGCACCTAACTATTTGCAACATAAATACTAAAATATGGAGGGTGGAGAGTTAGAAAATACTTGGTGGAAGCCTGAGATCCCCTTCATTGTCCATGGCTATGGTGCTAGGGTATGAAAAATTGCTATAAAAGATGTTGAATATAGTGCACTTGAAGAAAATGCAAAGGGAAAGTATTAAACTACAATTAAAATGGCCGAAATGACCCTAAAAACTATAGTCCGACGACTAAATATCACAAGGATTAACTTTGGTACAAGTCCCGTTGTTGTTGGATGGGCATGAAAGGGAGATATACGGCCCTTATTGATAGTCACGTGGTCGAGATGCATGAAGTGGATGAGAGATAGGTGGTTGCGATGGGTGTTACCACCAGATAGGTGTCGAGCAGGGAAAGCGTTACAAGGAGCATAAGTGGTATGCAAAACCATTTCAGGCGCATGCGACACCGCAGTGGCAGGGGATAACACACTGAAGATTGATAGTGGAGACGCATTGTCAAGGATCTAATGATGCAGGATAGGAATTAGTAGTCCGTCATGTAAGTTTCAGACGATCGCCAGTACGGGTTGTGAAGAATGTTAAATCAACGAAGATGTGACGTTGAAACACGCGGAAGATAATGGTAGGGACCCCACTATCGGGAAGTAAGTCAAGAGTTAAACATGTGATAAAATATCCACTGTAGATGCATGGATGGAAGCGATCAATGGTTCACGATGATCGATGCATCGAGAAGATGCATGCTGGATAAGAGGAGATGGTGGTTGCGACGAGTAAAACCATTCGATAGGTGTCAACACCAAAGTTGGTCGCAAGGAAGGAAAGTGGTATTGGAGACCACTTTGGGTGTTCGCGATACCATTTCATGGACATGTGGTACCAAGATGAACGATGCCGATGGAATATTAATGGATGATCCAATAGCAGACAAGGAGGGGTTGTCAAATCAATGGTTAAATGGGGGGCATATCTAACGACGGAGATAACGCCCGAGGGATCAACGGCCGAGATTGGGTGACAGATGGAAAATAAGATCGTTGGATAAGTGAATAAGGTTTATATATATGGTTGTCGGCATGTGTAGTTGACATTCGCTCATCAGAACTGTCGAAGTCAGAAGCTTCTCGATGTGCAGGAGACGACAAGGGTGACAAGGTTTCGACAGAGCAGTTTCAGAGATTGTGAGTGAAAGGTAGGTCCTTCCAACTGACTTCATTCGTAATATAAGCGTCTTCACGGTAGGATAATGGATGAGGATATGGGTGTAAGCATGAGTAGGTTTAGAAGTGCCTTGGAAGACAGGGACTTTAATATTTTTGACACATAAATTAAGTTGCCCGTAGCAGAGATTAAGAGAAGATTGAAACTTTTGCATGCCGGGGGCATAGATGTACATAGGGTGTTCCAGTCCTCTTTCATTTTGTTTTGTTTGGACCAAATTATGTCGTTTCCTGAGTTTGTCTCCTGGTGTGAGTTCCACTATGAAGCAACCTAGAGGGTTATTATGAATGGTCTGAAGAATAGACTTGCTTGTTATGTTGAGTCATCATTCATCAGTAGGTATTTTTAAATCCCTAAGTCGTAGGCCCCAGAGTCTGAAAGTTTCTCTAAAGAAGCAATTGTAACCCTCTATCGTCAAGCTCCTCCAAAAGTCGGAAAGCCTTTTTGACCACTTTCCTTAAGCCGGACCTGGAGATTGAGGATACTCCCTAGCCGTTAGATGTTAGTCTATTCAATGTTAATACCCAGTTAGTCCTTTCGTTACTTGCACAATGTTTAGGTATCAATAGTGATAGGTTGGTAATAGAGTTGCAGTTAAGTCTGTTGTTTAGGATAAGTGTCGGTTCACCCTTGGCCGATTACGAGTCAGTTCTGAGTCTGAGATTTGAAGAATTTGTAGAGGAAGCCATTAACTCTCAGTTAGTTGTTTTTCCAAATACTAGATGTTTCTGGTTTCAAGCCCATTTGATGAAGATGATCATGGTTAGTAATCAAGATGTATTGCATTTCGCACCTGAGATTTACGTAAGCGCTTTGGAGGATAGTATGTTCAATTACATGAACTCCATTTTGTCTGTGTTGTACAAATTGTTTTTCGGAGAATATTTGCCGAGGGTCCTACCTGAGATGAAGACACTGCTGTAGTTGAAGAAACAAGTGTCTATGGGAGACTGGTTTTTATCAAAATATTCCATGGTCATTAGGCTATACGGCTTCATACATGAGTCGTACATTTTACCTACCTTTCTAACTGTGAGGATTTTTTCTTTGGAGGTTATTAGGAAAAAGCTGATTCTAGAGGAGGAAAAATTTTTGAAGTTCAAGAAGGGATTTGACTTGACGTATCCCTGGGTGATCGGTCCATTCATTGTAAAAAGAAAGGAAGCCATTTAAGAGGTGCAGAGTTTGTTGGAATTCCTGGAATTCAAAAAGGACATAGCGATGTATTATGATCCTTTCCAAATTATTTCTGATAGGAGAAGAATGAATAACCTTATCGGTTTTGAACATAAGGAAGTTGAAGGGCCATTGGGGGAAAGGAATATGTTGCAATACCAGCCGGAGGTGGAAGCAGTGTCTGATTTACAGGAAGAAGACCTCACTTTGTTGGAAGCGGCAATAGAAATGGAGGTCTGACCAAAGGTTGCAGAAGCAGGAGAAAAAAGGATTCTGCAAGAAATACTTGATGAGTACGATGAGGAAGGAGAAGGAGAAAAACGGGCCAGAACTGAGACTCGAGAGTTAGTCGGGACACAGCTAGAATCGACTTCTTTTATAAATAGTGAGGTTGGTAATGAAAGGGGAAGTCAAATCCCAAATGTACAGATACTGGAATACAGTTTTCAGGAGGCCAAAGAAGGCGGGGACCCAAGTAAATTCTCGTCAAGGGATGGGATGTTTGAGCAGTATGGTCGGAACAAGCAAACTTCTGCACAGGTTATATATAATTTGCTGCCCAAAGTTAGAAGCTTATCGAAGTTAGATGTCACATTGGTGACAAGCCGGAACGTCAAAGAAGGCACCTTGAATCTAGCAGTAGCCACCCCAAACCAATTGACTGAAGTGAAATACGATTTGACAAAGATATCAGCTCCGGATAAGATCTAATTGCACAAACAAATTGGGGAGGTTATCTATGAAGATTATATACAGGCTATTTTGAGGGTCAAAAAGATGGGGGGAATTTTAAGTAAAATGGATAGTCAGCTGAAATAGGAGAGGATGGAAAATAAATCCCATCAGCAGCATGTCAAGAAATTGCAATTTGACTTTGTTGCATGTGATGGCAGCGGCAAGGCTAGTAAGAAGTTTCTAACATAGAAGGACAAATTAATTCAAACATTGCAAAAGAAAATGAAGGTCTCGAAGACTCAATTAATTCAAGCTCCCGAGGAGTCTAAGTTGGAACAAGAGAAGGAAGTTTTAGCCAAAGAACTCAGCGAAAGCAGGGCATAATTGTTGAAATTAATTGAGAAAAGGACCGAATGGGAAAAAGATAAGTTGAGTTTGGAAAAGCAGGTTGATGATCTAAAGAGTAACTTGCCCACTTTGGGCATGCGGCTGTCAAATGAAATTCAGGATGTAGGTGAAAATAGTGCTGACACTATTTCTTGGGTTATGTCCCAGGTCAGTTTGAAAGACGTAGAAATTAAAGAATTAAAGGAAAGGGCTCTGAAACTGGAAGAGTAGAACATGAAAATGGATGAAGAAATAAGGGAGTTGTAGAATAAGAATAAAGGGTTGGTGGAAAAAAATCAAAGGTTTATTCCGCAGTTAATTGGACAAATCCCAATGTAGGGGTGCAAGCACATAATTTGGGATAACATTATGGAGATGGCCACCAGTCTTAGGCCTTATTTAATAGCCATAAGGGCTAGAGGGAAAGCAATAAAAGATGTTCTAAAAAGTTGTGCATCAATAGGAGAGAATCTAAGCAAAAGGCCCAAAGAAATAGCTCAAGATGCTATAGATTTTCTGAGAGTCTTATCAAAGGAGGAGTTAATTAATTTGGGGATCAAAAATAGAATTGCAGCAATAGCTTGGGCAAGGAAGGCGCTAGGAAAATAGTCTCATGTGGAGAATATCGAGGCTCGCTGTGCAACGATGACAGAACAGGTTGCTAGTATAAAGGAACAGTTTGAGAAGGTTTTCCAAAAGGGATTGCCCTCCTTTTGGGATGATCATGGTGAACTGATTCTCCATAATTATTATAAGAACCTGTTGTTCGTGATAAGAATCTATCACAAAAAGTTTCAAAATCTAACTCATGTGCTTACAGGGAAAATATTATTGGAGAAGCTTGCTGAAGATTTCGAGAACATGAACCTACTAAAGAACCTAAGTTAAAGAGTCCCTATTATGTCCCGTGAAGAGAATGTGGAGCTAAAGGTCTTAGTGAAAGAAATGGTGTTGCATGAAAGCATCATGGCCGACCAATGGAGTTATGTTGAGGAATATGGGAAGATGAAGTACTCACTTTGTACTTCTCAATAGTTGTTGTTTTTTATTTTCAAAGAGTTGTTTTTATTTTCAAAGACTTCTAAGACATTTTCAATTTAAAGAAATTTGTAATATATTTTGAGGTGGATATTGGAAATAGCCAACTAGAACAATTACTTTGCTTCCCTTTTATCTTTATGTTTGAAGTAAAATGTCATTTAGTAAGAAACACTGGTGAAAGTAAGAAACAGTTGGACTTACCCTGCCCATTTTGTTTTGTAGGGGTAGTGGCAAATATGTCCCGATGAGGTGTCACTTTGTTATAATTGTTTTCTGGTCCAAATGAGTCGAGCAGGAGGCTTTAAGCAACTATATATGCTATGTAATTGAATGAAGAAAGGGTTGAAAACTTTTTGGAAACATATGTGTTGTTCTGTGTAAGACATTTTTGAGCAGTTTTTTAATAAAATTGACAGAGCTGAGCGGGTGTTTTGTCAAGGATTCTTGTGTTATTGGTCTTGCAGACTGTTCTTTCTTTTCCTATGTGAATTGTGTTTCTCTCATTGTAATCCATTTTGTAAATGCTTATTCATGTTTGGTTCAGTGTATTATCTGAATGGAATTCATAGAGATTATGCTCCATTTTGATCATACCAAGCATTCCACAATTATTTTCTGCTAAAGTCAATATAGAATTCATGTTTCCATGCTTTATATTGATGGACTATTCATTCCTCTTCCAACTCACAAACTAAAAGCTCTTTGACTGTAAGCTAGTGGCTACCTTGCCCCTGTGAGAATGTATCTGCAAAATATTTGTCAATGATGTTCACGTCTTGTTTAATTTGACTCCATTGCCCAATAGAAATCCATGTTGTTTTCCAACCAACGATTTATATAAACAATTTATCCTAACAGAAGTATGACCTTCTATGTATGCTTTGATTGCATAGCTTAAGAAATGAATGCTGGTGTATGTTTTCATTGTTGACACCTTTGATTATTTCCAGTCTTTCTTAGATCTGTAGAGAGAGCCCTCTCAGATTGTACTGGGTCAATAGCATAAGTCCAAAGTGGTTAGTGGTTACCCCGACTTGCCCTCTCCTACAACCTAGGGGGGTACGATTTGGGTGTTAACATTAGGCAAGCTAGATGGATGGAGTTTCTTTGTGAATTTGATTTGAAAATTAGGCATGTAAAAGGGAAAGAGAATAAGGTTGCAGATGCTCTTAACAGAAAATTTCATGTTGCAGCATTAAGTGTGTGTAAATCAGATTTGAAGACAAGAGTTCTTGAAGCCCAAAACAATGATGAAACTTGCCTTCAATTAAATAGAAATTGCAGTAGGATAATGTGTATGAAAAGTGTGTGGGATATCAGCTTGGTGAAGACAATATCCTCATCTACAAATATAGACTGTACATCACAAATAGTGCAGATTTGAAGAAGCTAGTGATGGATGAAATACATCAAATGCCATACTCTAGACATCCAGGATATCAAAAGACTATAACAACAGCAAGAAAACAATACTTTTGGAATGGTATGAAGAGAATATAGCATAGTACATTGCTAGTTGTCAAAAGTGCCAACAGGTTAAGGAAGAGCACCAACATCCAATAGGACTGTTGCAGCCCTTACCCATTCCGGAATGGAAGTGGGAAGTGATCTCTATGGATTTTATAACAGGTTTTCGCATGACAGTGAAGAAGCATGACTCAATCATGGTGGTGGTGGACAAGCTATCAAATTTATCTCACTTCATTCTATTCAAGTCCACTCACAAGGTTAATGAAATTGCAAATATCTTCATGAGAGAGATATTCAGATTGCATGGATTTCCCAAGGAAATAGTTTATGATCGTGATACAAAGTTCACTTCCAATTTCTGGAAGTGATTATTTCAGGAATTGGGGACTAGATTGAATTTCAGTATAGTATATTATTCTTAAACATATGGCCAAACGGAGAGGGTGAATCAGGTCCTTGAAGACATGTTGAGAATGTATGTGATGGATAAACCATCAAAGTGGGAAGATTACGTACACTTGGTAGAATTTGCATACAATAATGGACATCATGCATCCTTGGGGATGAATCTATTTGAGGCATTGTATGGCAATGGATGCAGGACTCCAGTGAATTGGGACAACCCAGTGGACAAGGTAGTACTTAGACCAAAGATGATCAAGGAAATGGAACAGAAAGTTGCTAAGATCAGGCAGAATTTAAAGGCAGCTCAGGACAGGAAAAATAGTTATGCAGATTTGAAAAGAGTGCATAAGGAATTTCAGATTGGGGATCATGTTTATTTGAAAGTGAAACCAAGAAAAAGTTCTCTCAAGTTGGGGAGTTGTGCCAAGTTGTCACCAAGATATTGTGGGCCATTTGAAGTCCTGGATATGATAGGGTCAGTTGCATATAGAGTTGCATTGCTTGCTAACATAAGAGCTCATAATGTTTTCCATGTATCTTTGCTTAAGAAGTATGTACATGATCCTAATCATATGATTGATTGGAATGTGATACAGGTGGAACCCGAGGGAGAGTTCCAAGTAGAGCCTATGCCCATCCTCGACAAGAAGGTCACTTTGCTTCGGAACAGAGCCATCGAGTAGGAAAAGGTCCAATGGGAGCACCTTAGTCCTGATGAGGCTACATGGGAGCTGGAGGATGCCATGAGAGACACATTCCCATTTTTGTTTAGTTTTGAGAACACCGAGGATGGTGTTGTTCTAAGGGGGAGGAGAATGTAATACTCCAATTTTGACCCTTATGAAATATTGGCTTTTATTGTAAATATTGTTTACATGCAATGTATGTTTTCCTAGCGTGGAGCTCAAGGCCAAGGCCCCGCTAGTGTATGTTCGGATTTTATTTAAAATGGACAAGCATTTGACATTTGTGAACCATGTGCTATTAAGCCATGGAATATTGTAAACTGATGTAAATATTTAATATTTCAATAAAATACCAAAACTGGCTATGGGAAGCAACGAATGAGAAGGGCCATGTGTATTCAAGTAGGGAGTGGTGATGGAGCTGTGGGATTGAACCATAGGCTTCCATATGTCATCTTGTGAACCCATTTGACTTTCCTTGCTGACATTTAATTATGTTGTAAGGAAGTTGTTGAAGAATTCAGTCCATGGCTTCAATGGAGCATGGGCAGCCCAAAAATTTGTATGGCAGAGTATGGGATCTATTTTCTTGTACCACAAGTCACCCTACCTCATGGGAATTGGTTCTTTCTCATTCCCATTCCATTGTTGAAGATCTCGACATCAGTTTGCATCCAATTTCGAATGCCCAGCAGTGAGAAAAAGCAGAAATCGCAACTTTGCAAGAATCGACGTTTTGAAGAGCCATAAACACCCAAAATTTGGTATTGAAAGTAAAATCCAATGGGTGATCCATAGATATGAACCTTGGGGTGAAATTGAGAGTATTAGATACCCCGAAATCCATTGGAAAACCCAATTTTTATAGCCCAAAAATCCAGTGACAGGATTGAGTTATTTGATGACAGACTTGTGAGAAACCTAAGTGTGAATGATTGAACAAATGTTGGGTTTGCTTGATAAACCCAGATCTACAAATCTTTAGTCTCTTTCTATGTCAGGTCGTTCTCCTTACTTTCAAGCCATTGTTCAATCTCGTCTTTGGTAGGATTCCACCTCATTACTTTGTCCTCCTAACACAATCCCCGTTGGGTCCCGACTACAAAAACATTGTTGGCTGCAGTCTATCATACCCAAGGTTCAACTTCAGTCACTCAACAAAACCCCATGTGCATCGGCATCTAGCAATACCCTACGAACATAGTACAATCTCACCCGAGACACGCATAGGAATCAATAGAGGACTAAATCAGGGTTGCACAAGGAGGAACTAAGACATCGCTATTTATCCTTTATTATTCACACTCATCACATATATTGAATCTATAATTCTCATATACTTAACATTTTAGATCATTCAGAATCATTCATAACAAGCACATTGTGCAAGATAATTAAACATAAACAAAGACTTCAATATATATATATATATGTATAATCCAAAATGGGTATCAACATACCATTGCATAGATTCATCTCACCGGCTTATACATCTCATGGTCCTTTAGTGCAACATATGCAATTGACAAAACTCGAAACATCCTCGATTCATATTCCCAAAAATCCATAGATCTATACATTTGAACGAAACCCAGAACGCCAACAACAACAACCTAACCCATCCCTTTACTAAATTGCACCTTATATAGGATGGAGTATAAAAAACTGAAAGTTGTTACTAGTGCATAGATGGCAACTGATTTTTTTTTTTTTGCAACCCAATCTAGCAATGGTTGGCTCGATGTGCTGTAAATGCTGAAAAAAGGGGCACCAAGAGAGAGAGAGAGAGAGAGAGAGAGAGAGATTGGGGGGAGATGGGTATATACAGAGAGAGAGCGCGATGGGGATATTGTTAGTGCAAAGGAGATAGAGATATAAAGTGGGGAGTAGGGGTAGGAAGGTGAAGAGTGGGGGTTTGGGGGGGGGGATAGAGGAAGATAAGTTAGGGGTTAGGGGCTTAGAGAGAGAGAGACAGAGAGAGATTATTGGTGGAGTTTCGATGGTTAGCAATGCGGGTATATGGTTAGGGGAGTAGGGACAGGGATTAGGGGAGAGAGAGAGAGAGAGAGAGAGAGAGAGAGAGATTGTCAGTTAGGGTTTTAGAGATAGAGAGATAAAGAGACAAATTGATAGCTAGCAGTTTAGAGATAGAGAGAGATTGTGGGTTAGGGGTTTAGAGAGAGAGAGAGAGAGAAAATGGAGGATGGTGGTTAGTGGTAGGAGTAGGAGTGGGTTGTTAACGGTAGGGGGGGAGTATGGGGAAGAGGGATATATATAGAGAGAGAGGGGGGGAAGGGGAGGTGGTTAGTGGTGGGGAAGAGAGAAAGATAGAGTGGGGGGTAGGGGTAGGAGGGTGAATTGTAGGGGTTTAGGGGACAATATATATATATATATATATATATATATATAGAGAGAGAGAGAGGAGAGAGAGAGAGAGAGAGAGAGAGAGCATATGGGTCGGGGTTTAGGGTAATAAAGAGGGTACATAGAGAGATGGGGGGGTTAGGATTTATGGTATAGAAAAATAGGGCGGTTGAGAGATAGAGAGAGAGGGGGTGGTGGGGTTATAAAGAGAGAGGGAGGGTTAGGGAAAGGAGTGTGAGAACTATAGATCTAGATAAACTAGCTTACCTATCTTAGCAATCAATAGCATATCAACATAAATAAGAACATGAAGAGAACAAGAAAAAAAATACACCAGATATATGTGGTTCACCCAATTGGGCTATGTCCACGGGAAGGTTGTCTTCTATTATCTCCATAAATATCCTTCAATCTTACAAGAGAGCAACTACAAATAACCCCAATACAATATAGTAGAGAGCTTGTGAGCACAATACAATGTGTTGTAATAGTATCACGTGTTGTTCACTATGTTATAGTTAGTGATGTGACTCCCTTGACCCTATTATATAACAAGAGATGTGGAGAAATTACTCTCACATATTGCATGTGGGATAATATAATTCTCCATAATAACATATATTTATATAATAATGGATAATAAGAGAATACTTTACCATAATGAATATGGGATATAATGTAAATTACTCTTTCACATAAGATTGTGGATAAATTCCGACATAATACAAAGACATTATTACCTTCCAAGGAATATAATTAATATATTCCAACAAGGAGGAGGAGAGAGGGGGGGGTTGGGTTAGGGAGAGGGAGGGAGGGTTAGGGAAAGGTGGGGCTGGAGAGAGGGAGGGAGGGTTAGGGAAAGGTGGGGTTGGAGAGAGAGAGAGAGAGGGGGGGGGGGAGGTTAGAGAATGGAGGAGAGAGTGAGAAACGGGGGTTAGGGAAAGGTGGGGAGAGAGAGAGAGAGAGGAGGGTTTGTGAGAGAGGGAGAGGGGGGTGGAGTGATGGGTAGAGACAAAGAGAGATGGGGGTTGTAGAGAGGATGGGACGTGAGGGGGGTTGAGGTTATATAGGTAGGGGGGTTGTGGAGAGAGGGGGAGAGAGAAAGAGGGGGGCTGAGTGGAGAGCAAGGCAGAGGGGAGTTGGAGAGACAAATATTTGAGATACATAGGTTCGAGAGAGAGACAGAGGGTTTAGGGTTTACGACAAGAGAGAGGGCAGGTTAGGGACAAAGGGAGAGAGATAGGGGGTGTGAGAGAATGATAGAGAGGGGAGGATTATATAAATAAAGGGATAGATAGAGAGAGGGGGAAAAAATAAATGTAATACAAGAATGAAATCATAATATAGTAGTGCATGCACACTATTAATGTATATGCACCACTAATGCACATGCATTATTAAAGCGCGAACATTATTAACACAGAAATATTATTAACATGCATGTGCTAAAGACGTGCACATGCTACTTACATTCATGCAAGGTTCGTATTGCCAAACCTTATGGCTATCACTGCAATAAAGTAATTTTTTTATCACTAAAAAATTAGATATATTTAGAAAATTATATTTAAAAAAATTATATCAACATTATATTATATTATCATTGTAACTATGTATATTTCTGAACATTTTAATATTTAAATCCTTATGCATAAGGGTTTTTATCTTATAGATAAGGAGATCTCATACATTAACATTAAATTAATGTTTAGATTGGTTGTAACTTTAAAAATATATTATTATTACATTATTATAAAAAAAAATCGTAAAAAAATAATCAATATTAATATTAAATTCAAATATATTATATGTAAACATGGAAACATTTTTGTCAAACATTTTTATGAAAATAATATTTCACCAAAATTTATTACAATTATTTCAGCTAAATACATTTAAAATATTACAAAGGAATGTAGAACATTGTACACTTGCTTGATAAATAGAAAAGAGAAATTTAAATAATGGTAGAGCATTAATACACTGTATCAATTGAGAGTTTAAAAGGAAAAAATAATATAAACAAAATAAATAATAAGAAAATCAAAATATAGCGAAAATGTTATGATTACGAGATAAAAGAGAAATTTAAAATTTTTATAAATATAGGCGTACAAATAAAACAGCTATTGAAATGAAATCAGCCCAATTAAATCTGGTACAAAGAACGCAAATAAAATTGGAGGATGATACTTCTGGATGGGCCCTCTTCTAATATTCTCTAGCACCTCGGGAGGTCTGGAGGAGGCCTCTCCAATGTTGCCAAAAGACCCGGACCGTTCTTCACCACAAACGCCATATTCAATCCCCATGATAAATGATCTTCTAAATGGCAGTGAACAAACCACACTCCTGTAACAAATAAAACAAAGGGCTTATTGTTATATTGATTCAGTCTGACTTGTTGGTGATATAAGAGTGGAAGTATGACGTAATTCGATATAACAGAAGTAAATTCAATTGAAGTGAATATGTACCTGGATTGTCAGCTCTGAATCTTATGGCAACCCACCCGCCGAATGGAGACATTACTGTGTTGCGTAGTGGGGAATCAACCAGATTAAATTTAAGCGGATCGGTTAGTGCGTTATAGTTACCAAAGCCTTGTCCCACCACATAGAAGCTGTTACCATGAAGATGCATTGGATGGTTCTCGCCCCGAAGATGTTTGTTGTTTGAAAGACGAGTTGCACTGTAGAATTGTATTCCAGAACTTTCACTTTTGTTGCGATTTCTGGAGCCGAAAGACTTGCACGAATATCATCTCCCGTGTAGTTGAATACAGACAGAGGATTTGAAGGAAAATCCGTGGTAAAGACACCATTAATGCCGAAATAATATGCTTGAAGCAGGGCGATCTTGGGCAACGCAAATGATATGTTGCTCATACTTGCAGTGATCCTTGTTGTTCCGTAATTGGGGCCTGCACAGGTATCCCCAGGGGCACACGGAAACAAGCCGAGACCAATTGTTGAGACCAGGCTTTCATCTATGCTTTGCGGAACGTCCACTGGGTACTCCTCGGATGCCAAGCTTCGCAGTCCGTTTGTAAATGTAGTGACGGTTGCAGTGTCATTGTAGAACGGAAGGCTTGGAAAAATGGGAGACGTAGAACTTGTCTGTCCAATATAGTTCAGAATACCAGTAGTTGTGGTCGTATCGAAAATGCTCAATATTAGATTACTATATGGCCGGGCTGCCATATAGTATTTGCCCACCGCCTGATTCGCCGTGAGAAGAACATCTGTACTCTGGCCGGGAGAGATCACGATTACTACCGTTTTGTAAGGCTTAGTATAGGCAGCATCAACACCAACGACTGTAAATTCGTGGCCTGCGATCTTGAAATAGAACGCATTATTAAGAGCAGCGTTGACGATCCGCAAAAGGTACGTTTCTCCACATTTTACAAAGACCTGAAATGTTTCTGCAGCAAAATCTTTTGATTAGTTAGTAAGTAAATTTTCAGCACTCCAAGCTATATATGTTTATATATGTTTACAGAATTCTATAAAATCTTAATACCCGACGCAGAGCAGGGGTACAGGTCTCCTGGCTGTCCATTTATGGTGAAGGCATTGGATAAATTGGGCGAACCACCTGTGAAGAGTGCTTCATTTATAACGTCAATGGGGTTACCGTTCCACCATTCTCCTGTTCTATAACACGACTTCTTTGTATCAATATTAACCATCCAAATCCACGAGCTGCAAACATTTGTGTATTGAAAATCCGACAGCAACTAATTACCTATTACTATAGGAAATTCCGCACAGGGTTTAGGAAAGGGATATAAGCTTCCTCTTTTAGGATAGATTACTAAAGCTCCATAGACAGCTCTGAGCCATGAAACGTGAGAATGCCACCACATAGTTCCTTCCTGTCCAGTAATGGTGAATTTGTATATAAAATTCCCACCTGGTTGAATAGGGCATTGTGTAATATATGCCGGTCCATCGGCCCAAGCTGTACGAACCTGGTTCACTCCATGCCTGACACATATTTGTCAACGATGAGTTTTGTAATCAAACCTATCAATAAGTATATCAACAACAGATGTACTGTTCTATTAGGGTTTCAGTGACATACCAGTGAATAGTGGCATTGTATTTGGCGTTGTTAATAACATTAACAATAACAATGTCTCCGTTGTAGACATACAGAGTTGGACCTGGTAGCTGCCCATTGACGGTGATTATTGTATGTTGGTTACAGAGTTTTGTAATGTTCTGCTGTGCAATCTGTGCATGCATTCAACAGAAAAGTCAAAAGTTGCAAATAATTGGTTAATATGTGTGTGATGTACAGATTATAACTATGCAAAAATAAAAATTGGAAAATTGTGAATAAGTTTACTTACAACGAAGGTATAATATTGGGTTTCTGTGTTTGTGATGGCAGCCAAATAAGCAACAAATGAGAGTAGAAAAAGAAACCTGACTGAAGACATTTCTGCTGGATCGAGATATCCTAATCCTTTAAGCAGTGCTACGCTTGCAAAGGATGAAGGTGATATCTAACAGCTTATATCACTCACTCTCTCAGCATTGACATCAATGGATTTATAAGTTGTGCATGCGGAAGGCTCTACTGGTGTGGTTCTTCTAACGAGACATAACGAGACATTTATATAGAACAAAACACTTGTGAAACGATATCAGTGGCATTTATATAGAACAAAACACCTGTGAAACGATATCAGTGGCGTCATCATCGTGGGATAGTGGGGCCTTCAACTATCTAAATTTTCAATCAGCCATGACAACTGGCTCAAAGTGATCGTAGCAGTTTTGGCGGCATGTATAAATATGTTTGACTGTTATTCACAACCATTAATCTTTCGCCATTAATGTTCATCTCCGTGACCCGTGGTCCCACCGCAACTCGCATCTGGTTTGGTAGCCTGTTGTTTTAGGGTTTGGTAGCGTGTTCGGATTGCGTTCGGACATATATATGAATTTTAATAAAGAGATTTGTTTTCAAATGTAAATCGTTGAAATTAAAGTTATAGGTTATAACTGTATAATCTTAATGTGGGAAATAATATAATTGAAATTATAAGTGATAGGTTATTGGAATTGTATAATCTTGATGTGTGAAAAGAATATAATTGAAATTATAACTGATTATTATAGATTTATCTTAATTATGGATCTATCAAGGATTGATAGAGATCAAATCTCTTGAAGAAGTTTAGGGTTCTATAAATGGGTTTGTATCTCAAGTGATTTGATCCCTAGTCTCCGTTTTTGATAGAGCTTTAAGATGGATCTATGCTAGTTTATTAATATGCAATTATTACAAAACTAATATTGAACTCATTATTATATTATGAACTTAAAAATACATATAATCTAATATATTTTAGGTTACAATCATTCAAACACCAACTATTTGGATATCTTACAAGTAGGCCAAAGTTGTATTAATTAATTAATTATGAAGTAAAACAAATTTTCACCCAAAACTAATTTCTAACCAACAACTATTCCCATTTGTAATCATGTTGTAAATGCTAACACATAAATATTACAAATAAGCAAAATTTTCATTAATTAATTAATTATGAAGTAAATTAGTTATTTACCCAAATTTAATGGTCCAAGTGCCACGATTACATGTTATAAAGCATAACCCATCAATCCTACAAATACACAAAGTTGTATTAATTAATTAATTGTGAAGTAAAATGCTTTTAATTTAATCAATTATTGGTTAATTTGCAATTATCACAAAAGTAATATCTTACTTATTATTCTATTATTAACTTAAAAATACATAATCCATTCCAATATGTTCATCCACGTGCCAACTATCCAAAACAATAACATACAAACTCTATAAATATGAAAAATTTTGTTCATTCTTTGATTATGATGTAAAATAGTTATTCTTGTAACTACTTATGAAAAAAATATTTGAAAAGTGGGGATGCTTGAATGGAAATTGAAATTGAAATTCAATGCATATTTATTTAAATTTATTTTTACAATCTAGTCAATTTAAGAGCGGTAGGAAGGCCCTCTCGGCCCAATAAGTTATTGGAAATGTATAATCTTGATATATGTGAATATAATTGAAATTAAAATTCTAGTGTGGGAAAAGAATATAATTGAAATTATAAGTTATAGGAATTGTATAATCTTGATGCATGTGAACATAATATAATTGAAATTATAAATTATAAGTTATTAGAATTGCATAATCTTCTTGTGTGTGAATATAATTGAAATTAAAGTTATACATGATTGGAATTTTATAATTTTGATGTGTAAAATAATATATAATTTTGATGTGTGTGAAAAGAATTTAAAACTTGAAATTATAAGTTGTTGGAATTGTAATTGATATATATATATATAATTTAAAATTATAAATTATTGAAAATATATAATTAATAAGAAATTAAACTCATTCTATAATTAAAATTGCAATTTTAACAATAAAAATTGCAATTTCGAACACCTCTTTCCAACGATTTAACTCACTCCATAAAAAAATCTTATTAAGTACTCATTGAAAAGTGTTATGAAATCTATCAGGTCTTCTTGTGAAGCAATTCAATCATCCGAAATATGTGTGTGGAAAATTTCCAAGTCAATAAATAAATCTAATGAAAGGAAGTATAATCGAATGTTTAAGACATGTCATCCAAACAACAAGAAGGGTTCAACTCAATAAAGAAATCTATTGAAAGGAAGTCTAATCAAAGGTTTAAGATATGTCATCCAAACAACAAGAAGGGTTCAACTTAAGGATATTTTAAGATAAACTACTTTGACGTCGTCAAAACCACAGTTGTATAATCAAAACCCTACATAATCCTAAGAAATATATATGTAAAATAAAACCAGATGACCTAGATTTGCTCCAAGATAACGATATGTTGTTAAATAGTAAGACTAATCTTTTTTCGAGGATTAGGGATCTCATTATAATATTGAGAGTTGTATTATTTTACTGATTTGAAGGCCTGCACTTCCATCTTACTTCTTGGCTCCCCAACTTTCTGGATAGAACTAACCCTTTCGGGATCAATCTTGATACCTTCTTTAGAAATAATGTGCCCCAGGAGCTTGGCTTCCTCCAATGCAAAATGTGACTTTTTAGGATTGAGAGAGATACCATATTTCATGCATTTGATAAAAACTCGCTCCAAATGCTTTAGTTGTTCTTTCTCAAATCTGGAGAACACTATTATATCATCCATGTAAACTACCACAAACTTGTCTTTCTCCTTAGCGAATGCTATGTCCATTGCACGCTGAAAAGTGGCTCCTACATTCATTAGTCCAAAAGGCATCTTTGCGTACATGAAGGTGACCCAAGGAGTGGTGAAAGCCATTTTTTCTTCGTCTTCTGGGTTTACTTTAATCTGATTATATCCTAAAAACCCATCCATGGTAGAGATTCTTTTTCCCCCCACCACCTTTTGTAAAATATGTTCCATTTTGGGCAGAGGATAGTTGTCCTTCAGCGAAGCCCTGTTCAGGTTCGTGAAATCTATGCAGATTTTGATCTCACCATTCTTCTTCCTCACAAGAACTAGATTAGCTATCCATTGGGAAAATCTCAGAGTGACAATGATCTTGGCATTGAAGAGTCTTCTAATTTCTTTTTCTATTATATGCAACAACTTTGGATTTATTATTCTTAGCTTCTATTTGAAAGGATTCTCTCCTTGTTTGATAGGAATAGAGTGTCGTATTATGGAGGTATCATATTCCTTTAGATCTTCATAGCTCCAAGCGAAAGCCCCAACATATTTCTTCATTAATTCTACATATCGCTCTTTTTTCTTAGCATGTAGCTTCTTGGATCAGTTCACCATCCAAGGCTCTTCTTTAGTACCCAAGTTCTATTCTTCTACAACATCACTGGCTGGTTCAAACTTTGTGTTTTTCGTTACATCATTCTATTCAAACAACTTCTCTAGGGGTATCAAACCTTTAGGGATATAATTGCTCTTCAATTGAATGATATCCTTTCCACCCAACATGTTTTTCCACCCTTTGCTTTCATTCTCTTCATCTCATGATTGCTCTTGGTCTACAAGACCTTCCAAGTTGTCATTCTTGGTGTCAATCTGAACATTTTCAATCTCATCAGACAATTTCAGGAACCTCTTAATTTGTAAATAATCGTCAAACACCTACTAGTATTTAGAGTTGTCTGGGATAGATGGCCTGTTCACCACCTCCACTTCATATTTCTCTTGAGAAAAGATAAGAGTTCTAAAACCACCAGCTGTAGTGGCCAGAGAATATGCCACCTGATTCTCGCACCTGGGAATCACTTCGATCTTGTGTTCTCTAAATAAGTTTCCAAACATATCCCAGAGTTCATTCATGTAGGCCCTCATCCTGGGGTGTTTGGTTTGATAGCTGTCATTCACTTGATTGACCACCAACTCTGAATCCCCAAACACCGCTATCCTTTTGGCTCCCAAATATTTCAGTGCTCGTAATCCTAGGATCAGAGCTTCATATTCGGCCACATTGTTGGTGCATTCAAAAGTTAACTTGTATGACAACGCTCTGGACTCCCTATCGGGAGGTATGATCCAGACCCCTGCTCTAGCACCATTTTTACTCAGGGATCCATCAAAGTACATAGACCACAGGCCTTCTTCATTTTTTTGTCTCTTTGAGGCTTTATACCTTCCTGTGAACTCTTTATCTTCATTAACTTTGATGTATGTGGGGAGCTTAGAATCAATATGGGGACCATCACTGAAGAAGATAGAGGATCCTATGTCAGTATCCACAACATATATAGGATGGTTTTCAGGTTTCTCTATGCTGCTGATAGCATAATCCATCCTCTTTTCTCTATACATTTTCCAATTGCTTCCAAAAATGGGTATGGTAGCATAAGACAAATCCATATGCATAGTTCCTTTCAACTTTGAGATCCGGGACCTTGACAATAGCATCCCAAATTTAGCGGGCACATCAGCCACTACCATGTCCATCATGATGTTTTTAGCTGGGATTTGGGAGAGGGTAACCACCGGATTCTTTATTAACCCCAGACACTGTACCTTTCTAGAGTCAAAAGAGTAGAGGTCTTTGTATGGCCTGGTAACCTCTAGCCCCAATTGATTCATCATGGACTTGGGCATTAGATTGTGTGATGCCCCAGAGTCTATTAATACATTGTGTAAGGTCTTGTCATGCATACCCAAACTTAAATAAAATGGAGGAACCTCTTCATCATCTGGCTCTTCAAGCTGGGACCCAAAAATTCTGGTGGGAGCATCCTCCATCACTTCCATTATATCATGAGGGAAATCCCCTTGCCTGTTTACCATTCTAGCTATCTCTTCCCTATATTCATTGATCCTCAATAATTCATTCAGGGGGATAGAGATATTTACCTTGGATAGTTCTTCCTTTAGACTGAAGGTCGAAGCTGGTTTCACTACTTCAGTGGTCTCTGGATGTATAACTTCTTTGGAAGGTTTCCCTTTATCTTCCGGTGCTTTCTGTGTAGCAAACTCCGGTTGTTTCTGTGTAGCAACTTCCTGTTGTTTCTCCTTTGGCTTTTCTGCCTCTAGTCTAATATTTGAAGGCTAGGTTTTGCTAGACTTTCCTTTGTTCATTTTTACCTCCTGATTCCTTAGCTTCATCTTTCTTTGAATGTTGTCTACAACATTCTGATAACCCATCTGGTACTACTCAGAATTGGACTCAGGGTTTTGGCCGATGCTCTCCTTGGTGAAAAAATAATGCTCTCTTTTAGTCAAAAGTAATTCATGGTCTAGAGTGTCAAAGAGATGAATGTGGTCACCCACGGGGTCCTCAGGCCCTTCCTGATCCACTAAATTTTCAACGAAAGAGACGTTCTAAAGCTATTTTTTAGAACTATGCATGGGCATCAATAATCACTTCTGAAAACTTTGCTGAGTCACAATATAAATGATAGAAACAGTGTAGAATTCTGATCTTGAAATGTTAGCGGGCAGTATTTCAATGTGCAAAGAAATCAGACTTTTGAGTAGCAAATGGAAATGGAATTGTGCAAGATAAAGGTACTGTGAAAGCAAATATTTATTTTACATTTATAGAATAGCGTGCTGAACCTGGGGGAGGAATTCAACAGCCTTAGCAAAATGAATACGTAACACCATTTGAATAATACAAGGATATCACTTCAAGATAAATCAGCATGAAAACTTCAAGTACTAATCACCATTGAAGAAATCAATTTAAGCAAAAGCACTCATATAAATTCAGAATAGTTCTGCAAATCATAGATAAATGAAGGTATGAAACACAACAGGAGATGCTAACTGTGCACATCAAAACTTTGAATCCATCAAGCTCCAAGATAGGGTAAAATATGTCTCTTCTTGTATTGATCAACCTTCCAACATAGAAGTAATAATTCTTACATAAGAGAGGCGGCCCTTTGGGTACTGCCTACTTGGATTTATATAGCCTACCTACTATCTAAAACAGAATTTGTTACAATCGGTTCCAGCTCAACAGCTTAAGATTTATGTTTATACTCCTTAACAGAGTTTGTTACAAAATTACTGGTCATCTTATGACTGCGAGCCAGGAACACTCTGCTAGCAGAGTAGTTCATCCAACTTGACGAAATTCACATCACCTTAAAATATAAGGCATCAGTGACGTAACGTCTTTCAGGACTAACCAGAATCCCTTAAACACCTACTAGACCATCTCTGGCCTCTTGAAGACGTAACTGCAACCATAATGCTAAAAGATGTTGCTTCGCAGATCACTACTACCTGCTTCTTCCATCCCATCCAAGCCCTTTGATATCGGACCCTATTTTCAACAGGACAAAAGTTCAACCTGGATGTCAGGTTGTGGAACAGGACCCACTGTTTTCTTTGCTTCATTAGACCTGCTCAGGTGCCACTGCTTCACCATTTGATCATCATTTTCTAGTGCCAACATGTCCCTTTCTTCCGTGTTGCTGCATACGGAAAACCTTTCTCCCTTCAGACTAACGAAATAGCTACACCGTCCCTAGACATGTCGGGTGAGACCTCGGGCTTCTCCCATCCGACTGTTGGTGAATGTGCATATGTGGGTTGTTCATAGACGCTAGTAGTCCGAATTCTCAATGCTCCAGGTGAACCACCTCTAGAGATGTGTGTTGGAGAAAACTTCCTATGGCTTGGGGTGGACCACAACAAACAGTTGACTACCATAAATTAACTCAATTCTCAGTGCTATGCTATATAAATGGGAATGCTAAGATAATGAATAATATAACCAACCTCGATCCAAACATTTGACGTAGATCCCCGTTGGAGCTTTCAACTTGTGCACTTGAACCTGCAAATTAGTCTTGATAGCCAATATACAAGAAGCACATATAATATATAAACGATATTAACATCATCAATAGCAATGGTCCATGATATTATAAGTAAATGTAACCCAATGTAATATAAACAACATTCACAACATTAATGGACAAGAATATGAGTATTTCTATTAATAAATAAGAAGAAGTACAATGTGATACGACCTCTTGTTGGCAAACAATCTGAACCAAGATCTAGGTCAATCTAGGTCAATCCACTTGTGCCTCCAACACTTGAATCCTCCATGCAATGGAAAACTCAAACTATGATAGGAGTTTGGAAGGTGAACATAAAGGGTTCACAACTACAAAGATCAATGAGTGTAGACTCAAGATAGGGAAAAAAATCCACTAGAGTTCTCTTGCTCTCTCTTCTCCCCCCATCCATAAGCCATATGTGTTCAATATATAGTCTTCCCAAAGGTAAGTGAAAAGACACATCGAGACATTTCGAGGAAAAGGGAGGGCCAAAGGTCACCCTATGATCGCTTTTTGGTAGTAAAAAGTAATTAACTAGCGATTTTTACCATTTTGCATGATACCCGCAGGCTAAAGTGATGCAACTCATGGGTATGCCCATTGTAGTGATGCAGCCATTGTACAGGGGAAAAAATAGGGAAATATAATGTTTTTGGAGGATATAAAGTGGATCCGAGTCAATGAAATGGATCCTGTAGGCCAAGGAATGATGATGCTCACAAGGTGGAAAATTATGTTGTAACAGATGCCCCCTAATGTGTGAGGTCAGAGACTGATGCTACGATGGCCGAAATACATTGTAAATCTCAGAAGTGGAGTGATGGAGACACAAGTGGAAGGAGCAGCTCACTCGTCATAATACAATAGTATCCCCAAATACATGTCGGTATAGTACAACAATCTAATACAATGTCCATGAATAGGCAATACCTAGTGATTACATGTCATAAGTGATCACAGCCATGATCCCTCTACAGTAAGATATGGTCTCCTGCTGAAAAGGAAACAACTGGTACAAACTAGAGGTACAAACTGCTGATATCTGAGAGGTGATATCTCAAATGTAAAGTCATAATCATAAGTAGCATACTAAATGCCGTTATTACCTAGGGTCTTCTACACAAGTCTTCGACGGTGCAAGTCCCATCAAGTGAATAAAGGAGTTGAAGTCGAACCTAATGTGACATCGTCTGATTACCACTCATTGATGTATACCATTAACAGATGCGAGATAACCCACCAATAATGAAAATGGGCATCAAGGCATAGAGTACAAGAATCAGAGTGTGAATAGATGTGTTGAAGTCGAACACTAGGATGGATCCATCGATTAGGGGACATTGATGTATTCCCAAAACTGTCGATGATGAGAGAACTTGCCACTATTGACTACAAGCCTCAAGGTACTCAACCGAACTCTAAGCCTCAAGTCTCGAAATAAATGGGTTGAATTCAACAGAACACGACTCACTAGAAGGAGGGCATTAAGGCATCCCCCATCAACTAGCATGAGGTACCAGCTACGCTACAAGATTTGGAAGATCTCAGGTGAAATGAACTGAGTCAATAAGGATGGCCGACATGCAATCGTCAAGAAATATGAGGAGTGGCTGACTCTGGTTTCAGGATTTCCTTTGAATAAGAGCATGAGCCGATGGATAGACTCAGGAAGCAGAGACTCAATATGGATTGTGCGATGCAGGATACACCACAAAGGGCTGCATAATGACTGAAAGCTTAACCAATTGGTGGAGTAAATTGAGAAACAAGTACATCTCCTAAGGTCCAACTATAGTCCCGACTCATAATGTATGGAGTGGAATGAATGGTCTGTTCAAAGGAGACACAACAGCTGCCAACTAGAAGTAGTAACCATAATCCCATCTCACTTGTTGTATTATAAGCAATTTTATTATTTTTCAAGCTTTTCCAAATATGAAAAAGACCAAAAAATCAAATATTCCAAAAAGCCACATAATGTTTTGTCCAGTAGGCTTTGATTGTTTACTCACAATGATCTATTCCAAGACTCTAAACCTATGCTAATTGGTGTACCCTATAAATAAAATCATTCTAATCAATTTTAAGACTAAGCATTAATTATAATGTCTGTGGTTACTCAAAGGATATGGTCATGAAACTATTGATGTATATGACTCAATAGTATGCAAAATCGTCAAACTCTAGACTCATCTATCTGATAAAAACAATGCCACTAGAATTTAAATCAATCCAATGGTTTCAAAATAAAAGTGCAACTCTTTTATATTTTCAATGCACAAGTAGAACCTAAATGAAAGCAGCAAGCACTCAATGCAAAATGCAGTACATAAAAGTAATTTTTTTTTTGTATTTTCTCTTATAAGCAAAATGAAAATGCAAAACTATATTTTTTTTGTTATTTTCAATATAATGAAATGAAAAATGCAAGCAAAATCCTACAATTCAATTACAGAAATGCAAAGGAAATCACCCAGACAACCTAGCAGATCCTAAAGAGTAAGATTCAGCTGATGGAATGAGCTATAAAATCAAAAGTGGGTAAAAACCAATGAGGCTCAAAACCAAGAGAAAAGAGGAGTTCTAGTCACAACCAAGGCCTGGAACAGTCAGGAATAAGGCCAAAGAAGACTCAAGAACACTCAGAATTAACCCAACAACAACCAAAGGCCATAAACAAATCACCCTCGCAATTGTACGCACTTGTCGAAGGAATACCTGTGGGTACCTGCGAGCTATAGTATAGACAGATGCGGGTAGACACGGGTAGAGCTAGGCTCACCCACGGATAGGGAAAATAAAATGAGCAAACAAAGAGTCCAGTGGCTCAGAAAAAAGATGTTTTCTATAGAGTATCCCAATGGCCAATCAATGACACAGAGACTCGACACACAACAACTCTAAATAAGGATTAATGCTTGAAAATCCCCAAAAATGGATGTTTTCCCCAGTGGAGTCACCATTTCTGTGTTGGAGAAAACTTCCTATGGCTTGGGGTGGACCACAACAGACAGCTGACTACCAGAAATTAACTCAATTCTCAGTGCTATGCTATATAAATGACAATGCTAAGATAATGAAGAATATAACAAACCTCGATCCAAACGTTTGACGTAGATCCCCGTTGGAGCTTTCAACTCGTGCACTTGAACCTGCAAATTAGTCTTGATAACCAATATACAAGAAGCTCATATAATATATAAACGACATTAACATCATCAATAGCAACGGTCCATGATATTATAAGTAAATGCAACCCAATATAATATAAACAACATTCACAACATTATCAGACGAGAATATGAGTATTTCTATTAATAAATAAGAAGAAGTACAATGTGATACGACCTCTTGTCGGAAACCAATCTGAACCAAGATCTGGGTCAATCCACTTCTGCCTCCACCAATTCAATCCTCCATGGAATGGAAAACTCAAACTATGATAGGATTTTGGAAGGTGAACATAAAGGGTTCACAACTACAAGGATCAATGAGTGTAGACTCAAGATAGGGAAAAAAAATCCACTAGAGTTCTCTTGCTCTCTCTTCTCCCCCCGTCCATAAGCCATATGTGCTCAATATATAGTCCTCCCAAAGGTAAGTGAAAGGACACATCGAGGCGTTTCAGGGAAAATGGAGGGCCAAAGGTCACCCTATGACTGCTTTTTGGGAGTAAAAAGTAATTAACTAGTGATTTTTACCATTTTACATCCTACCCACGGGCTATAGTTATGCAATTCGTGGGTACACCCACTGTAGTGATGCAGCTAGCGTACAGGGGAAAAAATAGGGAAATAATGTGTCTGGAGGATATAAAGTGGATCTGAGTAAGTGAAATGGATCCTACAAGCCAAGGAGTGCTAATGCTCACGAGGTGGAAAATTATGTTGTAACAAGATGAAATGTACCATTGAGAATCCTTTCCATCAAATCTGAATCATTCGCCCCTGGATGATTTTGGAGACTCGGGCTCTGAGACTCGAGACTGGCGACGCTTGGAAAATGGGAAATGCAGAATAAGCTAAGGTGAGGGGTATTTATAGACCCATTCATGTCCTCCTTGATGAGCACATTTGTACCTGCATAATGATTACATGCATGTCCCTTTGGCCCTTTGTCTTTTGGAAGTGTACTTCAGTCAGTATGACGACGGCGGAGATGACAGGCAAGTATGACAAGATATATCCATTGATGGTTTCAGGACCTCCAAATAGTGGTTTAAGAAAACAGCTTGAAGTCCCCTGAACGATCCCGGGGCTGCCACATGGAAGACACAGTTTTCACATCAGTGGAAGACTACTCTTGATATAGTTCATGCAAATTCCTTTCCCTAACACTCTCTCCACTGTTTATTTTTTCCCAGCTGCCTCGAGATGAGCATGTAGGAACATGCAACTCTGGGGAGTGGGTCCCGCTCTACTCATGGTCCACCTATGAGGTGCTATTTACTTCATATTACCACTGGGGTCTCTCGGATGGTTTCAGGATCCCTGAAAAGCAGTCTAGGCAAACCACACTGAGGCCCCTGGCTGGCTGAGAAAATGACACGCGTCTCTATTGGTCTTTTCCTCAGGGGTGACTCAAGTCAAAGCGAACGTAACCTGCTCGCGAACCATGACTGTGCCTCTGTGACATGGGTCTTGGTTGGCCGATACGGTGGGTTCCTTCTGTATAACTTGATCTACCCAACCGCTTCACCCGTGTCACTGTGATGCTTTTGACTCTTCCTCATGTACATGCTTTTAACCAGCTGGCAGCTTCCCTTCGGCTGAAAATATTACTAATAGTCAGCTAGCTTCATGGACTCACAAATAAGAATAATAGACTCAAGCTTTTGGGCACAATCAGACTCTAACTACTCACTCATCTCTTTACACACTCTCTAGCATACTAGTGCAACTATCTCCCTTCTTCACAATTCTTATAGCCAACTCTGCCAACTTGCCTTCACCTACCCTCTTAATTGTGATTCCACCCTCACATCTCTCTCTCCTTAACTATTAGATGGGGTGGAATATGAACACAAATATTCATGATCTTGGTGAACCCCTCACCATGAATGCTCGATCTAATGACCAACTTAACACAGGTGCTCTCTTTTCTTGTGCGCCATCCTTTTCATCCATGCAGGATGCCTCTATTTTTGTGCATAGGATCGGGATTCTTCTTGACAATGACTATTCTTTATCCAACATGTTGTTACCTTTTTGAGAATTTATTTCTTGACATGATTTGTCTTAATGATAGTGTCCTTTCTCAATCTTTCCAAATTAGGAAAAATGGTTAGTACTGAAGAAAAAAATTAACTAACAGGTGTGATAGTGTAATCATCATGGGAAATAGTGACTAAAGTGTGATGATTGGTGATCTGGAAGAGGCATGGGATTAATTATGGAATTAAAGAATGATGTGGTGGACTGATGACTAGATTACATGAGATGCGTAATGACTCAATAGTGTCCCCTTACCCTGTTGGCTCGACTACTGACGAGTTTCTCCTAAATGACTCATACTCCACATAAAAAATAAATTATTTCATAGTGTCACATGCACAAGACACTTGACTAGGTCCTTTAGGTTGCAACCTGAATAAACTATAACTCATCCTAACACCTAATGATTGAAAAAATGATTTAATTTTTTTCCATACTGTGCAGGCTTTACCTGTGGTGGTTCCCCTGTGGGCCATAGTAGGGTTTGAGGAGAATTCCATTAATCAATACCTTCATCTTCTCTTCTGTAAGAGTGGCCAATTTCGCTACAACTTCTTCAATAATAAAAAAGATCCTAAATGTCCCTATCCATCTCATGCATAACTTCTCTTGGTTTTTCAAAAACTTATTGTCATACATCAATACTAATGCACGAAGTTCCAGGGTCTTGCTTTTGATATTTTTTTCATGCTAGTATTTTTGTCATTGTTTCGCCACAACTTGATTGAACCCTACTATGAACATATGATCTTCTAGTAACATGAGGAATTTTAGTATTTTTGCAATTGATTCATCATCCTTCATACTTGTAGCAAGTGCTGTGCAAACTAGGCACAACGAACTCTAGTGGCATGATTGCTTCTTTCTAATAGACCATTATGAATGGGGTCTACTTTGTGAGCCTATTCAATGTTGTGCGATATGCCTAGAGGAATACTAGAATGCGCTGATCCTAGTAATCATGGTTAATGTTACAGACCTTTGTAAGTGCATGTTCTAAAATATTATTGAATTGATCTTCCACTGTACCATTAGCTTGGGGATGATATAGTGTACTTGTTTTATGGTGTATCACGAACTCTTCCATTAAGCTATGGATCATCAATTTCAAGAAATGTGTATCTTGATCACTCATCAGCACCTTTGGGCACCGAAATCTAGTAATTATGTGCTCAAAGATAAACCTCCCCGATGTTTCGGTAGTACAATCCTTCACTGGCATGGCCTTTGGCCATCTTATCAGGTACTCTATCATAGCGATAATATATCTATCATTGGTTCTTCATACTGGTGGATTGATCGGGACCACAAAATAAATATCCCACTTCTTGAATGGATCAAGCACAGTAATAGGGAAGAGACACATCTCATACCTACATGATGGCTTACCCACTCATTGGAAAACATAACATTATTTGGAGTATATCTTAGCTTCTTGGAACAATGAAATCCACCATAGTCCTTGTTGTTAGTAAAATAATCCTATTGTTCGGGTGAGGCCACCAACATACTAGGGTTGGAAAGAAGACATATAGGGTTCCGCAACATGCATAAATAGATAAGGAGTTTAGGGATTAAGAGGGCATGCACCTTACTTCTGAAGGTTGATCCTAGATTTCTCTTGATATCCAATCAAAGAATCTGCAAAACCACTTCAAAAACCTTTCTCAAACACATTTGACTACAAATAAATAATTGACATTCAAATAAAGCATAAAATACGAATCTAATGAACATCAATAAGCAATCAAATATATTACAATAATGGACATAGCTATTTGGAAAGGGAAAGATATCTATTCTTCCATTAATTAATGAAGCAAGTACAATATTACCTTCCTTCTATTCAAGCACCTCACAAAACCTTTGATTCAATGTCTCATGCTTCTCTTCTCCAAGAGTCCCAACCTCAAATCATATGTGTTAAGGTTTGGAATTAGCCATGGCACAAATGATGGGGAAGGGAGTGATAATTCCTCCAGCATGAAATTACTTGGGTTAAGTGTCCTCTTCCTAGCCAATCTTCCTCTCTTTTATAGTGGAAGAAGAAGGTTAGGTCGAGGAGGGAGAAGTTGCAACCGAGGAGGAGGTTTCCAAAACCATTGAAACCACCCAATTTTTGATATTTTTGATATTTTTGGGATTTTTTAAAGGCAGACACTGGTGGGAGAGGAAGCAAGGTGTGCACCACATGCAAGTGAGCCATGTGCAACAAGCGCGTGGGTGAAAAAACAAGCAAAAAATGTCGTTTTGGGGATTTTCAATAAGTGTTTTGGTCTCCAAATGTGGTCAGAACCTCCCAAACTATTGGATGAACCATGAATAAGTTAAGGCCACCTTATTTAGATCCCAAATATGGATATTCCATCCATAGTTCCCTTTTGTCATGAGACCACAACATGCAAGTGTCGTCACGAGACCACAACATGCAAGTGTCGTCACAGACGGAGAAGTGCCAAATTTAGTTATAACAGTTTTGCACACATTAATTTATGTGAAATAGCCTTCCTTATATAGTGTCCTATGGATATGCCTTCATGTGCTTCTCTAAGAAGAAGTGATCTTTCATTCTCTATCACGCATCAGCGTAGGATCCCACTCGCAACCTGGCAACTTATAAAGTTGTCCTTCTATCAACGAAAAATCTACGTTGTGTGTCACAAGCTGTCTACAATGCGTAACTTTGTACACTCCCCATGCGCGACTAGAAGCTAATAATGTTTCAATCTCATTGAAATGGTTTGTCACTTCCTCAATATGGAACAAGTGCATGTCCGGTAGGTCATCATCCAGAATACCACCTTCTTCGCCCAATTCAAGTCTTGATAAGTGATCAGAACTAGCACTTTATTTGTCGGGATTCACTACAAATTCAAATTCAAATTCTTGGAACAAAACCAGCCATCGACAGATTTACACCCCCAACACTAGCTTGTTGACTAGGTACCTCAAAGCAGAGTGATTTAAAAAAAAATTAAAGGCAGCCCCCAATATGCAGTGTCGATACTTATGTAATTCATATACCATCATCAAGCCTTCCCACTCAGTCGTGATATAATTCTTCGCAGCTGTAGACAACTTCCTGCTTGTGAAAGATATAGGGTTCTTAATATCTCCTTCCATAAGATGAGCTAAGATGAATCCCAATGCTATTGATGACGCATCTACATGTACATGGAATATGCATGTCCAATTGGGAAAGATGAGAATTGGCACAGTCACTAGTTTCACTTTCAAAGTATCTAGCACCTTTTGACACTTTGGAATTGAATGATATGTCAATTATTTTCACAACAACTCCTCCAAGGGCACTGTTATGCTACCATAGTTTCGTATGAACGTATCTCGTATGTCCCAATGTTGCGTTGAAGCCTTTCACATGTGTTAGGGATGGTAGATTGACTCTGGCTGCAATCCTCATCAAGTCTACTAAAAGACCATTTTTGCACACAACATGACCTAGTAAAATGCCAAATGAGCTGAAAAATGCACATCTTCATATTTAATGAAATCTACATCTACCTGCAGTGATCAACCATAAGACGCAATACCTGCAAGTGATCCTTTAACAAAATAAACACAGTCCATTAATCTATATAAAATTCCAAAAATTTATGCATGAATTCTTTAAATGTAGCTACAACTAGTTTGGAGAACAGAAAGGGTGCATTCTTAAATCCAAATGGCATCACTATGTAGGATAAAAATCCCCATTTGGTTGCAAAGGTTGCTTTGGTTTGATCTTCTTTGTCTATGTGCACCTGATGGTATTTGGAAAATCCATCTGTGAATGAATACGGTTCGTGAACCCCTACATTCTCTAACATCTCATATGTGAAAGGTGTAGTGATTGAATCATGTATGCATGTTGCATTAAGGTTCTTTAGATTGACGCATATACATATTTCTCTTGTATTCTTGTCCTGGACCACCATTGGACTAATCCATTCTGATTCCTCCACTAGGAAGGTAATCCCTACATCCAACATAAGATCTAGCTCCTTACGCACTTTCTCTTTATACTTAGGGTTCAATCTATATGGTGTTTTCTTAACTGGTTTGACCGATTCCTTTAGCTGGATTTTCATTTCTTCGAGCGCTCCTACAATTCCTTTCATCTCCAAGAAGTTGCACAAAAAATATCTTCGTACTAATTCAATAAATCCACTATCTGTGTGACTATTTCCTAGTCCCATTAAATTCTAATTATGTCCAACTTAGGATCCTCCTCTATGCCTATATTATGTTTCTTTGTTTTGAGCGATTTCAAAAATTTTGGCACAGTGCTAGAAGATGTCTCAGCCTACACAATGCGTTCTCCCATAGTTTCTTTAATATATGCATTTTGTGGGTCTTCTTCTTCATCTGGTTTCTTACTCTATACCTTCCAATGATATATAGGTGTGTTCAACATCATCAAGTCCTTATGGTAATCCCATATCACTCTCTGCATTAGATCCTATTGTGGTCTTTCTCCAAAGATCGCTTGCTTGATTCTATGTAGAATTTTGGCAAAGTTCGGATCTCCTATACTGAATCAAAATGTGGCAGTAAATTCAGTAGATAGTTTAGTGCAATTGTTGGTCTGCCTTCTTCTTTCCTATTGAACATACCAACTACATGGTATCAAATCCAATGTATGATAAAATCTATGTACCCATTGAGTGCGTGGTACATTCTTCATCTCATATAATTTATTATGCCATTGGTCCATCGCATCCCGCAAATTTGTATCCAATGAATTGACACTTTTCTAACTGACCTCTCCATCCACTATGGGGTTCAAATAATCCTCCTTTATAGCAGTCACATTATAGATGCTTTCTATCTCTCCCTCATCAATGTCATCCCCAACTGGATCTGTATAACTTTCTTCTTTTGTAGCATCCAATGGAGCTATCATGTGCATATCTTCTGACTCAAAGGAAATGCATTTTTTTTTAGGTTTAGAATTGCATTGTTATCAAAGGCCCAATCTAATCCCAACAATGCATGATAGGGATATTTTTCCTCTAGTATTTATATTACTTTAAATTCCTCCATTTGTTTTACTCCATCAATGTTTATTTTCACATCGGTCAGCCTTCCAATGGGAAAGACCTTATACTGGTTTCTTAATCTAGGTGGAATGGGGAACGACGCCAACTTTGAATTTCCCATCAGCTCCCACATCTTCCTATGAAGAATGTTCACATTTTCCCCCAAATCAATCATAACATCTTTCATCTGAAATCCTCCTAATTCGAAGGGACAACATGAATTCGTTTCCAATTCTTCTTCTCTTACACACTCTACGTGCACTACTTTTAGGAAGCGGAATAGAAATAGGTTCTTCACCTTCATCAAATATTAGAAACTTGGCAAGAAGAATAGTTACTTTATTGACAACAACTGTCAAGATCATTTAATATATGTATACAAATTCTCAGTAAAGTACTTACTAGGTTTTACTGGTGGATTTTAGTTAATCCTTTAGGATGCCTATCTTTGTATTGTGTTGGGGTGCGTTGTACAGTCAGCTTCATCTCATCCTTGCACATGTTTCGCAATAATTATTATTCTTCTTTCAGCGGTGTGTTTCATCTTTCCTCTATGCACCTTCTTTGAAATCTCTATGAGCTTCATGCAGGGTCTATAATTGGTTTTTTTCTTGAAACTTTGATGGGGCCTGTTTTGCTTTTCTAACCTTTTGCAACATGGGTATTCTAATGCTGCGTTCTCTAATGAGATTGTCACCTGTGTGAGAACCTCCTCTGGTAACTATGTTAACATGTATCAATTTATTCTCTTCATTGTTTGATCTTGGCTCCATTGTAACCAAATTACAATGACCTTTATTCTCTTCCCATTTTTTTACCAAGGCAAGGCACTCTTCTATCGCAACTTTAGTACTATTATAGTATGCACACTGAGATCGTGGTTTAATACAATATCTCTCCAAGTGGCCCATTTCTCCATAGTTAAAACAAATTTCCTTCCTTCCTCCACCATAACCTCTTCCTCAACCTCATAATCCACTGCATGTTCTCCTTGCTATCATGTTGGGTCAGGTTGCCTTGGTTCTTCTATGACTTGTACCCAGTAGGAATTTGTGGGATTATCTTTTTTCAATTATAGAGCATGGAAATTATTCACATCGTGGCCCACCAAATTACAGAACTCACAGAATGGTGCATGTGTAGAGATTTGATACTTTTGAAACGTAGGGAAATTAGGAGGCATATTGTCCCATGATCTACAAATCTCACAGCATTTAGACTTTCGTGTTTCCAAAACAACACTAGGCGCACCGGTAACTATATAATTATTCAATGTTGGGAATTCATTCTTATGATGTCCCTCCATTCTATAGAAGCTACACCATATGTTTTCTCTAACTGTCTTCAGGGTAGATAGGTGTTGTAATTGTTCAATCCGCGCAGAAAGCTGTGTCTAAACCTGTGCCATTCCTTGTGATGCTTATCCTCCTGGTTTTGATTCTAATCCCATGGCAATATCTAGAGTAAAGGAATGGGTCTACACCTTCTGCTTAGTTAATGGAACTCTAATATGAAGCAACATACCAACAATAAACCATTCTCGGCGTTGCACATCCATGATGTGGAAAATCAATTGATCTAGTGAGATCTTGAATCGTTGGTCATAGTCCTACACAAACTCTCCAATATACTATTTAATTTCTTCGACTTGGGTGATGCACTGCAGCTCAGAATTTGGCTTTTGGAATTCTTTTAGGAGTTCAGTTTTAATCGGCGTCAACATAAAAGGATGACCTGTGGGCATTATGGTGTTGTACTTCATATGCCACATCAAAGGTTTGTCTTTAAACATGGTCTCCAGCTGCACAATCTTATCAGCTTCATTCGTAATGTTCTTTACAACCCACATTTCTTAGTAGGAAAACCAATGTTGTTGTGCATCATCCTTTCCTGTCCCATGGAACTGGAGCAAGTGCAAGGTAAAATATAGCATTGTCTCCATCATGGTAGGTATATTTTGAGTTGTATGTCTACTTGAGATTGGTGGAATCAAAATAGTACTAGTACTCCCTGAACTTTTTATATCTAGGTTAATCCCTTGTGAAGGACTATTAGCCACATCAAAGGTTTATCTTTAAATGTGGTCTCCAGCTGCACAATCTTATCATCTTCATTTGTAATGTTCTTTATAGCCCACATTTCTTAGTAGGAAAACCAATGTTGTTGTGCATCATCCTTTCCTGTTCCATGGAACTGGAGCAAGTGCAAGGTAAAATACAACATTGTCTCCATCATGGTAGGTATATGTTGAGTTGTATGTCTACTTGAGATTGGTGGAATCAAAATAGTACTAGTACTCCCTGAACTTGTATATCTAGGTTAATCCCTTGTGAAGGACTAACTTGCACTTCTCTGGACTCAGATTCGTTTTCAAGTCTTTCTTCCCACACAAATTCAAGTAATAACTAGTTTTCTTGATTTGGGAAAGAACACTAGAGGATTGCGCCAAAGGGTGTATCACCATATGGCACATGTCTTCTGACATTGTTGGTTCCAAGGGAGATTATATCTAGCTGCACAGTGTTTCTTATTACAATCCAAGAAACTCCATTCATCCTTACTTCTTATTCTTGTAGGTTTTCTTGGTTCTTGTTTCATTCCAATATCATGGTTTCAACATCATTGTTTTCGTTGAAGCTCTCACTTTCTTCCACTCTCCACCTCTTGGAAGTTCTCTCATCCTTTGATCACTCTTCTTTCCCAGAATCTATGCACCCTTATGGAATATAGGGACCTTCTACATGTTCTTTTTGCACTTTTCCATCTCTGGCAGTCTTCTTTCCTCTCTGATCTAACTTGTCTTTTCCCTTCCACTGATTTTATTGCTTTTCTTTTCTCATAGCCTTTCTTATTTAAGCTAATCTCTCATGTTTTTTTCCCTCTGTATTTTTTGCGCTTCTGGATCCATAGTGCTCCAATTAGTTCTCCCACTTCCTCATGACACACCCCCACAACACAAGGATTACACTTCCATACTATCGGGGTTCATCATCATCAATCCCATCTCTACGAACAACATCTTTATCCATATCGGAATTAACTTCAAGAACCTCTTTCTTGGACATTTTTCAAATATTTCCTGGATGCGGCTATATGAATCACTTGATCCTATCAAAAATTCTATACCATAGCCTTCCCTTATGCACAAGGACAACAAATCGATGGCTCTAGACTAATTATTGCTTAGATATTTCAGTTCTTGAATGTTTCCCTTTGTCCAAACTACCGACCAAGGTGCGCTCCAGGTAGTATTTATCTCAGACCACCGCTGCACCCATTCAAATGACAAAATAGGAAACTCTCAAAATAAAATCTCATGCAAGTCAAAGTAAATATACCTATCCTTCCAATATTTAACCGAGATATGCAAATATTTAGTCTATTTCTATGTGAATTCGTTCTCCTTACTTTCAAACCATTGTTCAATCTCATCTTTGGTAGGATTCCACCTCATTACTTTGTCCTCCTAACACAATCCCCTCCAGGTCCCGGCAACAAAACCATTGTTGGCTGCAATTTGTCAGACCCAAGGTTCAACTTCATTCACTCAACAAAACCCCATGTGCATCGGCATCTAGCAATACCCTACAAACATAGTACAGTCTCACCTAAGACACGCATAGGAATCAATAGAGGCCTAAATTAGGGTTTCACAAGGAGGAACTAAGAAATCGCTATTTATTCTTTAATTATTCACTCATCACATGCATTGAATCCGTAATTCTCATATTCTTAACAGTTTAGATCATTCATAACAAGCACATTGTACAAGATAATTAAACATAAACAAAGACTTCAATATATATATATATATATATATATATATATATGATCCAAAATGGGTATCACCATACCATTGCATGGATTCATATCACCAGCTTATACATCTCATGGCTCTTCAGTGCAACATATGCAATTGAAAAACTTGAAACATCCTCGATTCATATTCCCCAAAACCCACAAATCTATACATTTGAACGAAACCCAGAATGCCAACAACAACAACCTAACCCAACCCTTTACTAAATTGCACCTTATATAGGCTCGAGTATAAAAAATTGAAAGTTGTTACTGGTGCATAGATGGCAACTGATTTTTGTTTTGTGCAACCCAATCTAGCATTGGTTGGCTCCATGCGCAATAAATGCAGGAAAAATGGGCACCAATAGAGAGAGAGAGAGAGAGAGAGAGAGAGAGAGAAATTGGGGGGGTGTAGGGGGAGAGGGGTAGATATAGAGAGAGAGTGATGGGGATATGGTTAGTGGTAGGGGAGATAGAGATATAGAGTGGGGAGTAGGGGTAGGAGGGTGAGGAGTGTGGGTTGTTTTTTTGGGGGGGGTAGAGGGAGATAAATTAGGGGTTAGGGGCTTAGAGAGCGAGAGAGATCATTGGGGGAGTGTCGATGGTTAACAATGTGGGCATATGGTTAGGGGGAGTATGGGTAGAGAGAGAGAGAGGGAGAAATTGGCATCTAACAGTTTATAGATAGAGAGAGAGAAAGAGAGAGATTTTGGGTTAGTGGTTTAGAGAGAGAGAGATAAAATGGGGATGGTGGTTAGTGGTAGGAGTAGGAGTGGGTTGTTAATGGTAGGGGGGGAGTATGGGGGAGAGGGATATATAGAGAGAGAGGGGGTGAAGGGGGGGTGGTTAGTGGTGGGGAAGAGAGATAGATAGAGTGGGGGTTAGGCCCGTAGGAGGGTGAAGTGTAGGGGTTTGGGGGAGGATATTATATCTATCTATCTATCTATCTATCTATCTATCTATCTATCTATATATATATATATATATAGAGAGAGAGAGAGAGAGAGCATAGGGGTCAGGGTTTAGGGTAATAAAGAGGGTACATAGAGAGATTGGGGGGTTAGGATTTATGGTATAGGGTAATAGGGGGGTTGAGAGAGAGAGAGTTTGTGTGTGATGGGGTTATAAAGAGGGAGCGAGGGTTAGGGAAAAGAGTGTCGGAACTATAGATCTAGATAAAATAGCTTACCTATCTTAGCAATCAATAACATATCAACATAAATAAGAATAGAAAGAGAACAAGGAAAAGAATACACCATACACCAGATATAGGTGGTTCACCCAATTGGGCTACGTCCACAGGAATTTTGTCTTCTATTATCTCCATAAATCTCCTTCAATCTTACAAGAGTGCAACTACAAATAACCCCAATAAAATATAGTAGAGAGCTTGTGAGCACAATACAATGTGTTGTAATAGTATCTTGTGTTGTTCACTATGTCACAATTAGTGATGTGACTCCCTTGACCCTATTATATAACAAGAGATGTGGAGGAATTACTCTTCACATATTGCATGTGGGATAGTATAATTCTCCATAATAACATATCTTTATATAATAATGGATAATAAGAGAATACTTTACCATAATGAATATGGGATATAATGTATTACTCTTTCACATAAGATTGTGGATAAATTCTGACATAATACAAAGACATTATTTCCTTCCAAGGAATATAATTAATATATTCCCACAAGGAGGAGGAGATAGGGGGGGTTGGGTTAGAGAGAGGGAGGGGGGGTTAGGGAAAGATGGGGCTGGGAGAGAGAGAGAGAGAGAGAGAGAGAGAGAGAGGAGTAGGAGGGTTAGCGAGAGAGGGAGAGGGGGGTGGAGTGATGAGTGGATATGAAGAGAGAGGGGGGTTGTATAGAGGATGGGACGTGAGGGGGGTGGAGGTTATAGAGATAGGGGGGTTGGGGAGAGAGGGGAAGAGAGAAAGAGGGGGGCTTGAGTGGGGAGAAAGACAAAGGGGATTTGGAGAGACAAATTTTTTAAATACATAGGTGAGAGAGAGCGAGAGAGAGAGGGTTTAGGGTTTACGGTAAGAGAGAGGGCACATTAAGGACAAAGGGAGAGAGATAGGGCATGTGAGAGAATGATAGAGAGGGGATGATTATATAGATAAAGGGATAGATAGAGAGAGGGGGAAGAAAGAAATGTAATACGAGAATGAAATCATAATATAGTGGTGCATGCGCACTATTAACGTACATGCACCACTAATGCACATGCATTATTAACGCACAAACATTATTAACACGGAAAAATTATTAACATGAATGTGCTAAAGATGTGCACGCGCTACTTACATGCATGCAAGGTTCATATATTCCAAACATCTATTTTTTGAATAAATTTGTTAGTGTTTTCTATTTTTTCTTCATTTTTATTTGCACTTGTCTAAAACTTATATAAAACATAGGTAAGTATTTCAATTATAATTTTTTATGAGCTTTGTCAGAAGGTGCCAATATGAGCATCCCTACCACGCACCGGTAACATGTTCTTAACCATTAGGCCCACTCAAGGGCTCATAACCCATGTTCTATGTTTAATCTTTTTACACCATATTCTAAAAAGTTATGTAGGTACATGTAATAATTCATTTTAATGATCCAAATTCTATTTTTCAAGAAGTACATTGCAACTAACAGGTCATAAGTGGGTATCATTACCTTGCACCAGTCCATAAATTAATTTAATATTATAAATTCTATAAATTGGAAACTAATCATAATCATACCAATTAATTTTTTTATCATTAAAAAATTAGATATATTTAGAAAATTATATTTAAACAAATTATATCAATATCATATTATATTATCACTGTAAGTATGTATATTTCTATACATTTTAATATTGAAATCTTTGTAATAAAGATTCTTATCTTATAGATAAAAAGATCTCATACATTAACATTAAATTGATGTTTAGATTGACTATAATCTTAAAAATATATTATTATTATATTATTATAAAAAACAAATCATAAAAAATATAATCAATATTAATATTAAACTCAAATATATTATAGGTAGACATGAAAATATTTTTGTCAAACATTTTATGAAAATAATATTTTACCAAACTTTATTACAATTATTTCAGTGAAATACATACAAAAATTACAAAGGAATGTAGAACATTGTACTATAGAGCATTTTACAATAGCTTGATAAATAGAAAAGAGAAATTTAAATAATGGTAGAGCATTAATACATTGTATTAATTGAGAGTTTAATTGGAAACAATAATATAAACAAAATAAATAATAAGAAAATCAAAATATAGTTAAAATGTTATGATTACGAGATAAAAGAGAAATTTGAAAATTTTATAAATATAGCCGTACAAGTAAAACAGCAATTGAAATTAAATCAGGCCCATGAAATCTGGTAGAAAGAACGCAAATAAAATTGGAGGATGATACTTCCGGATGGGCCCTCTTCTTCTACTCTCTAGCACCTCGGGAGGTCTGGAGGAGGCCTCTCCAATGTTGCCAAAAGATCCGGACCGTTCTTCACCACAAACGCCATATTCAATCCCCATGATAAATGGTCTTCTAAATGGCAGTGCACAAACCACACTCCTGTATCAAATAAAACAAAAGGCTTATTGTTATATTGATTAGGTCTGACTTGTTGGTGATATAAGAATGAAAGTATGACGTAATTTGATATAACAAAAGTAAATTCAATTGAAGTGAATATGTACCTGGATTGTCAGCTCTGAATCTTATGGCAACCCACCCGCCGAATGGGGACATTACTGTGTTGCGTAGTGGGGGATCAACCAGATTAAATTTAACCGGATCGGTGAGTGCATTATAGTTACCAAAGCCTTGTCCCACCACATAGAAGCTGTTACCATGAAGATGCATTGGATGGTTCTCGCCCACGAAGATGTTTGTTGTTTGAAAGACGAGTTGCACTGTAGAGTTGTATTCCAGCACTTTCACTTTTGTTGCGATTTCTGGAGCCGAAAGACTTGCAGGAATATCATCTCCCGTGTAGTTGAATGCAAACAGAGGATTTGAAGGAAAATCCGTGGTAAAGACACCATTAATGCTGAAATAATATGCTTGAAGTAGGGCAATCTTGGGCAACGCAAAGGATATGTTGCTCATACTTGCAGTGAGCCTTGTTGTTCCGTTGGGGCCTGCACAGGTATCCCCAGGGGCACACGGAAACAAGCCGAGACCAATTGTTGAGACCAGGCTTTCATCTATGCTTTGCGGAACATCCACTGGGTACTCCTGGGATGCCAAGCTTCGCAGTCCGTTTGTAAATGTAGTGACAGTTGCAGTGTCATTGTAGAACGGAAGGCTTGGAAAAATGGGAGACGTAGAACTTGTCTGTCCAATATAGTTCAGAATACCAGTAGTTGTGGTCGTATCGAAAGTGCTCAATATCAGATTACTATATGGCCGGGCTGCCATATAGTATTTGCCCACCGCCTGATTCGCCGTGAGAAGAACATCTGTACTCTGGCCGGGGGAGATCACGATTACATCCGTTTTGTAAGGCTTAGTGTAGGCAGCATCAACACCAACGACTGTAAATTCGTGGCCTGCGATCTTGAAATAGAACGCATTATTAAGAGCAGCGTTGACGATCCGCAAAAGGTACGTTTCTCCACATTTTACAAAGACCTGAAATGTTTCTGCAGCAAAATCTTTTGATTAGTTAGTAAGTAAATTTTCAGCTCTCCAAGCTATATATGTTTACAGAATTCTATATAATTTTAATACCCGACGCAGAGCAGGGGTACAGGTCTCCTGGCTGTCCGTTTATGGTGAAGGCATCGGATAAATTGGGCGAACCACCTGTGAAGAGTGCTTCATTTATAACGTCAATGGGGTTACCGTTCCACCATTCTCCTGTTCAATAACACGACCTCTTTGAATCAATATTAACCATCCAAATCCACAAGAGCTGCAAACATTTGTGTATTGAAAATCCGACAGCAACTAATTACCTATTACTATAGGAAATTCCGCACAGGGTTTAGGAAAGGGATATAAGCTTCCTCTTTTAGGATAGATTACTAAAGCTCCATAGACAGTAGCTCTGAGCCATGAAACGTGTGAATGCCACCACATAGTTCCTTCCTGTCCAGTAATGGTGAATTTGTATATAAAATTTCCACCTGGTTGAATAGGGCATTGTGTAATATATGCCGGTCCATCGGCCCAAGCTGTACGAACCTGGTTCACTCCATGCCTGACACATATTCGTCAACGATGAGTTTTGTAATCAAACCTATCAATAAGTATATCAACAACAGATGTACTGTTCTATTAGGGTTTCAGTGACATACCAGTGAATAGTGGCATTGTATTGGGCGTTGTTAATAACATTAACTATAACAGTGTCTCCGTTGTAGACATACAGAGTTGGACCTGGTAGCTGTCCATTGACGGTGATTATTGTATGTTGGTTACAGAGTTTTGTAATGTTCTGCTGTGCAATCTGTGCATGCATTCAAAATAAAAAGTCAAATATTGCAAATAATTGGTTAATATGTACGTGATGCCATTGTTTTCCCCAATTATAGCTATGCAATAATAAAAGTTTAAAATAGTGAATAAGTTAACTTACAACGAAGGTATAATATTGGGTTGCTGCGTTTGTGATGGCAGCCAAGTTAATAACAAATGAGACCAGAAAAAGAAACCTGACTGAAGACATCGCTGCAGGATCGAGATATCCTAATCCTTTAAGCAGTGCTACGCTTGCAAAAGAAGGTGATATCTAACAGCTTATATCACTCACTCTCTCCGCATTCACATCAATGGATTTATATCACTCACTTTCTCCGCATTGACATCAATGGATTTATAAGTTGTGCAGGTCGGAGGCTCTACTGTGTGGTTCTTCTAACGAGACATTTATATAGAACAAAAACTTGTGAAACGATATCAGTGGCGTCATCATCGCGGGATAGTGGGGCCTTGAACCACCCAAATTTTCAATCCGCGTTCAAAGTGATAGCAGCAGATTTGGCGGCATGTATAAATATGTTTGACTGTTATGCACAACCACTAATCTTTCGCCATTCATGTTCATCTCCGTCACCCGTGGTCCGACCGCAACTCGCGTCTGGTTTGGTAGCGTGTTCTTTTATGAGAAATAAAGTCAACTGGATTGTGTTCACATAATATATGAATTTTAGGTTATTGGAATTTTTTTCACATGTACATAGTTGAAATTAAAGTTTTAGGTTATTGGAATTGTATAATTTTGATTACATCTACATAGTTGAATTTAAAGTTTTAGGTTATTAGAATTGTATAATTTTGATTTGTGGAAAAAGATTATAATTGAAATGATAAGTTATAAGTTATGAGAATGGTATAATTTTGATATGTGTGAAGAGAATATAAATGAAATTATTACTTGGAAGAGGTGTATTCTACAATTTAGTAGGACGAGGATGTGTATTTTGATATGTGTTTTAAAAAAAAAAAAAAATATTATTAAAAATAACAAGTCGACTTAAATTAATTTAAATCATTTATACCTATATATATACATAAGACTATACAAATTAAATAAATTAAAACTTTAGATGAATCTATGGTGGTAAATTATAAGTTAGTTGAATTGTATAATCTTGATATGTATGAATATAATTGAAATTAAAGTTATAGTGTGAGAAAAGAATAAAATTGAAATTATAAGTTATAGGTCATTGGAATTGTATAATATTGATGTGTGTAAAAAAAATATAATTGAAATTATAAATTATAAGTTTTTGGAATTGTATAATCTTGATGTGTGTAAATATAATTGAAATTAAAGTTATAGGTGGTTGGAATTGTATAATCTTGATATGTGAAATGATTATATAATTTTGATGTATATAAAAAGAATTTAAACTTGAAATTATAAAATTAGAATTGTAATTGATATATATATGAAAATAATTTAAAATTATAAATTATTAAAAGTATATAATTAATAAGAGATTAAACCTATTTTGCAATTAAAATTGCAATTTCGAATAATATAAGGTTTACACCTCTTTCCAACGATTTAACTCACTCCATAAAAAATCTTATTAAGTACACAGTGAAAAGTGTTATGAAATCTATCAGAGGTCTTCTTGTGAAGCAATTCAATCATGTGTGTAGAAAATTTCCAAGTCAATAAATAAATCTAATGAAAGAAAGTATAATCGAAGGTTTAAGATATGTCATCCAAACAACAAGAAAGGTTCAACTCAATAAATAAATATATTGAAGAAGTCTAATCGATGTTTTAAGATATGTCATCCGAACAACCAGAAGAGTTCAACTTGAGGAAATCTTAAGATAAACTACTTTGACGTCGTCAAAACCACAGTTGTATAGGCGAAACCAGACATAATCCTAAACCTGCGTCTTTCGTTTCCTTCACTTCAAAGTTCAAAGCAAAGACGCTAAGAAGTATATATATAAAATAAAACCAGATGACCTCAGCTTTGCTCCAAGATAACGATATGACGGCGTTAAATCGCAAGGCTAATCTTTCTTCCAGGATTAGGGATCTCATTATAATATTGAGAGTTGTATTATTTTACTGATTTGACTTGTTCGTATCATGGGACATTCTATCAGATAGAAACAACGAAACGCGAACATTGGTTAATTTTTGATTTTTTTTAATTTCTTAGGGTGAGTCATGATATTGATATTTCTTAATAGAAAAATAGTTTGAAACTTAATATTGACTATTTCTTAATTGAAAATATTATTAGCATAGATCCATCTTAAACCTATATCTACCTAGAGGGATCCAATTTCTTGAGGTGTATTTCTTTTTTTAAATTTAAACTCAAGAAATTTGATCTCTCTTGAATTTGATCTCTTTTGATTGATAGATTTGGGTTTAAGTTTTAAGTTTTATTTTATAAACGAACATCTATTTTTTAATTACTTTTCATAATATTCTATTTTATGAATCAACATGGATTTTTTTAAAATACTTTCCAAATATTTTTTTATGTTTTATTAGATGGTTATAGGATTTTTTTTAAATGCGTTTTCCATTTTATTAGATGTAACGCTACATAAAGCTACATCACATGTTAGAAGATCTCCCCCATACTGACTGTAGAGCACCTCGTTTCACTCGATGCAATTATATTTTAATACAACATACCATTATATTTTGATACAAATACCATAATCCATTATATTTTAATACAAATACCATAATCCCTTCTAGTAAAACGAAATCATATGAAACTTATTTTCATTTAATCAATACCAAGTCAAAGCACACATTTTTAATCAATACCAAGTCAAACGCACACATTTCACCTACTAATAATAAAATGTGTTCAAATATTAAGAAAATAGTAAGATAATATTATAATTTGTTTAAATATTAAGCAAATAGTAATGTGAATATTAAAATTATCTTTATATTTTAATTTTTATGAGTTACATAGGAAATAGGGTATTGGATCTTTCCAAAAATTTGGTGGGCTGAAAAGATATGTAATCTTGGTGAGACTATGAATGTTGAGGATGAAAATAATTTTCTCTTAGACTTACCTCTGAACACCCAACTCATCAAAATTATAGTAATTTATGAATGCTCATCTCCAATCCTTTTGAGCACCTAATTAAAACTCTAAAGCAAACCAAATAGTTGCTTAACAAGTAATAATGGATTTATTAAAATTTCCATCTATGAATATGAAGAAACCTCATTTTTACACGTGATTAATTACAATTAAGTCAATCTCTCACATGAAATGATTTTTTTTTTAAACTTTTAAATAAAGTATTAGTGGCAATGCAAACTTGGAAAAACAACAATCTGTTAACTTGAAGAGATGATTCGAGATACAATGAATTTGAATATGGTGTAAAAAGTTAGAATGTAAGATTTAATAAAATTCACTTTGAGAGAAACGATGGAATTTGTACAAAAATATGTAGATATGTGGAGAACACATTAACTTAGTGCATGATTATTTTTTCAAAATTTAAATTCTTAATTTTAAATTTTTTAATTCGGAAAATCATTCTATTGTGTAAATGAAAAGACCTTTTGTTAATATAGCCTAAAAATTTCTTAACATTATGAAATAATTTTTATTTTATTTTATTTTTTCATATTAATCATAATATTAACATTTTCTTAATAAAAAAATATTTAAAAACTATTTTTTAATAAAAATATACCATTATATTTTAATACAAAATACCATAATCCCTTAGCCTTCAACTAAATCGAATCATATGAAACTTATTTTGAGTTAATCTATACCAATTCAAACATACACATTTCAACTACTAATAATATAGTGGGTTTAAATATCAATCACATAGCTACTAAACATATAATGTGTTGAAATATTAACGAGATAGTCCAGTCAAACGCACACATTTCACTTACTCCTACTAATAATATAATCTTGCTAATAATATAATGTGTTTAAATATTAAAATATTAAACACATAGTAATGTTCAAATATTAAAATATTAATGTAACATCTCCCAAACCAACAGGTTAGAGAACATAAAAATAATTTCACAATTATTACTTAAAATTCAAGTTTTCATAAGAAATGTGTTCACATTAAAGAACAAGGGTTCCTCGTCTTTACAATTGACGACCTAATGTCCATAAGAAGTGTTAAACATACATAATCCATTCTTCACATTCACCCCTACAATCATTCCTTCAAAAATTCGCTTATAGATTCTTCTACCATGTTAAAACAAATAAACACTCCTTCTATTTCACTTACGACAACACTTATGTGTAAAAGGAAAACATTACACTTTACATCATGTATATTCCTAGTAAGTTTTCTTAAAGCAAACATGATAATGCAAGATCAAACATATAAAAGGTTCACTTCTCTTTAGAGAATCATAAATTAAGGTGACAATAATTTATCCTAGTTGGGTTGACTTGGATTACAGAAATGGAAAGCCTGAAAACCTTAGACAAGTTTTGTGTCGCCGTAGGACCTTTCGGCCGCCTGGCCGTTCCAGGGAAGTTGACGCCTGCACCTAAGATGTCTTCTGTGGCCTCTGCTCCTTGCCAAGTTTTTCCCCTGGTCCTGGTCGAGCTCAATCGTGATGGAAGCAAGGGGATGGAGAGTTATGGGCCAGCCCTAGAGTTAGACGCTTCTTTGGCCCCTCTGGATCTCAACAGGGGCTTGAGAGCTACGACTTGCAGAGAAGAAGGATCCCTTCCACTGGCGCTCTTTGCAACCCCGCTAACGCCACTCTGGCTACTGCATTCTCCTACACGGATAGAGTTCTCAAAGGGGGTTGGTCACGACACTTTTGATCTAGCTCTTTCAGACCTAACAGTTCTAGTGAATCCAGCAACAGCGACACGAGCCAAAGCTACCAGGATCCCTCTAGATCCTACCTCTTTTTCGATTTTTGTAAGACCTCTAAAGGGGGTTTCTCTTTGCTTCCAAGTGACCCACCTTTTCTCTGTTCTTGAGCTGAAATCATTGATTCAACAGGTAGAAGGAACCCCTCATAGTCTGCAGAGGCTTATCTATGTAGCGCGACAACTCTCAGACCATCAGCTTATCCATAGACTTGGGATCTCAAAGGATGCTTTCATTTATATGGTGGCAAGCCTACGAGGAGGTAACAGTAAACCTTCAGCTTCTCAGAACAAGACCTTCAAGGAGGTAGTGTGGGCGGGGCTCTCCCCTACTCATGGTTCGGTCCAGACCTCTCACCCGGTTTACATAGTGGACAAAATCGATTTTGTTCCCTCTGTGGAGATCTCTCAACCGGAAGTCAAAGAGAATATTACCTTGTTCAAGGAGTTGACCCTCATCTGCAAGTTCAATGGGTTATGGCCAAAAACCAAGGATCTCCTCAGGTCGATCAACTCTAACTGGATCGGGAATCCTTGGGTTCTGCTGTTCTCTAAAGGTTTTTTTTTAGTAATGTTCTCCTGTCGAGAAGACCTTCTTACTGTTATGAGAAAGGGGCCTTGGTTCAAGGGGTCTGCAGGGCTCTTCTTAACCCCCTGGTTCCCTCGGTTTGATCCTTTAACCATGGTTGTGACAAAGGTACCCATCTGGGTTCGTCTGCCAAACTTACCAATCCATTTCTGGACTCAGTCGGTCTTCGAAGGGATTGGTAACGCTTTGGGATACTTCTTATCCTCCGATGACACCCACTCAACATAGGGTCTTTTCACCTTTGCTCGCATCTGTTCTTCCATTGACATCAACTCGGGGCTTCCAGACATGATCAACCTGAATATAGGTAGCTCCACCTGGTCTCAAGCCTTGGACTATGAGAACACGGCCTTCAGGTGTAGGATCTGCAAACAAATGGGACACCTCCTTAGTGCTTGTCTGCAAAGGAAGCCCCAACACCATAGGACAATGAATGCTCACAAAGCCAAGCGTTGGCAACTAGGGACTCCCATGCAAGATGAAGATTATCAAAGCAGTGAAGATGATCAAAGTGACCAGCTAGAGGAAGAAACCCCTGTAGCCAACCAAGAGCAGATTCCTACTCCACCTCTGCCCGAGGTGAACATACCTCTTCAAGAAGACCAAAGCACGAAAAATGGCCCTCCACAAGGGCAAAAGAGATATCATGATTTTTCCTCTTCCGACTCTGATAAGGATCTCTACCATCAGACCAGTGCTGCACTGCAACTGGCCTTAGTGCCCCTAGCTTCAAGGGGCTCGATACAAGTCAAGAAAAAGCAAGGAAAAAGAGGTAAATCTGAGAATGAGTCCATTTCTAGGCATTGATTTTCTTCTAGGATTATTTCCTTGTCATAGCTTGTATGTTTCTCTTTGCCTATTTGACTGTGCATTCTAAGCTCTTCGTTTGGCTTATTAGCCTCTTCTTTCCGCCTCACTTAGCCTTCAGGCAGGTAGCGGTGTATAGTATTGTAACTGTATTTTCTTCAAAGCAATTCAAGCTTCCTCTCTTACTTACAAAAAAAATTGATAATGCAAGATCAACAAAATACCCCAACTATCCATTAAAACAAAAATACATAAGAAACACATAAAGAAGACCAATATAGGTGGTTCACCCCAATCTAAGGGCTACATCCACGAAGAGTGTTGCACCATATATTAACCTTTCAAATAAAGAGTTACATCTTACAACACTATTGTTGTATATTTCCTTCCACTTGGTCAAGCCTCTTCTATACAGAGCACTTCCAAGACTTTCGGAAGTATCAAAAACCGATATAGAGATCCATGATAACTAAATCCATATACATAAAGATGATTCTAGTCAATAACAATGTATCCGTATTTCTATGACAGTTCAATATAATACATGGATAGTATTTGAATAATAAAACAAATCAATAGACAACCCGTGATCTTCACAACCTTATAATACCTTATAATAGAGAACTCTAACTCTTGGCAGTATAGTCAACTCAGTAGCAGTATACACATATAGTTTTCGACAGTGTTAAAACCCTATAATATTTCGAGAAACTATAAATAATCTTGACATAGTTCAATTAGCATATACAGTAAGACTTTTGACTTATAACGAGAACTCGAGCCTCCACCAAATATACACTTGGCAGGATAGCAATCCTACGACATATAAATACTAATGAATTGAATATCCATTCAAGGTCCACATTTTACCTACATCATAATGCATACAACAGAGGAGTACCTCATACAGAGATTAAACACATGATTTGTCTGCAACCAAAAGGAAATGCAAACGTAAGAAGACTAAGATCCATTCCAGATTTATGTTTTCCCTAATTCTAAGAATGCAATAAGACACAACTGCTCCTCGGCAGAGATTAAAAATGCAATTTCTCTGTAAAGAAGAGTATGCAACACGAACTAATTTAGATCCATTACAGAATTTAACATCTTCCTATCTCGATTGCATACAACAACAAATAGCTCAGGTAGATATTAACAATGCAAAGAAAAGCATGTAGATGCTACAAGACTAAGATCCATTCCCGTTTGTGTTTCCCTAATTCTCATGATGCAATAGGACACAGATGCACTTCAGCAGAGATTTAGCAATACCTGGAATAACATGCAAATGCTACAGGACTAAGATCCTTCTATACTCCCTACCTCAGAATGCATAACAACAATATTATATGCAGAGTAGCAACACGATTCAGGTAAGGAGGAACACCATACGCTCAGGTCACTGTAGGTCGATATCTAGGATTTACTAAATATAAATACATATATATACCTACGCCGCGTTTAGGCTAATATATATAGATACTGTCATTTAACACAAAATTCAAGCATTGTATTAATGCAACCATACAAAAGATTTCTGTGAATTCATGCATCAAGCAAATAAATATGAACTTAAAACATATCTCCAGAGTTTACTACGAGTGGATTGACCCGATTCATGTAGCAAGCAGAATAGATATACCCTTAAAACAGATCTCTAGAGTTTACTGCCATTGGATCGACCCGATTCATGCAACAAGAAAATTAGTTGGAAGGATATACCCAATCCTAACCCGGGGCTCGTTGCTCGCAACACAAGTATACATCCATCCTTACAGAGTTCTAAAAGAAAGTCCAGAGAGCTAAATAATTGACGGGACAAAGGTCAATCCTCTGATTTGAGCAATTGCCCAAACTACTCCCGATGCTGCAACCTACTTTGATATGCATAGAGTTAAAAATTGAAAGCAAGGAGCAAAGCAATACTATCAACCAAGCGTTATGCCAATTGCCAGAAATATATAAAGTAATACTTATCAACAGTAATCATTGTTGCTTAACACAACTACATAAAAAGATGGAAAACATAAGTCATTACTTAAACTCTTTTACCAGTACTAAAAGCGAGTAGCGATTTGGCTCGGGTGAGGATAAAATCTTCAGAGTTCCTTTGATACATCCTTCTATAGAAGATTGCCCCTCTCCCTATCGTACGGATCCCTTTCATGTTTTTCTTCCAGCTCTCTAATGCCAGGGAAGTCACAGAAGAAGTAGAAGTTTCTTCCCCCTTACAACAATGTTGCGACCCTGTATAAATGCACACGGTTCTTCCCCCCTCGCCTTGGAGAGTCCGTTGCGGTTTAAAAGAGGTTACTTCTGCTAGATGGAGTTCCCGTCACTAATTAATAGGAAAGCTTGTTGTGTGGCAGTTACGAGGATTTTCCTATTGTTTTCATTTATAACCACTCTAAAATGGTAATGGTGAGTCACTAACACAAGTCTTGACTCAAAATATATATATATATATAATGCCTCATGGTTCGAAACTCCATAAGGTGGTATAATGCATTATCAAGTTACAAAAACATATTGAAATATATATATATATATATATATATTAAGGAATAAAATACTATTGTCCTTTTGTCTTTTACATATCTTTTCATACATATACATGAACACTTTTCATACACATGTATATATTTATATATCATTTTAAATGGTGATTCCATTAATAACATCTCTAGAGCATCCTAAAAATAATGCTAATTAATAATTTATAGCTAAGCTAATGGTACTACTTAGTAACCTCTTGGTATAACTCAAAGTATTAACAACTAAGTTAGTTTTTCCTCCTCACTTCCTATATACATAGGAGTGTATATATATATATCTATATATACATATTAGATGGTTAATAACTTAATGCATATTTCCATTACCCACCTATATATATATATATATTTATAAAATCCTTTTATCCTTGAAAGCTTAAACTAGTAATACTAATTAGTGCTAGTTCTTCATAAGTAGGCATGTAGATCTTTAGTTTTAGTTGACTGTACTAAATACTTAGTTTTCCCTTCCATCTTATAAGATGTCGTTACTTAGGATGACACCCGTCGTAACTAGAATCTCATGGCTTCTAGCCATCGGCTTCCCCCTTAGTCGATTCAACTTCCCATCGTTTTAGTTGCATGGAACCTTCAGTCTCCTAAGTCTAAATTTGACCCTTACAACTTAGAAATTAGACGTCATCACATACAGGTTTTATTGGTGGGGCCTTGGCCTTGAGCTCCTCACCAGAAACAAGTACACATTTTACATTTCTATTTACAATATAATAGGGGCGGAAGAGGGATGTTACATCCTTTCCCCCTTAAGAATAACATCGTCCTCGGTGTTCATGCTTTTCAACATTTTTTTTTTATCTTCCATACTTTTTGTACGTCTTTCTTTGGTGTATCCTTTTTCATGTTCCTAGTCATCTTCGAGCTTCTACCTGTGTCATCATGGTTCACTTTTGTTTCATAACCTGCACCTTTCACAGCTCATACAGCCTCTTTAGAAAGGAAAAATAAAACTTTCAGTATAACATAATTATACCATTTTTCCAATCTTACAATTCACAAAATTTCAACAGTAAATGGTTAACATTTATCATCCATCCTCATCTTTGAGGAAATATTTGCTTGCTTAAGCATTCATAAAGATATCTAATAGTCTAGTTTACAAGACAAATCATTATTATATGTTATATCATATAACAATCTTTCAACAACACTTTGTTGATTATCAAACTCTCCCTTGAGTTTGGAACTTCAGCAACCCTCTGTTGAACACAAAATTCTTCCCCGAATTTTGTCACCAATTCCTTTGGACTTATCGGCTATACTTTTGAGGTTACTCTCCTTTGTGATTGCTAGTAAAAAAGCTTTCCTCCTCAATGTTAAGTTTAAACCAAATAGACTAGCAAGATCACTGAAAGAAACATAATCACATGATAGACACACCCTGGGAAACCCTCATGGGGTAGAAAACCCAGCAAAGCTTTCCTTAATAAGATGATCAACCAAAATACAAGATGTGCTCCCTCCTTCTCTACCTCCTTAGCAGACCTCCCAGACAAGTGCGCTACTTTTCTGAGTTGTACAAGTGTGTCTAATGAGGAGCTCACCTCCTCTATTTATATTAGTTCCCGACTGACCAAAAACCCTAATGGGGCCGACCTCTCATGGAGAAGTCTAATAACCCCTAAAATATAAGATCAGGGCCAACCCCCACATGGTGGGTCTAATAACCCTAGTTACCACAACCCATCGGAGGAATAATCATCTCCGGATACATAATAGGGTTACCTTGGAGGGATGAAACATCTTCGGAATAATAATGTACAAATATAATATTCTTAGAAGTTACAATATTCAACACTCCCCCTTAACGAGAAGGATATTATAACAACGTCTGCAGGAGCAAGGAGTCATCGACTACATCATATATGATACATCTATAAATCATCGGAAGCTTTCTTCAATTCATCATCATCAGTAACCCAACCAGTTACTGGAACATCAACATTATCAGTATCATCATCACACGATCAACATCGTCATCACACGATCATCAGCATCGTCATCGCACGATCATCAGCGTCGTCATCGCACGATCATCAACATCCTCATCACACAATCATCAGCATCGTCATCGCACGATCATCAGCATCGTCATCACACGATCATCAGCATCGTCATCATACGATCATCATCATCATCATCGCACGATCATCAGCATCGTCATCACACGATCATCAACATCATCATCGCACGATCATCAGCATCGTCATCGCACGATAATCAGCATCGTCATCTCATCAGCATCGTCATCGCACGATCATCAACATCATCATCGCATGATCATCAGCATCGTCAGTGCATGATCATCAGCATCGTCATCACGCAATCATCAACATCATCATCGCATGATCATCAGCATCGTCATCACACAATCATCAGCATCATCATCACACGATCATATTACAGGATGATCAATCCTACTCTCTTTAGGACATAGGTCCATGGATGATACAATCCGATCAAGTTCCAGGATGATCAGTCCTTATCACTTTAAGACAAGTCTCATGTCTAGGGACGATGTAATCCCATCACATACATTTTGAACCCAGTTCATGGACGATGCAGTCCTATATTCAATTCTCGGAGACATCAGTCTACGGATCAATTCTGGGACCAATGTCCGGGGAAGATACAATCCCCTACCTGTTCAGTCATTATCGGAGACCCAGTCTATGGCTCAATTCTGGGACCGAAGTCCGGGGAAGATACAATCCCCTACCTGTTCATTCAGGACTTCATTATCGGAGACCTAGTCTACGGCTCAATTCTGGGACCGAAGTCCAGGGAAGATACAATCCCCTACCTGTTCATTCAAGACTTCATTATCGGAGATCCGGTCTACGGCTCATTTCTGGGACCGAAGTCTGGGGAAGATACAATCCCCTACCTGTTCATTCAGGACTTCATTATCGGAGACCCAGTCTATGGCTCAATTCTGGGACCGAAGTCTGGGGAAGATACAATCCCCTACCTGTTCATTCAGTACTTCATCATCGGAGACATCATGTCTACGGCTCAATTCTGGGATCGAAGTCCGGGGAAGATACAATCCCCTACCTGTTCATTCAGGACTTCATTATCGGAGACATCATGTCTATGGCTCAATTCTGGGACCGAACTCCGGGGAAGATACAATACCCTACCTATTCATTCAGGACTTCATTATCAGAGACATCATGTCTACGGCTCTCTTTAGGACTAAAGTCCAGGGATGATCCAATCCTCTCATGGCCACCAAGGACTTCATTCTCGATGACATACATCTACGGCTCTCTTTAGAACAAGTGTTCAAGGATGATACAATCCCTCTTCTTTCTCGGAGACACCTGTCTACGGCTCACTTTAGAACGTGTGTTCAAGGATGATGCAATACCTCTTCTTTCTCAGAGACACCTGTCTACGGCTCACTTTAGAATGTGTGTTCAAGGATGATGCAATCCTCACATGTATTCTCATCAATACATCTATTATCAAAAGCATGTATTCTCACCAATACATCTATCATCAAAAGCATGTATTCTCACCAATACATCTATCATCAAAAGCATGTATTCTCACCAATACATCTATCATCAAAAGCATGTATAAGTAAAACTAAGTATTCTAAGTATAAGAGTCCTATATCGAAATATTCCTAAGTAACTAGGTGTAGTGAACAGGTAACCTCATCATCGACTTTGCTGTTCGATGAGATAATCTCATCATCAGTGACTATACTACTCCCCCTTTCGAGGAGGGTCCTTTTGAACTACACCAAGCTTGTCTCGGAAGTATTCAAATTTCACTCGAGACAGAGGTTTGGTCAAGATATCAGCAATTTGATCCTCAATGCTCACATACTCGAGCTTGATAGCTCCTCTCTGCACCATATCTTGTATATAAAAGTATCGGATCTCTATGTGTTTTGACTTATCGTGGAATACAGGATTTTCTATCATCTTAATGCAGCTTTGATTGTCACACATAATCACAGTGGGATCCATTTCTAAGTCAAACACTCCAGATAATAGCTTTCGAAGCCATAATGCTTCACAACTGGCAGAGCAGGCAGCTATATATTCTACTTCAGTAGTACTGAGGGCCACACTGGATTGTTTCTTGCTGAACCATGAGATCATGGCAGATCCAAGACCATAACATCCACCTGATGTACTCTTTCTGTCTGAGACACTTCCTGCCCAATCAAAATCTGAGTATCCATGTAATCTGAGTTCATGACCTCCAAGATAATATAGACCAAAATCTAATGTACCTTTTAGGTACCCCATTACATGCTTTGCAGTTATTAAATGAACCTTTCTAGGTTCTGTTAGATACTGACTTAGGGTATTTAAAGCAAAGCATATATCTGGCCTAGTATTTGTTAAATACATCAATGACCCAATGATTTGTCTATATAGAGTTAGGTCCACTAATTCCGATGAGTCATTAACTAATAAATTCAAGTTGGAGTCCATGGGAGTGGCCATGGGTTTACACTCCAATACATCAAACCTTTTTAGAATCTCCACATCATACTTACCTTGATTTAGAAAGACTCCTTTTGGTTCTTGCCATACTTCTAGACCTAGGAAGTAGTGCATTAATCCGAGATCTTTCATCTCGAATTCTGAAGAAAGCTTCTTCTTGCTTTCAATAATTCGTTTCTCATTTCTGGTTAGAAATAGATCGTCTACATATAGCAACAGTATAACTGGTTCATCATCCATCACTTTGAGATAAAGATTTGGGTCAGCTTTACTCTTGGTAAAGCCCATGCTTGTCAAGAAATTGTCAATCCTTCCGTACCAAGCCCTGGGAGTTTGGTTCAACCCATATAATGCCTTTTTCAGTTTGCATACATGATTTCTCCCATCTTTAACCTCAAACCCTTGTGGTTGCTCTATGTACACTTCTTCTTCAATTACACCATTCGGAAAAGCTGTCTTAACATCCATTTGGTGTAATTTCCACTTCATCATAGATGCAAGTGCCATGTTAGTTCTAATTGAAGTATACCTAGCAACTGGTGCAAATGTTTCTTCATAGTCAATTCCCTCCTTCTGAGAGAATCCTCTGGCTACAAATCTTGCCTTATATTTTTCAATGCTACCATCTACAGCATGTTTTATCTTGAAAATCCATTTGGAAGAAACCACACTTTTATCTTTTGGTTTGGGAACTACATCCCAAACATCATTTTTCATTATTGACTGATATTCTTCTGTCATTGCTTCTATCCATTCTTTCTTCTGAGCTGCCTCTTCATAGCTAGTAGGTTGTTGATCCACAAGATCACACATCAAGGCCATATAGTTCGACACTAGCTTTGGTTTCTTCCTTTCTCTGGTGGAGCCTTCAGGAGCTCCATAACTTTCAGCTCCTTGAATAATATCTCTAGCCCATGCTGGCCTTCTTTTCTTAGATAAATCTGTAATAGGAGGTTCTTGTGGTTCCAACATGTCATGATCCTCTGGTGAATCATCTTCAGGGATGTGCACAGCCTCTGTGATTCTAGGAGATGTATCTTCTTCATAGATTTCTTCAAGTTGGCACTTCCTGGATTTCTTGAGAGCTGCTTCTTCATCAAATGTTACATCTCTACTTATTTCTATATGATGAAAACCTGGTATGTAAATTCTGAAAGCTTTGGATGATTCACAATTTGTAATATTCCCTTCTTACCAGAAGGATCCAACTTGGTTCTCTTTTCTTTTGTAATGTGGATGTACACAGGACACCCAAATATTTTAAGATGACTTACCTCAGGCTTCTTTCCTGTAAACACTTCTTCTGGAGTTTTGAAATCAAGAGCACCATGGGATAGTCTATTTTGCACATATACTGCTGTCTTAGTTGCTTCAGCCCATAGATACATGGGAAGATCTTGGTCATGTATCATAGTCTTTACAGCTTCCATGATGGTTCTATTTTTCCTCTCAGCAACCCCATTTTGTTGGGGATTGTAGGGAGTGGCTAGTTCCCTCTTAATTTCGGCTTCTTTACAAAAGTCTTCAAAGTCTTTTGAAGTATATTCTCCGCCATTATCTGTTCTGAGAATCTTGATTCTCTTTTCTGAGAGATTTTCTATTAGAGCCTTGAACTCTTTGAATTTTCCAAAGACTTCATTCTTACCTTTTAGAAAGTATATCCAAGTTTTCCTTGAATAGTCATCAATGAATGAAAGATAGTATTCAAACCCACTTAGAGAAGTGGTGGGCATTGGTCCACATACATCTGAGTGTATTAGCTCCAAAATGTTCTTAGTCTTTGTTTCACTCTTTGGAAAGGGGTTCTTGACATTCTTCCCTTTCTTACATCCTTTACATGAGCATCATGATCAGCCTTCAAATCTGGTAATCCTATGACCACCTTGCTTACATAGGGTAAGGCTTTGTAGTTAATGTGAGCTAATCTTCTATGCCATAGCTCACTGGGGCTAGAGATTTCATGAGCAAGGGCAGCTTCTGGATGACCCTTGAGCTTATAGAGATCTCCTTCTTCTTCACCAATGACAACTGCATCTTTAATTGATTTTCCTTTGGACCACATGAGTACTTGTCCATCTATGAAAGCCACTCTAAAACCTTTCTTATCTAGTGCTGAGATAGAGAGTAGGTTCTTCTTTAAACCTGCTACATATAAAACTTCTTTCATTTTCAAGGGTGTTCCAGAATCAAGCTTGTAGCTTGCTTCACCAATTCCCTTGATGGGATATTGATAATCATCTCCTAGAGATACCTTTTGTGGTGAAGACTTTTCTTCAATTCTTGAGAGAGTTTTCTTTTGACCTGTCATGTGCTTTGAAGCACCACTGTCAATGAGCCATGTACCTTCACCAGGAGACACAGATCCAGAGAGTGCAGAAAATAGGACATATTCTTCTGGATCTTCTTTCTTTACTTTAGATCTTTTCCTTTGAGGCCTTTCCTCTTCTTCTTCTTCTTCTTCTTCTCCTTCTTCTTCTTCTTCACTATCATCTTCTGCCATATGTGCATGATGTCTTTTGTGGACAAACTTTTTCTTCTTCTTTTCTGGTAAAGTACAGTCTCTAGCATAGTGTCCTAGTTTAAGACAATTAAAACATTGGACTGTGGAGAGGTCTCTTTCTGAGTTTGTTCCTCCTTTCCTTTTGAATCTATGAGAGGGTTGAGACCTTTTGTGGTTCACTTTCTTGAAGTGACCCCTTTTTCCTCTTTTGGTGTGGGTGGCCAAGGCTTGGTCATCCTCTTTGAGAAGAGCTTCTCTGTTGGCTACCCTAGCCTCTTCTTGAACACAATCCTCCCATACTATATCAAACTTCATGCTTTCTTTTCTAGCACACATGGTTTGTATGAATGATTCCCAAGGTCTAGTGAGACCATTTAGAGCAGTCATCACAAGTTCATCTTCATCAAGAGTATCACCAATGGCATCTAGTTGCTCCTTGATTAGAGAGATCCTTGAGAAGTAGTCTTGAATGGATTCTCCTTTGTGCATCTTGGTACTCTTCAACTGAGTCCTTAGGTTCATTTTCCTATTGATGTTCTTTCCTTCATACATTCTTCCTAGGGCATCATACATTTCCTTCAGAGACTTCTTGGAGGCCACTTGGGGAATCAAGTGGTCTTTAATAGAATCAGCTATGATTCTCTTTGCCCTAATCAAATCCTTCCTATGCTTCTCTTTGGCTTCATCTCCTTCCGATTCTGCAACTTCATCCTTGACATAATGAGCAAGATCATTCTCTTCAAGAATGAGACCAATTCTGTATTTTCATGCCCGAAAATTCTCTATACCTTCTAGCTTGTCTTCAAGCTTAGTGTTTGGAGCCATCTTCTCTTGGGGGAGTCTAAGAGATAAGAGATAGAGTAGTACTTACCCAGAAATATTACCTTTTTACTTTTCCAGATCCTGGGACAGAATTTCTGGTTTATCGCACTTTTGGTAAAACTAGGGTTTGACTTTCCCAAAGTTCTACCCAACCAAAAAGTTCGATCTAGGGCTCAAAAGATTGGTTTTGAGAAGGGCTATCCAGCCATGTAATAAGAATTCAACAATACCAACTTTTTGCTGAAACCAATTTCTGGTTTATCGCACTTTTGGTAAAACTAGGGTTTGACTTTCCCGGAGTTCTACCCAACCAAAAAGTTCGATCTAGGGCTCAAACGATTGGTTTTGAGAAGGGCTACCCAGCCATGTAATCAGAATGCAACAATACCAAAGTTTTGCTGAAACCCTAATTTTCACTGGAGAGAGAGAGAGAGAGAGATACTCTTACCTTGTGAAAGATGTCCTATTCAGGCTAGCTCTGATACCATGTTAAGTTTAAAACAAATAGACTAGCAAGATCACTAAAAGAAACATAATCACAAGATAGACATAGAATTTACCCTGGGAAACCCTCATGGGGTAGAAAACCCAGCAAAGCTTTCCTCAATAGGATGATCAACCAAAATACAAGATGTGCTCCCTCCTTCTCTACCTCCTTAGCAGACCTCCCAGACAAGTGCGCTACTTTTCTGAGTTGTACAAGTGTGTCTAATGAGGAGCTCACATCCTCTATTTATATTAGTTCTCGACTGACTAAAAACCCTAATGGGGCCGACCTCTCCTGGAGAAGTCTAATAACCCCTAAAATATAAGATCAGGGCCGACCCCCACATGGTGGGTCTAATAACCCTAGTTACCACAACCCATCGGAGGAATAATCATCTCCGGATACATAATAGGGTTACCTCGGAGGGATGAAACATCTCCGGAATAATAATGTACAAATATAATATTCTTAGAAGTTACAATATTCAACACTCAATACATCAAACAACGTCCTCTCTCTAGATGTTAATCTTTGTGCCTAGGTCTTTGCCATTGATACCACAAAAATCTCTCATAATTACCCTCAAGCCTTCCTACTTGAGTCCAAGAATTTCTTTTCTACCCAGCCTCCTGCTTGAGTCCAGGAAAAGTTGCTTTAGCAAAGCAGAGTTGGGTCAATTTTTGCCACCTCAATCCTCCTGCTTGAGTCCTGGAATATTCTTTTCCCCTCAAACCTTCTCGTTTAAGTCTAGGAAATATTTCTTTGTAACAACCATATGCAACATAATATTCACAACAAAATATTAAAATATATTCACATCATGAGTCATAAATCTTACCCCCAACTCATTACTTACTTTTGAGCGATTTAGCTCAACTTATCTGTATAAATGCTTTTATAATCAGCGTTCTTCCTTGATCATGTCATCAGTCGAAGTTAAGATCACTTCCTGAAATGTTAGTATAAATAAAATATTCTTTGCTTCAATTGCTCAACGATTGAACACATTAGTTCCATAACATTATACGCATACTCGTTCAATAAACTTGTGTATCCTTTTCAATTCATCGTTTAGTATGAATATAACTTCTTCAATATCCTTCTGAGGTCAAGTGTGCTAACAAAAAAATATGTTAGTATCATAATTTAAACAGTTGGTTTCATATGGACTCATTTCTATATTATCCAAAGATTCTTTTCTATATAATCTTTCCATACTCTTTGTTCAATCATAACAAGATTTAGGATTCTTCTTTTCCTATGATCAAAGAAGATCCTTTAACTTGATACACATTAGTCAACTTGCCACATGAAATCATTCACATTTTTAACTCACAACCTAGTATGTCAAATTCATTCTTGCCATCATTATTCAAGAGTAACAATTACTTAGGTTATGTTTTACACGACACTTTCATAACAACTATGCAATATCAAAAATAAAATGTAGCTTTATATTTTGAAGATGTTCAAGTGGCTTCACCTACTCAAACCATGTACAACGAACCTAATATTCTTTTCTTTCTCTTCCCATACAACAACAAAGATATTAGTCTAAACATAGAAGGACATGATGCTTTGAAAAGTTATTAAATAAAAGAGTAATTAGACATCACAATTATAGAATAATATAACACCTGGAAACCCGACAACCTCTATGATTAGGTCCTAAAAAGTGCACATAAGATTCAAATAATGTTCACTTGAACAAAGGCTATTTGACCTTTAGAATGTATAAATAATCTTAGCCAACTTTTAGTAAAATTGAAACTGATACTGATATTCACCTATGAGGATATATTTCCTAATATATCTTTTCATGAAACTGTCGTAACGAGTAACTATTTTAAAATTTTAAAAATATACAAGTGACCTTGCCTACTCTAACAAAATCTCTCTTCCTTGGAGTATACTAATAGTACTTCATTTTGAAACTTATAGGTAGTGTGCTTAATAATTCATAATAGAATACCAACAACTATAATGAATATCTATGCAATTGGAAAACACTATTCAAAAATCTTTGTTTGATCAAGGTAATAACAAATTTCGCCAAAGTTTTCATATCTTTATTTTTTCTTAGAATAGAATTACAAAATAATCCAACATAAAATATTATGACGCTTCCTTTCTTTTTTAACAAAATTAATCAATCCTAATATAAAATCATTACATTTCACAAAAAATTTCCGAAAGTCATAAAAACAACATCTATATCGATGCATCATTCTTATGATATAATTACATCCTAGTGTTCCTTTGCTTCTTTCAAACGTGTCATGTATTCATTTTTACATACCTCAACTAATTTGATCTTTATAGCTATGTCCTAGAATGTGCTTTTCATGCTAACATTGATTACATCGTTTTGTAACAAAACCGATCGCTTCAATAATTAATGAATCATTCTTTTAGGAAAGGAAATCATTTTCTTCTACACATAGTATGTGATTTATGCATTATAGTAAATCGCTCACATACTCAAGTATAAAATCAATCTAAATATAAGTAATTCATACTTCATGTAAATTTCATAACTCTTTGTACATATACTGAAATCATTTCAACACTATACTACTTTCCATAACAATACTATACAACCATGTATGTTTTATATCTTCTATGTATCAAGGGAGGACTCTCAACATACCTCACTTATAACCATGATGAAACTTATCTTTACTCCTTTGGAGAACTTTGAATTTTTAACTTTTGAATGGCATTATCCCTCGTCCATTCCAGTTCCATGCATCCAAAATGAAACAAAAACCATTGATTAGTAAACTTAACAACCTTCATACTTACTTATCGCATGTTGAGCTCATTAGGCCCTAGTGTTGTAACCTAATGCTCTGATACCATATGTAACATCTCCCAAACCAACAAGTTAGAGAACTTAAAAATAATTTCACAATTATTACTTAAAATTCAAGTTTTCATAAGATATGTGTTCACATTAAATAACAAGGGTTCCTCGTCTTTACAATTGATGACCTAATGTCCATAAGAAGTGTTAAACATACATAATCCATTCTTCACATTCACCCCTACAATCATTCCTTCAAAAACTCTGCCAGGGCCTTAGTCATTAATCGCAAGATTCGCTTATATATTCTTCTACCATGTTAAAACAAATAAACACTCCTTCTATTTCACTTACGTGAACACTCATGTGTAAAAGGAAAACATTACACTTTACATCATGTATATTTCTAGTAAGTTTTCTTAAAGAAAACATGATAATGCAAGATCAACAAAATACCCCAACTATCCATTAAAACAAAAATAAAGAAGAAACACATAAAGAAGACTAATATAGGTGGTTCACCCCAATCTAGGGGCTACATCCACGAAGAGTGTTGCATCATATATTAACCTTTCAAATAAAGAGTTACATCTTACATGTGGTGCACTACTTTTCGGCATAGCACTAAGTCAAAATTCCTGAGCTATTTTATGTATTAAGCTCATTATGAGCAGGTTTTGATAAGTTTTTAATAAAACTGTACTGTTCAATTAAATATCCATGTTCATGTTTGTTACAGATGTTTTTGTAAACATACTAGTAAATAGATCCAAATCCAAAATATACATGTGTAGAGCTATTTTCCTAACATAAACTTTACAAATTCTCATAGCAGTTATAGTCAATCTAACCATTTTAAATTATACAAAGATTTAGGGTGTAAATGATTAACTAATATTAAAATACATGGATCCCATAGGTTGTAGATCCCATAGTTTGATGCAGGTTCCCTAGGTTCTTTCAACTTCCTTCCAAGCCTTCATTTACCAAAATGAATGAACCACCCTTCCGACCAGCTCTTATCGTGCTGGCCCTAGGAAACCAACGGGTTTCCTATCCCCCGAGCACACAAACCAATAATCTCGAGAGGAGCTTCCTTCAATTCCATAGATCCGCCATTTTCCCTTTACAAAACCAATCTCCTTCTGAGTTAACCCCCTCCTCAGAATCCCTCCTTTTCAAATTCACGAAGTCTAAAACAAACTTATCCCTTCATTAAAAGAAACCCCCCCCCCCTCATACTCCATGAAACCTTTCCTATATACCAAATTTTCCTCCTCCTTGCTTCAACCTTACTCCACTGCCCTCACTGAATGTCTCGAAATCAAAAATCATTAATTGTATTCCACTATTCAAGAATAAATAATATTTAAATATATTTATCGAATCTTTTTTCATTCTCGTGTAGTTAAACAATAAAATGCTAATTATGTTGGGCCTGTCAAACTGACCCCATTTAGTTATGTATTCTTGGAATGACCACTACTGGTTTTTACGAGGCTTATTTAATTGACAGTTCAATCCACCGCTCTTGTTTTAAATTTTTAGGATAGAATAATAATTACCACACATGACTTTTCATAATGGAGATGCTTAATATTCAATACAAATCAGATTTCACCATCATGTTCTAATTTACAAAATAAGTTTAATAATCATATCATTGAATAAAATAATATTAAAATCATTCAATCATCTCCTATTGGGTTATTCTACTTATACCAATATTCTTTCTTTTTCAATCAAGCATGTAAACTTTCCTGATAATAGAACAATTCATTTAAACAATCAACACAAATTATGATTGTTAAGTAATAGTCTTAATAATAATAATATTAATAATTCCTTTGAAGAAAGGAACTATGATATATCAATTTATTTTAGACAAAACATGTTTAATAGTTTAATTAGAATAGTACGTATGCTTAATAGAATAATGCTATTGGTGTAAACCAAGCAATAACTATGTTACTAACTACAACTATCTTAAGGCAACAATGATTAATTACCAATGCATCACTTATAAGTAGCTTAAATAAATCAATTGACCTATTTATACATATCCACATGAATTAAACAACTTCATTATCTGAACCTGATTAACGCATGATCGAATCTTATACAAAACAACATTATGATCCTTTATCATATTAATACTAGTGTACATGTGCAAGGTGTGCATGCGTGGCTAGCGTATGCACAGATCATATATGTACTATATGAAAACATTATTTCTCCTATGTGTATTTACTAACTGACGGAATCAAAATCATTCTTGTAGACATAACAAACATACATTCAACATAAGAATTTTAGTATCTTTTAGTCATTTAATAATTAACCAATCAAATTATAACATCATTATATTTTCAGATTCTTAATAATTAATCAATCAATTATTTTCAAGGAAGGGGTACCTACTACTACTAAGTTAGGATCAAGGGATACCCAACCCTCAACAGTACTAACATATCCTCCCATCCTAACCTACGTCCGCATCCTCCCTATCCTTCCTCTGCTAGTACAAAAGTGGATGTCAGCTATACTGACCTGACCACATAGAACCTGAGAGCAGTAGCATCGGCTAATTGGCGTACATATCCTCTCCTATCAGGAATCCAACCGTCGTCATCACAACAACTTGGGGAGCATGTCTCAGCACGGCCCTCCCACAACCTCAGTTATTATAGAAACATAGGGTGGAACATACATCCATCCCTCTCAACATCCTGGGTCTATACTCTATCAAAACCATACTGTGCTGCTATCGATATTATTGGAATGTGTCATCGTATCATCAACTTTGGTAAACAAGGCTCTCTGTAAAATAGGTACTATGCCATACTTCATATCAAGTATCCAGCTATTACATAGCCCCTGTGTCCTGTAGGTTAGTATTTCACAAAATACACATTTTATAACAAGCATTTCCATTAGATCACCAATTGATCCATATTATCAACATCATTTTATTTCACGTCACAATTTAGTTCATCATAGGTATGCATGACATATAACAATTCAATCAATTTCATCATACGATGGCATCCACGTACAACATCATATATTGCACATTCCATCAATGAAAATGTTAAAACATATATTGTCATCATAAAAGCAATGAATCTCATGATAATCATAACCTATTGTTAGATTTTTCAGAATTTACTTCAATCTGATCTAGGATCTTAACTGAGAGAACAACATGTACAGCATATCTACAGCATATCAATCATGGAGACAATAATGCAAGCACACACAAGAGACACAAAGATTTACTTGGGGAAAACCATAAAGGTGAAAAACCCCAATAACTTCCTCAGAGATAGATAGAGAAATGATACAACCAACCAATAGAGATAGCCATAACCTAGCAGCAATCCTCCTCCTCCATAAGTGCGCCTCTCCTCCTTGAGAGCATGTGTGTGAAGTGAGTGAGTAAATAGAGTGCCTCCCGCACTCTATTTATACTTGACTTGACTTGCCTTTTTACCTAACTCATGTCGGCTCGAACTTAACCACATAACATAATGCTGAGTGGGCCGACCCCCAATAGGGTGGTCTAATAACCCTTTGACCCACATGACTTATACAGGGCCGACCCCAAACAAGGTGGTCTAATAACCCATCAAGTATAAGTTATGACACTTACAATATAAATGACGACACTTCCTTATAGAGGAATAATACCATCTCTATAGGAATACAATATACATATATGTGAAATACATTCCGAAGTTACATATACATCAACACTCCCTCTTAACTAGGAAGGTATTTCTCAGCACAGTTCTTCTAGCACAAGTCATCTTCTCTGGATCATCGTCACTGGATAATCATCATCGAGTCATCATCATCGTCACTGCTGCTGCTATCTCAATCAATCTCTGAATCTACTCGTCATAGGAAGTTCTACAGAGCCAGTCCTTTTTCATACTGGATGTAGGCCCACCACCTGCAGGTCTTCGTCATCACTGGCCATACTGTGGAATCCTCAGGACTTATTACGTGCGTCACAAAACCTCGAAAGAGCATCCCAGGATATTACGGGTACACAACTCCGACCTGTAGGATCTCCCAGGGCGCTATTACATGTGACCCCACCACAAAACCTCGCAAGAGCATCTCAGGATGTTACGGGTACACAACTCCGACCTGAAATCTCCCAGGGCACAAATTACATGTGGTCCACCACAAAACCTCGCAAGAGTATCTCAGGATGTTACGGGTACACAACTCCGACCTGAAATCTCCCAGGGCAACGAATTACATGTGGTCATGGCAAAACCTCGCAAGAGCATCCCAGGACTGATTACGGGCACACAGCCCAACCTATCGGATCTCCCAGGGAAACGAATTACATGCCATAGGACAAAACCTCGCAAGAGCATCTGCCAGATATCCCAGGGCGCTATTATATGCCATAGGCAAAACCTCGAAAGACTATCTGCAGATCTCCCAGGGAAACGAATTACATGTCCTCCCAGAGCAAAACCTCGAAAGAGCATTTGCCAGATGTCCCAGGGCACCGAATTACATGCCATAGGCAAAACCTCGAAAGACCATCTGCAAATCTCCCAGGGCAACGAATTACATGCTCATCTGCACAACCTGATCCACGGCCATAGAGTATCAACCTGATACTCACCATACATCATCCTGATGTATCCATGATCATCCTGATCATCATCACTGCAACGTCCTGCTGCATGTCATCTGGAGCAACATCCTGAAGCTCGTCATCTATGGTCATCCTGATCATCACTGCAACATCCTGCTGCATGATCCACCTGATCATCAATGCATCTACCTGATGCATACCAAGTATCATACATGATCCCCCTGATCATCAATGTATCCACCTGATACAAATACATGATACATATCATCATACATGATCCTCCTGATCATCAATGCATCTACCTAATGCATACCAAGTATCATACATGATCCTCCTGATCATCAATGTATCTACCTGATACAAATACATGATACATATCATCATACATGATCCTCCTGATCATCAATGCATCTACCTGATGCATACCAAGTATCTACCTGATACATATCATCATACATGATCCTCCTGATCATCAATGTATCCACCTGATACAAATACAAATACATGATACATATCACCATACATGATCCACCTGATCATACAATGTATCCACCTGATACATATACAGATACATGGTCCAAGCATCCAACATGATGCATACATACATACATAAAATGATCCAACTGATCATATCCAAGCAGAAACCAGAACATCATCCTGATGCTCATCATCCAGCGCTTACATCCACAGCCATGTGAAGGATCCTCCTTCCAACATGCTTGGAATGGCTTCAGCAAATGTGTCCATCACTTCTTCCTCGAAGTATCCTTGATCTGAAGCACGCCAAGCCTCTCTCTGAAGTACTCGAACTTCACCCTGGCTAGTGGCTTCATCAGCACATCTGCAATCTGGTCGTCCGTCGCAACATACAGGAGCTTCACAGCTCCTCTCTGCACCATATCCCTGATATAGTGATATTTGATCTCTATGTGTTTCGACCTGTCATGAAACACTGGGTTCTCGGACAGCTTCACACAACTCTGGTTATCATAGAAGATACCAGTAGTCTCCAACGGGAGATCAAATAACTCAGACAGTAGCTTCCATAGCCATACTGCCTCACAACTAGCTGAACAGGCTGCAACATACTCTGCCTCAGCTGTACTCAGTGCTACGCAGGACTGCTTCCTGCTAAACCAAGAGATCACACCTGATCCCATACTGAAGCAGCACCCAGATGTGCTCTTCCTGTCTGCAGCACTGCCAGCCCAATCTGAATCAACATAACCTTCCAGGTTAAACTTTTGATTCGCCTCATACCTGAGCCCATAATCCACTGTACCCTTCAGGTACCTCAGAACATGCTTTACAGTAACCAGGTGAACACTTCTCGGATCCGTCAGGAACTGGCTCAATGTGTTCACAGCAAAGCAAATGTCTGGTCTCGTGTTCGTCAGGTACATCAAGGACCCAATCATCTGACGATACATAGAGACATCAACTGACTCAGATGAAGCATCACATAGAAGCTTCAGATTCGATGCCATAGGTGTGGCCATGGCCTTGCAATCCATCATCCCAAACCTCTTTGGGATCTCTACTGCATACTTCCCTTGTCCAAGGAAGATTCTATCTGCACTTTGCCACACCTCCATGCCAAAAACAAATAGTGCATCATCCCCAAGTTCTTCATCTCGAACTCGGTAGTAAGCTTCCGCTGCGTGTCGGCAATCAATCTATCTTCACCATACCAAGTTCTGGGAGCTTGCTTCAAGCCATACAAGGCTTTCTTCAATCTGCATACATATGACTCCCTGTCAGGTCTTGGGACTGCATCCCAAACATCTTCTTCATGATCTACGGATCATGGCATTCCATTTCTTCATCCCAGATCCTGGGAACTTCAATATCTTCAATAGATATCTTTCTTGCTGGAACAAATGTTGTAGTCCTTTTGTAGGAGATGGCATATGATCTTTCCTACACAACAAGTTAAATTGCATGATTAGAAAACATCTTATAGTTTTCAGAACAAATTCTTACACATAAAGAAATATGCCATACAGTCATGCAATTATCTTAGCCAATGCTTCAATACAACATTTATCCATATCCCGTAACTTTCTAGATGCCTTCCAATCTCTACCAGAACATTGTTAAGAGTGTGCACAACTCCCAACATGTCAGCAAAGAGGTTTCATTCTAGATAAGTAGCAATGGAATGTTGTACAGTGCCATAGGCTACTTACCCATGCATATTAGTAGTATACTGTTCATCAATGCAATTATTCTAATATGCATAATACACAACCTAATTCTAGGAACATCAGTATATACATTATTGAACAGTATTATTTAAGAAATGACAATTCAAATACTTATCTTTGTTTGTTCGTTGGGTGGACTCCCTCTGAGTCTTTGCTTCCTTGCAGGAGCTGCTGGAGTCCTAATCTGAGGTAGCTTCTTCTACACCTTTCTGTTGTGAAATGTAGAGAGATGATCAACTCCCTCTGAATATCTGCATCCTTGCAGAAACTACTGAAGTGTGCTCCTTTGCTTTCTTGCTGGAACAACTAGAGTGTGCTCCTTTGCTTTCTGGCAGGAGCAACTGGAGTGTGCTCCCTCTTGATCTTTGCTTCCTGAATTACTTGTTCTTGAACTCATATTCATCCTTGGTCCCTATGCATGCTTATTAGTATCATGAATGTGTTATCCTTGTGATCTCATATAAAATCATACATTCATTAGTATACTATTAAAACACAATAATCTCAAGCATGTATAGTCATGATCATTTCAAACAGAAATAATAAGCATGAGCATTCAAGGATTCTTATGGTTAGTCAAATCATAAGAAACATAACATGTCTAAACCTGTAATTACTCAAGCCTATGACTCTTCAGGTTAGTTGAATCATCAATCAAGATAAGATATAAAATGCATAAAACCTGTGATTATTCAAGCCTATACTTTCATGATTCTTCTGGTTAGTCATATCATCAATTATAATAATATACATCCAACCATGATTATTCAAACCTATGACTTCATGAATAATTATTATCAACAACAGTATAAGATCCTAACACAAGGTAGGATTTTAGTTTGATATAGGAAAAACATACCTGGATTAGCATGCTAGCTATTTATGTCTAACATACCCGCATAATGTCTTCTGGTTCTCTTTAGTGACTTGTGCTAGTAACCTGCATGTCTCATAAGTTAACCATTATAAAACTAAGTTATACATACCTCGAGAATGGATCTTCTATGAGATCCATGGCAATGGATGAATCTTTGTCCTCATGATCATATGTTCTTGAACTAGAACATGATTTGTCTTCTTGGTGTACCTTTCATGTTAGTAGACAACATAAAACTCATACAACATCACAATGTGTTAGTACAAACATAAGTTTCATACTCCTAATAAATGAATGACTTCTATCATGCATTCATAATTTTATTAAGGTGATATGACAAGTCTAAAATCAAGATTGTACTAACCGTGATAATAGGAAGACAAGCATACCATAAACTTAATTATGAACAAATCTCAAAACATACCTCAATGAGTCATACCTGTCGAGATCACTTGTAATCTTCTTATGTAAGGCCTTAGCCTCATCTCCCTCTGAAACAGGAACTTCTTCACTTATGCAAGTGACCAATCCATCTTCTTCTAGGATTAACCCAATCCACTTGATTTGCAAGAACTGGACCTTGAGCTGGATATGGGTTTGTCAGAGAAACCCCAAAAATTCAAACTTTGAATTTCAAACTTCTGATAGGATAGAAATATGTGCCTTGATGAGCTGATCAAGTTGGTATATTCAGAATTTGAAAACTGCAAAGTTTCACTCCTCAATTTTGCCTTTGAAACTTCTAGATTCACTGGACGTGACCCTGAACTGGGGTTTGATGAAGCCCACTCTTTTGCCCCATCAAAATTTTTGATCCAAATCTCTAAGCTTCTATTTTTCTGAGGAGCTTCCAGCCGTGGTCACAGATTTCAAAAATTCCCATTTTTACAGAAGCCCTAATTTTCCACTTTTCTGATCAAAGTCCCGAACTAGGGTCTAATCAAGCCCGGCCTTCTGCCCAACCAAAAATTCTGATCTTGGTCTCTAAATTTCTATTTTGATGAGTAGCATCCAGCCGTGGTCTCCGATTACAAAAATTCCAACTTTCTCCAAAGCCCTAAATTCCGGAAGCCATGAATGAAGGTACCAAAAAATAATTCTGTTTTGATAGAAATATGTACCTGATTGTTTCTGGTGTAAATCCGAAATTTTTGATCCACAGGGTCTGAAAAAGTTTCCTGAGATAGCCTGACCTGTTATCTTTCCATCCTGACAGGTCTGACCTCAATTGGATTCTCTGAGAGAGAGTTATGCCAAATGTCGCAACGTGACCTGTTTTGGGATAAAACAGGAGAGCGAACTTGTACGGCGTGCCACGTGTCACTGTTTTAACTTCGTCCTCTGAAAAAGTTTTTTGAGATAGCTCGGCCTGTTACCTTTCCATCCTGACAGGTCTGACCTCAATTGGACTCTCTGAGAGAGAGTTATGCCAAATGTCGCAACGTGACCTGTTTATGGGATAATACAGGAGAGCGAACTTGTACGGCGTTCCACGTGTCACTGGTTCAACTTCGGCCTCTGAAAAAGTTTTCTGAGATAGTACAGACTGTGTACTACCTGTCATGTTTTACGAAATTTCATTTGGAGCTTCCTAGCCCAAGATATGACCTTTTTCCCAAGGTCACCTGATTTTGACTCAGATCTGGAAGAGGCAGAAACCCTATATTGTACAGATCATAAATCACAAAGTACAACGAATTAGAGGTTGTCCTTTGGACACAAGATACCTGGAGATCTTAGCTTCGGCCTGTAACAATTTCAGATCCGAAAACTTCGCCAAAACGGATTTATAGCGAAAGTGCTACGATGACTGGTTTTTGCTATATCAAGCCCTAGCATCGTAAGTGCAACAAGTGTCATACATGCCATATCATGCCTTCTTTCAGGCTAGCTCTGATACCATGTTAAATTTTTCAGAATTTACTTCAATCTGATCTAGGATCTTAACTGAGAGAACAACATGTACAGCATATCTACAGCATATCAATCATGGAGACAATAATGCAAGCACACACAAGAGACACAAAGATTTACTTGGGGAAAACCATAAAGGTGAAAAACCCCAATAACTTCCTCAGAGATAGATAGAGAAATGATACAACCAACCAATAGAGATAGCCATAACCTAGCAGCAATCCTCCTCCTCCATAAGTGCGCCTCTCCTCCTTGAGAGCATGTGTGTGAAGTGAGTGAGTAAATAGAGTGCCTCCCGCACTCTATTTATACTTGACTTGACTTGCCTTTTTACCTAACTCATGTCGGCTCGAACTTAACCACATAACATAATGCTGAGTGGGCCGACCCCCAATAGGGTGGTCTAATAACCCTTTGACCCACATGACTTATACAGGGCCGACCCCAAACAAGGTGGTCTAATAACCCATCAAGTATAAGTTACGACACTTACAATATAAATGACGACACTTCCTTATAGAGGAATAATACCATCTCTATAGGAATACAATATACATATATGTGAAATACATTCCGAAGTTACATATACATCAACACCTATTAACTACATGAACATAGTAACATCATAGTCATAGTGACAACATAACATAGTAACCATGGTAGCAACATATAGTCGAGTCTATTGTGTCAGAAGTATAGTTTACTCAGTCTAGTTGAGTCCCAGAGATAATAAGAAAATAATATGTAATATGTCTCACAGATAAAACTATCTAGTTGAAATATGGGGCATTACATACACCCACCCTTCGAGAAACTTCATCCCGAAGTTATGGTCAAAATAGTGACGGAAAACCTCGAAACATGGTCCCTACATACTCCTAGGTAGTAGATCCTAGGCTATACTTCTCCTACCGATATTTAACTTGACCAACATGTCGATGTTGTGTTGCAATTTTACTTCTTTTACCCCATGATACGTGTTGTAATAATTAAAGAAACATTTAGGTTAATCTTCCTATAGAATCTCTATACTATATCTAAAATGCTTAAAGGTTATAATCAAGTGCTATCCACCATAGCATCATACACTATCATTACGTTAGCAATAATAAGCAATTTGTATCCATGATAACCAAAACTACTATAACAATTATTAAATCAGGAGAACTATTATTGTTTACAAGGTTTTGGTGACTATATCTTATCAGAATGAAATTATTACCAAGTTCGATTATTGCTCTCTCCTTTTCTATGTGATATAATTAGAAGCGGAACCATTACTTCCAATAAATTTATAGCTAATTTGTTGTTGTAATCTAAGTTTCCTATACATACGCTTATTAATCTACATGGATCTTATGGATACTTACACACATTATGCACTATGACCACCTCATATGATACTAATGTGAATCCAACACATTTACATGGCATGAAGCTTTGTTCTTATTTTGTGAGATGTTGATGTTAACGGAGACATATTTTCCTTTCTTCATAACATTATACTCCTCATTTCGTTTTCTTTTCTTGGTTAACAACAATTTTTTTACCTCTAACGTGATGATCAATTTCTTCTATCATATATTTAGAGGTTAAAACATTATAGCTTATTCATCACAATGCACATTGGTTCCCACTTTGTATTCATTATTATTCCATTTATTACTTCTTTTAACCTCATATATGTTTACTGAGGCTAACCTATTAGTTCCCCTCCAATTTTCATACTTTTATATTTTATCGCTTGTTCACTTTGTAATTATTAAATCCTAGTTGTTTCCCAATAATATTTTCCCTCAAATCATGACAATTTATCATAAGCAAGACTAGCGACATATAACCCCTACCCCTTTCTCGCACGTACATAGTTCCTTAAATCTCCTTCCACTTACTATATTGAAACACGACTAATTGCACACACTGTGGCATAATACATTATACTGATTCATTAGCACTATCAAGCATCAATCCCCAACACTTGCGCACATATATTTATTTACCAATTTTGATGCCTAGATTCAAACTATGTTAGCTCAAACTATGGTGTTTGTCAATAGAACTAAATTGATTAACATCTTCTCATAGATGAAGGTATTATAAGGAATAATGTCACCTATTACTTAACGTAGGTTATGGGTTCATAGCATAGCCTTTAACCCTACAACATCCCATTAATACTTAATAGAATGAAACACTTAGACAAAACAATAATTACATTACCATAAAATACATGCTTTCCTACAAATCATAATGAGGTAAAGCGTAATATATTCCTAATGCCAACTACTGAAGGATCAACACTATACCCTTAATAGATTGAGACTCATACTTATGCCTATCCCTAAGTACAAAGATAGCTCAATTGCTTAGCTACTCTTCCCAAACAAACCCATAATGAACAACACATCATATCCACAATCTTGGTAGTGTCTCTTTGGGTGATATTAATTCGTCATTGACCCTCCTTTCTTTGTCAACCAAGTATCACCCTATAACAACCAATGGTCTTTCACATCAATATGAAGTCTTTAAGACATGCCAACCTTAAAAGTTAATTGTTTTAAAAGCTTCTCCATATTTCTTGTTTTCTATTTATTAATTGTATTAACATGTGACGCCTCTTTCAAACTCTCAAACCAAGTGCAAAGATTTTTAATTAATTTAATCCTTTATGTACATCCTTTTGTAATATTTTATACCTACATTGTCTCATAATAGAGTTCAAACATTTTTGATAATGAAAAGTATTTCCATTCTTTTTTTTGAAATAACCAATTCTATTATATATATATCTTGTAATAGTGATTTTAATAATATAAATTATATTCAATTGATTATGTTATGAAAGGCATTTAAATGATAGCACCAATTATGGTGCAATGGATTTCAAATCTATCATATAATATGATTGTATAGCGAATATCAAAATTTTCAAGTTTACTAAACATTTAGCTTTTGTTTTAAATAGATAAAAGTTATTTAAACAATGTATACAATATACATATACATATAATTATTTATTTATGTTTTTTTTTATAATATATATATATATATTTAATTGACTTCCCGTCACTCCGGGTCACTCTCACCTGCCATCCTCTTCCATGCTCACCGCACCACGCTCTTTTAACTGCGTGCCACCTATTCCACTCCATCTTTGTTCCACCTGGCCACCGCTTTCCCCATTAATCCTCCTGCTCCACCCATCTCCCGCGGGCTCTCCTTCCTATCCCACGTTTTCCACCTCACCCACGCGTAGGTCCTCCCGTCGACTAGCATCTAGCTTCACCTAATCCAACAGCCAGCACTAACTCTATCCGCATACCATGCGGGAAACCACATGACCTCTTGCATCTTCAACGAAGGGGAAGAGAATGGGCAGCATGCAACCCATGTGGTTGGCATGCACGCCCTACCTCAAGCACAAAACTATTGTCCCAGCTTCCGCGTGCGAAGGCAAATCCATTTTCTGGCATCCACTCTGCTCACAATGCATTCCTCGGACTGGTGTGGTTGTGTGAGAGTGTTATACTACCTCAAACCAGTGGGAGAGTATCTTCACTGAGGGCACACAAGTATATTTAATCCCCGCTCTTCAAATATTTAGTTTTATAAAACGGTTCACTGCGGCTGTAAGTTTATCATCTGATTCAGCCACCATCATTTTCATTGGAGTTGAATCTAGCATCCATTTGTAAAAAAAAAAACTGTAGTTCATTAATTCTACTGCACTTGTTCTCTTGTAGTACTCGGATAATATCAAAATATATCAGGGAGTTCTTTGTTTCTTTCCTATATCTCAAGGTCATTTCCATTTGAAAAGACTACTTTGCCCTTAAATTTTGGGTTAGCTCTATTTTGAGTGCATATTTGGAATTTGGTTTTATCTGTTTTTATTTTCTGTAAAACTGTGGTATAATCCGTCGTATAACAGTATAAAAACGTTGATAGTTGTTATTAATCCTGTATCGGTTATTTGAGTTGTTTTACGTTTACATATTTAGTAGCCTTTAGGTGCCATTTAATTAGAACATTGATATGGTGATTAACTGATTCAGATGCTTATGAAACTATTACCTCTTTGCCCCTGTAGGCTTTGGATCTCGATCCTAACCTGTATGGTATGCGTAGCAAGGTAATGGGGAGTATTCATTCTTTGCTTTATTTCTTTGGAATGCGGAAAAGTCAATCAATAAAGCAAGCCTACACACTCCCTATATGACCTCCATCCCAACTGAGTGGGTGGGAGAGGCGAGTAGTAGGTCGATGCACGCAAGTAGTGAGGCGAGGGCAGACTGAAGAAGGATAAAAGTAAATAAAAGGACAACCTTGTCTTTTCTTTTCCAACCGCATACCATTTATATTTTCTATATATTCTGTCTTCCATAGAGGAAGCATCCTTTAAAGAATGGCCCCCTATCCTATTCGTGTATTCTTCCCCGAGCAACTTCTTTTTTTTTCGGTAACTAGGGATAGCATAAAGTATTGAAATAAATAGAGATGAGAAGAAGATATAGAATATGAATTGGCAATTCTTTCAAATTGATATCTATAGAGCAATAATTTCATATATAATGTTTATGTGATGCCGTGTTGTGGTTTTTTTTTTTTCAAACTTGGGTGATTTCAAGTGGCTTGTGGAGCAGCCCAAGGTAGGAGGATCATCGACAGGTTTGTCAGTCTCATCTTCTATGCTCTATAAATTTATATATTTACCCTTACTCTAACTAAGGTATTATATACATTTTAAATAAAGTTCAGGAATTTTTTTTTAATGGTGGCTTCAAACATATATCAAGAATTGTTTTAAAGCAGGTGTTCACTAGAGTGTAATGAACATTTATGTTTTAAGAGATATCTGTGCAAAACAAGGTAGAATGGACATTTAGTTTTCCTTTATTTCATCTTATTTATTTTTAAATTCGAAAAAATGAAGCAAAATCCAAATTTAATTCATTTTAATTTACTTGAATTCCTTCCCTTTTTTTTTCCTATTTTTTTTTTTCATTTTATTCAGCTTCAATATATTAAGTTGGAGGCCGGATTCTTGTAACCCTTTCTGCCATGTGACCTACCACTCCAGGTGCTAACACTCAAGTACTGTTCTGCGCATCACTAACTATAATCCCTACCTTTATTAGTTCAGGTAAACACAAATGTTGCCCTTATTATATAGAAAACTTGCTTGACCTCTATTATATTTAAGGGAGAGGGAATTTGTATACTTAATTTAGCCCTTATAGATTAGATCTTACTCGTCTGAGTTTGTTTGATGGTTGTCTTGTGAATACATTCTCTTTCGAAAGGGTCTCGACTCTTTATCTCGATCGAGCGCTAAAGAATGTAGGGAATAAAGTGAAAGAGAGAGAAACAGAGAAAAGCTTCATTAGAAAGAGTAAAAATTACTTATTCTCATGCTTTCTTTGGATCGTTAACTTACTCACTTTGTGATCAGGAGTTCAGTTGCTGATGAATTCGCTTCTTATCTCTCCCCTAGTTACAGCTAATTTTTAATTTTATAAGCCGAAGGAAAATAGCTACTGAAGTGTGAACATGTCGCCGGAGGGGATTGGCAATTGGAAGAATCGGGAAGTAATATACTTACCCTTTGCATGCAGATTTTATTAATTTTAGTGTTGTGCTACTAACTAACCACGTGGCGTCTTTACCACAAAAAATTTGAGGAGCCTTTGGACATGTTGAGTAGCGCAATAAAGCAAGAATAATGATATAACACAGCGTGCATTTAATTACTTATAGGAAGATAAATAAGAATATCCAAATTTATTTTATTTCTGCTACTCAGTTGAAGTCGAGCCATCACTACTTAAATCTTTACAAGGATATAAAATCTTATGCATATGTCACTCAAATTAAGCTTAATTTATTCATGAGATAGAAATAAGATTCCACCGGAATCAAATCGAACATTCTAGTTTTAAATTACAACAAGATTTTTTCCCTCAAAATGGTCTAGCATGCGGATATCTGAACTTTCTTGTAAAGATATTTAAATGAAATAAATTCCAGTTGAACTTACTGGAGTTAAGGCTAAGCCTCTGCTAATCTGTAGTGCTTCTATAAGGAGGAACAGGTTGTCTATGGTTGATAGGGATTGCGACGTGTAAAACATACCAGCCTTTTAAAGTATTCCATACTTCTAAGGATAATGATTGGGACCTACAGCCTCTACGTATAGTTGCCAACCCAACTCCACGATTGTTTCCCAGTTTCCCCCTTTTTCTTTTTCTTTTTTTCCTGACAGCTAACAATACAAGTTCAACGTTCTCATGTTATTTAGAAGTTCTTAGGCGAGAACTCTCCATTTCTTTTGGAACTACACGGACACAACAATCACCACCAGTTTATCATGTTAAAACACCCCATTGATTCAATTGAAGTTCGAGCCACGACAACACCCATGTACCCAGTAAAAAGAAGCAGAGATATAGGTTGCTAGAGCACGGGCGGAGGCACTACTAGTTGCTAAGGAAACAGTAACAGATAAATACAAAGACCCCACAGCAACACATTCTTTACTTTTTAAGCCCCACCTACCGCGCATTCTCATTCTTTATGGCCCATTCCCTGTGTTTCATTATGGTCTCGCCTCACACATTTTATTTTTTATTTTTATATATATATTTTTTAAGGAAGAATCTCTCCATGTAAATTCCAGGTTGTTTTCCAGTTCATCACCTTGATCATTCACTATTTCATAATTTTATGTTTCAGTTAAATGGAAAAATTAAAGATGCAACCATTATGAAGGATGTGTTAAACCCATTTGGTATTGTTTATTGATCAGTAAGTGGTAATGGATTAGATGCAGTTGTTGTTCCTCAGATCCATTGATTTTCCTTGAATTCCTCTAAGGATTGAGAGTGAAGTATTCTCTCTCTCTCTCTCCCCTGATTTGTCATATATCTTTTCTATGAAATTACTATTGAGGGTAGCGATTTACAGAGAGTATGTCTATGCTATAAATATTAAAAAGTATGCTGGCCGCCATGATTAGCGTAAACCCTAGTCTCTCATTTAACTACATAGTCCACAGTTACAAAGTTACAGTGGAACAAGAAGACATAAATAGGACACAACACTTTATCGATGGGTTGGGAAGGAGAAGTTGCAATTCTTCGTCTGTTAAATTACATATGTTTTTTTTACGTGCTCATAATAGCTTATAAGGTTGTGGAGGTCAATACCGATCTTTGAAAGTTTACAGTCATTTCACACAGATTATCAGGTCAAACTAAATCTCATTGTGTTTTTTTATTTTTTTAAAGTCTGATTTAATGGACAGAAATTTACCTTAACAGAACAACCTGAGGAAACCATGCTAATTGAATTTCATGAGTTTTGTGACTAAGCCACTTAGTGGTGGTACACAGATTATATTTTTTTTCGGATTTCCTAATGTTATTCCTTTTGTGGTTGTGCAGGTACCATGGAAGCTTACTATGGTTCACTACTACATGTGCGGATATTTTAAGACGTTTCTTTAAGACAAAATCCATGTTTTGTCGTTACTCACCTTGGAATATTTTTGTCTTGTATTGGATTTTTTGACTTTTGTCTTAAAGGCCACGAAAGAGGGTTTGCAAATAGTTTTCATTTAGTGAAAAAGGAAAAATATGGTTGTTTCGTTAGCAGTTTCGTGTTTCTTTGTTCGGATTCTTTAAGAGGGATAACATTGAGGGGTTTGAGGTAATCATCCGAGCAAGCTCATCATCGATATTGCTTATAGAGAAAGAATGCTGGAAATGGGGGCTTCCAAAGCTCAACAACTGAGCAGCACCGCCATGGCTGTAGCAAAAGAGTCGAAAGTGGTAAAACATGAAGAAAGGAAGAGGGCTTATGCCATGTGACCCTGTTTCTCCTGAAATGAAAAGATTCCTGGGCATCTTTGAGATTCTCCGCACGGAAGCCATCAAAAAAATTCAGGAACGCATCAAATCTAACAATATCCAAGTTCATTTTGCTTATTTTTCCTGTCAGTGCCCTATTTTCTTCATTTGACATACAATATTTAGGGTTTGTCTTCCATTTCTATATGAATATAATCATTGGCATATTTAACATTGTGGTGTTTAGGGATCATCCAGTGGCTATGAGTTATAGAGCAAGCAAGATGGAAATGGCTACTTCCAAAGCCCAGTAGCTTGCACTACCATGGCCACGACGAAAGAGTTGACGGTGACAAATTTTTTTATGAAGCTTGCAAAGGGGAGAGGGCTTATGCCGTTTGCCCCCATTTCTCCCTAAATGAAGAGGTAATTCCTCCACATATCTGGTATTCCTTGCATCAAAGCCATGTTTTGGTATTTATATCAAATGGGTCATGAGGGACTGGGCTGTATTTTCTATGCATAAATTTTGTTGATGTGGATATCCTTTTGTTTATATTTTCGTGGAATTTCCAATGTGGATTATGCTTATGCTGCCATTTTTCTGGAATTACTCTCCTGTGTGTTTGGGTTTGTTTTTATTTTCCAATGGATGATATGGGTTATGCTACATTGTTCTATGGGCCTCATGGGTTGGTCTTGGTTCTCATTTGGGTTGAAAGGCTTGGTTTCAATTTAAATTGAATGAGATGCAATTCATATGGTTCAGTATTGGTTTAAATCATAGGCGTTGTTGTGGAGCTTGATGTTTTTCCATTATTTTGATATCTGTTGATATGGTTAGGTTGTGGGCTTTTCATTTTTTTGGGCCAACCCTTGGTCCCAACCTTCACACTACCCCCTTCTACGCTCAGGCTCCACGCTGCCTACAGATTCCATCCACACTCTTGTACACCATTTACACCCACTTCATGGCTACCTGCACACCATTCACGCCCATTCACTCCCACACTCATGCACACCATGTACTCCCACTTCCTAGCTGCCATCCCCAGCATCTTCATCTCCCTCCATGCACAGCCCCAAAATTTTCATCACGTGCAAACCCTAAATATCTCCATGCACAACCCCAAAATGCTCATCACCTGCAAACCCTAAATCTCTCCATGCGCAGCCCCAAAGCATTTATGTCCTGCAAACCCTAAATGCTTCACACAGCTCCTTCTGCCCCTGTCCACGTAGCTCCATTGGAGGGGCTCCTACACACACTCTCCCCAGCCTTCGCGCATTCCCTGAGCTCCCATCCTCTCGCTGGCTGCTGCGCCCAACTCCCCAACCTTCACGCTGCCTCAACTCTCACCTTCACACTCGCCACAACACTCCACACATCCCTCAAGCTAACATCACGCTACCCACCTACGCAACATCCCTTATTCTTCTCCATCCTCATGCAGCTCCCTTATTCCTCCATCCTCCATCTGCATCCCTTATTCGTCCATCCTCATGCAGCTCCCTTGTTCATCTATCCTCACGCTGCATCCCCATCTCCATCTCATGCTCAACCTCCTCCCTTTCAACTCTGCCCTCTCCACAACTATCCACCCCATTCACCCCCATGCAGTACATTTTTCATCCCCAACGCAGCTCCTTCATGTTGCCCCTTTCTCAACGCTGCCCTCCTCTCACACTCAGCCAGATCCATCATGCTACCCCCTTTCTCAAAGCTGCCATCCTCTCACGCTCAACCTAATCCCATATCCATTCACGCCCAACATCTAAGGCAAGCTCGGCCATGAGCAGGAAATGAGGATAGATCTCCTCTATTGGCGGATCACATTTTCATCAGATTCCACTTCACACTATTTTAGATCCCTTGAATTGAATTCTCTCATCAATCAACTACCTCAACCACACTAGGATGCCAAATATTCCTTCCTTGGGAATGGCTATATATTCTTCCAGGGAAAAAGTGGATGTAGGGGGAGGATCACCTCTCAAAAACCTAAAGAAAAGGAAAGCAATATGATTGGGAGTCATTTTCATTAGTGATGCATCTCACTAAAATCCAATATTGATTGATTGCAAAAATAGTAGATAAATGATAATGATTTTGAAAACCACTAAAAATTTGTTAATCTTTTTAAGTAGATTGATATTTAAGTAGATCCTATATTGGGAAATCAACTGCATTAATGTCAGTTATGTAATAATCTCAAAAATTATGTGCAGCCATATCACATTGCATGTATTATTGGCATTTTGTTGAGAGACTCTTGAGCTATGTATTTTTCGAAATTGAAATTCTCTTCAAGATAATGTCGAAGCTCTTGATGTATTTGTAACTTCGGAATGCATTTCATATATGTATATTGCATTCCTATAGAGATGTTATTATTCCTCTATACGGAAGTGTCATCATTTATATTGTAAATGCCGTAACTTGTACTTGATGGGTTATTAGACCACCTTGATGGGGTCGGCCCTATATAAGTCATGTCGGTCAAAGGGTTATTAGACCACCCTAGTGGGGGTCGGCCCTGTCAGCATTATGTTATGTGGTTATGTAAGGTTATTAGGCAAGTCAAATCAAGTATAAATAGAGTGCGGGAGGCACTCTATTTGATCATTCACTTTCTCACTCATACACTCATTGGAGAGTGGCGCACTTGTGGAGGAGGAGAAGCTGCTGCTAGGAGACTATCTCTTATGCTTGGGTTTTGTATCATTGCTCTATCTATCTCTCAAGAAGTTATTGGGGTTTTTCACCTTTATGGTTTTCCCCAAGGAAACTCTGTGTGTCTATTGTCTTTTGTGATTGCTTGTTGTGATTGATATGATTGATATGCTGTACATGTTATTCTCTCAGTAAAGATACTAGAGTATATTGAATTGATGCTAAAAAATTAACATGGTATCAGAGCTAACGTGAGAAGAAGACACTGTACAGTTGCAGAAGCTAGGGCTTCTTGTTTATTGGGTTTCTCTCCGCATATATTGAAAGGAAGTAGTGTATTTTGATTCTCCTCAACAAGGCGCATCTTTCTGTCCAATCAGAATTCAATTCTGGGCACTTTCATTTTTGGCCCTAAAACTTAGGGTTTCCACCAAAATAGGAATTGCTGAATTCTGATATCATAGCTGGAAGCTCCTTCGAAAAATTGAAGTTTATGTTAAATTTTGAGCATTAATTCACAATACTCTAGGATCTTCACTGAGAGAATAACATGTACAGTATATCAATGCATAACAATCACAATAAGCATGACAAGCATCACAAGAATCAAACGCATAAGAGACAAGAGACACAGAGTTTCCGTGGGGAAAACCCTAAGGTGAAAAACCCCACAACTTCCTGAGAGATAGAGAGAGCAATGGCACAACCAAAGTACAACCAAAATACACTGAGATAGTCTCCTAGTAGCGGATGATCCTCCTCCTCACTAGAGAGCCACTTTCTGAGTGAGAGAGATGTATTTTTCTGAATGATCTAAATAGAGATCACCTGATCTCTATTTATACTAATCTGTTTGCCCAGTGACCTTATGGGGCCGACTTGTCTAGCTAGGTACATCCACATTATAATATATATTTCAGGGCCGACCCCACACATGGTGGTCTAATAACCCATCGACAAGTACACACACTTGCGACACTTGTCAATCCACATGACGACACTTCCTTATAGAGGAATGACACATCTCTTATAAGGGTACAATAAATATATATAAAATACACAGATGAAATACATTCCGAAGTTACATATACATCAACACTCCCTCTTAACTAGGAAGGTATTTCTCGACACAGATCTGCTAGACAAGTCTTCTTCTCAGGATCATCGTCATCGATGCATCATCATCATCATCGTCAATGCTGCTGCTATCTCAACCAATCTCTAACTCTACTCATCATAGGAAGTTCTACAGAGCCAGTCCTTTTTCATACTAGATGTAGGACCACCACCTGCAGGTCTTCATCATCACTAGCCATACTGTGGAAATCTCAGGACTTATTACGTGCGTCACAAAACCTTAAAAGAGTCTCTTGACTAGCAAGAACCCTAAAGAGCATCTGAGGCTTTTTTCATCCTGTTTAGATCTCCAAGACTTATTACATGTGACCCCACCACAAAACCTCGAAAGAGAATCCCAGGATTGATTACGAGAACAAGGCTCAACCTATCGGATCTCCGAGGGCACAAATTACATGTGGTCACCACAAAACCTCGAAAGAGCATCCCAGGACTGATTACGAGCACAAGGCTCAACCTATCGGATCTCCCAGGGCACAAATTACATGTGGTCATGGAAAAACCTCGAAAGAGCATCCCAGGAATGATTACGAGCACACGGATCAACCTATCGGATCTCCTAGGGCACAAATTACATGCCATAGGACAAAACCTCGAAAGAGCATCTACCAGATATCCCAGGGCACAAATTACATGCCATAGGAAAAACCTCGAAGGACTATCTCCAGATCTCCCAGGGCACAAATTAGATTTCCTCCCAAGCAAAACCTCGAAAGAGAATTTGCCAGATGTCCGAGGGTACGAATTACATGCCATAGGCAAAACCTCGAAAGACCATCTGCAAATATCCCAGGGTACAAATTACATGCTTATCCGCACAACCTTTTCCACGGCCACAGAGTATCAACCTGATACTCACCATACATCATCCTGATGTACACATGATCATCCTGATCATCACTGCAACATCCTGCTGCATGTGATCTGGAGAAACATCCTGAAGCTCGCCATCCATGATCATCCTGATCATATAATGCATCTACCTGATGCATACCAAGTATCTACCTGATACATATCATCATACATGATCCACCTGATCATACAGTGTATCCACCTGATACAAATACAAATACATGATACATATCACCATACATGATCCACCTGATCATACAATGTATCCACCTGATACATATACAGATACATGGTCCAAGCATCCAACATGGTGCTTATACAAAATACATACAAATGATCCAACCGATCATATCTAGCATCCAACATGCTGCATATGTACATATAAATGATCCAACTGATCATATCCAGCATCAAACATGATGCATACATATATACATAAAAATGATCAAACTGATCATACCCAGCATCCAACATGATGCATACATACATATGAAAAATGATCCAACTGATCATACAAAGCAGAAACCAAAACATCATCCTGATGCTCATCCTCCAGCGCTTACATCCACAGCCATGTGAAGGATCCTCCTTCCAACATGCTTGGAATGGCTTCAGCAAATGTGTCCATGACTTCTTCCTCGAAGTGTCATCAATTTGAAGAATACCAAGCCTCTCTCTGAAGTACTCGAACTTCACCCTGGCTAGTGGTCAGCACATCTGCAATCTTCTCATCTGTCGCAACATACAAGAGCTTCACAGCTCCTCTCTGTGCCATATCTCTGATATAGTGATATTTGATCTCTATGTGTTTTGACCTGTCATGAAACACTGGGTTCTCGGACAGCTTCACACAACTCTGGTTATCACAGAAGATACCAGTAGCATCCAACGGGAGGTCAAATAACTCAGACAGTAGCTTCCATAGCCATACTGCCTCATAACTAGCTGAATAGGCTGCAACATACTTGGCCTCAGCTGTACTCAGTGCTACGCAGGACTGCTTCCTGCTAAACCAACAGATCACACCTGATCCCATACTGAAGCAGCACCCAGATGTGCTCTTCCTATCTCCAGCACTGCCATCCCAATCTGAATCAAGATAACCCTGCAGGTTAAACTTTTGATTTGCCTCATACGTGAGCCCATAATCCACTATACCCTTAAGGTACCTCAGAACATGCTTTACAGCAACCAGGTGAACACTCCTTGGATCTGTCAGGAACTGACTCAATGTGTTCACCACAAAGCAAATATTTGGTCTCGTGTTCGTCAGGTACATCAAGGACCCAATGATCTGACGATACATAGAGACATCAACCAGCTCAGATGAAGCATCACATAGAAGCTTCAGATTCGACTCCATAGGTGTGGCCATGGCCTTGCAATCCATCATCCCGAATCTCTTTAGGATATCTACTGTGTACTTCCCTTGACCAAGGAAGATACCACCTACACTCTGCCACACCTCTATACCTAGGAAATAATGTATCATTCCCAAATATTTCATATTGAACTCAGCAGTAAGCTTCCTCTTCGTATCTGCAATCAATCTGTCATCTCCTGTTACAAATAAGTCATCCACATACAGGAGTAGAATCACAGGATTCCCTTCCTCAACCTTGTAGTAGAGGTTGGAATCCACTTTACTCTTGGTAAAGCCCAAACTAGATAAGAAACTGTCCATCCTACTATACCAGGTTCTGGGAGCTTGTTTCAAGCCATACAAGGCTTTCTTCAATCTACACACATATGAATCCCTATCATGTATTTCAAAACGGAGTGGCTGCTCTACATATACTTCCTCTTCAACTACACCATTCAAGAAAGCAGTCTTGACATCCATCTGGTGTATTTTCCATTTCATCGCTGCAGCCAGGGCAAGTACTGTTCTGATGGAAGTATACCTGGCTACAGGTGCAAAAGTTTCTTCATAATCTATTCCCTCTTTCTGAGAGAAGTCACGAGCTACGAATGTTGCCTTGTATTTCTCTACACTACCATCTGCAACATGCTTGATTTTGTAGATCCATTTGGAAGTCACAACAAACTTCTCTTTAGGTATTGGGACAACATCCCAAACATCATTCTTCATTATTGATTGGTATTCCTCAACCATGGCATCCTTCCATTCTTTCTTTTCTGCTGCTTCTTCATAACTAGAAGGCTCTTTGTTCATAATGTCACAGAGTAAAGTAACATAGTTGGTATGTGATCTGGTTCTCTTCTTTGCTCTGTGTTCTTCTTCTGGAATGCCAAATCTTTCTGCATCTTGAATGAGCTCTCTAGTCCATGCAGGTTTCCTCTTGTGAGAGTTATCCTCACGGGGTGGATCTACAGGTTCTTGCGGATCTTCAAACTCACGAACAACTTTTGGAACTACTTCAGTCATGGTAGTGTCTTGAAATCTAGTTTCCTTAGGTTCTTCATAAACTTCGGTAGGTGCCTTACTTGATTTGATGAATGCTGAGTTTTCACCAAATGTTACATCCTTGTTGACATCAATCTTCTTGAACCCTGGAAAGTATATTCTGTAAGCCTTCGAGCTTTCACTGTAACCCACAAAGATACCCTTATTTCCTGAAGGATCTAGTTTAGTCCTCTTTTCCTTTGGAACTTGAGTGTATACTGGACAACCAAATATTCTGAGATAACTGACTTCAGGTTTCTTACCATAAAAGACCTCTTCTGGTGTCCTGTTGTCCAATATCTTGTGGGGTGTTCTGTTCTGCACATATACAGCTTTTCTAGCTGCTTCTGCCCATAGATGCATAGGTAGATCCTGGTCATGCAACATTGACCTTGCTGCTTCCATGATAGTTCTATTCTTCCTTTCTACAACTCCATTCTGTTGAGGATTATAAGGAGCAGTCAACTCCCTCTTAATCCCTAAATCACTACAAAGTTTCTTGAAGTCACTTGAGGTGAATTCTCCACCATTGTCGGATCTGAATGTTTTGATCTTCTTGTCAGTTTGATTCTCCATCAAGGTTTTGAATTCCTTGAATTTGTAAAACACCTCATCTTTGTTCTTGAAGAAGTATACCCAAGTCTTCCTGGAGAAGTCATCAATAAATGAGACATAGTAAACATACCCACTCTGAGAACTGGATGACATAGGACCACATACATCTGAGTGGATGATTTCCAGGATGTTTTTTGCCTTGCTTTCACTGCTTGGGAAAGCCTTCTTAATGTTCTTACCTTTTGCACATCCTTTGCAAACACCTTCATGTTTGGTCTTGATTTCAGGACGACCCTCTACAGCCTTGCTTGCAATTGGAAGTGCTCTATAGTACATATGAGGAAGTCTTCTATGCTAAAGTTCACTTGGCTCCATGGATTCATGTACCATGGCATGTTCAGGTTGTCCCTTCAATTTATACAAACCTCCCTCTTGCTCTCCAATCACTACTACATCATCTATGTTCTTTCCCTTTGGCCACATTAGGACTTGGCCATCCACAAATGCAACCCTCATACCTTTTGCATCCAATGCAGAGATGGAGAGTAATTTCTTCTTGAGCCCAAGTACATAAAGGACTTCTTTCATCTTCAAAGATTTTCCAGAATCTAGGTTGTAGGAGGCTTCACCACTTCCTTTGATTGGGTATTGATAATCATCCCCAAGTTTCACCTTATGGGGTGATTCATGTTTAGATAGATTCACAAAAGATTCCTTAAACCCAGTCATGTGTTTGGAAGCTCCACTATCAATCAACCAATCATTACAACCATGGGAGATAGTACCTGTGAGAGCAGAAATTAGAACATATTCTTCTTCACTTGATGAGTCATCATCACTATCACTTTCTACCCTAGACTTCTTCTTTGGGGGTTCATCATCTTCGGTGGCATGAGCATGATATCTTCTTTTGTTATTCTTCTTCTTCTTATTGAAGTTATTGTTATTGTCTTTCTTCTTCTTGGGACAATCTGAAGCAAAGTGTCCCTTCTCATTGCAATTGAAGCATCTGAGATCTTTCTTATCTTTATGATAATGGTGGTGTGAGGATCTTCTGTTATGAGATGATTCCTTCTTGGAGTTGCCTTTCCTGGCATGTGCTGTGAGAGCTTGATATTCATTTCCCATCTTTTCTTCCCGGGCCACAAGCCTACCTTCTTCTTGAAAGCATTCTTCCTGCAATCTGTTGAAGGAGATCAACTTCTTCCTTGCACAAATTCCTTGAATAAAGGAATCCCATGACCTGGGTAGGCCATTTAGAGTGGTCATCACCACTTCACCATTCTCCACCATTTCATTCACTGCTTCTAGTTGTTCCTTGATCTGGGAGACCCTTGAAAAATAAGATTGAATGCTTTCTCCATTCTGAAACTTTACTCCTTTCAGTTGGTTCCGCAGGGTCATCTTCCGTTTTATGTTCTTCCCTTCAAATAGCTTGGTCAAAGAGTCAAACATCTCCTTGGTTGTCTTTAGAGAAGACACATGGGGTATGAGATGGTCTTTAATGGAATCAGCAATGATTCTCTTTGCCTTTACCAAGTTCTTCTTATGCAATACCTTGGCCTCTTCATCCTCTGGGATAGGGATGTCTTCTTTTACATATGAGTCCAACTCATTCTCTTCCAGGATTAACCCAATCCTATACTTCCAAGCTCGAAATTTATTAGCTCCTTCAAGCTTATACTCAAGCTTGGTGTGGTGAGACATTTTAAAGAGTACTTCAAATGGAAATAGAAAATATTTAGGTCTTACCACTTGAAATGCTGAAAACTGGATCTGGTCCCAGATTAGGGTTTGTCGGAAAAACCCTAAAAATTCAAAATGTGAATTTCAATTTTCTGAAAGGATAGAAAGATGTGCCTTGATGAGCTGATCAGCCTGGTGTATTCAGAATTTGAGATCAGCAAAGATTTGCCCTTCAGATTTGCCTTTCTGTCCTCCCGGGTTCACTAGGGAAAGCCCTGAATTAGGGTTTGAGTTTCCTGGAGATCTACTGAACCAAAAATCTCGATCCAAAGCTCTAAACTTCGATTTTTGCAAGGCGCTTCCAGATATGTCTTCAGATTTCAAAAATTCCTATTTTTGTGGAAACACTAATTTTTAGGGCCAAATATGAAATTGCTCGGAATTGAATTCTGATTGGACAGATAGATGTGCCTTGATGAGTAGAGTCAATCTACTATACTGCTTTTCCAAAATATGTGGAGAGAAACCCAATAAACAAGAAACTCAAGTTTCTATCACTACAAAATGTCTTCTTCTCAGGTTAGCTCTGATACCATGTTAAATTTTGAGCATTAATTCACAATACTCTACGATCTTCACTGAGAGAATAACATGTACAGTATATCAATGCATAACAATCACAATAATGATGACAAGCATCACAAGAATCAAACGCATAAGAGACAAGAGACACAGAGTTTCCATGGGGAAAACCCTAAGGTGAAAAACCCCACAACTTCCTCAGAGATAGAGAGAGCAATGGATCAACCAAAGTACAACCAAAATACACTGAGATAGTCTCCTAGTAGTAGATGATCCTCCTCCTCACTAGTGCGCCACTTTCTGAGTGAGAGAGATGTACTTTTTTGAATGATCTAAATAGAGATCACCTGATCTCTATTTATACTAATCTGTTTGCCCAGTGACCTTATGGGGCCGACTTGTCTAGCTAGGTACATCCACATTATAATATATATTTCAGGTCCGACCCCACACATGGTGGTCTAATAACCCATCGGCAAGTACACACACTTGCGACACTTGTCAATCCACATGACGACACTTCCTTATAGAGGAATGAAACATCTCTTATAAGGGTACAATAAATATATATAAAATACACAGATGAAATACATTCCGAAGTTACATATACATCAACAGTTTCGAGACCAATATTGAACTTTTTGGTTGGGTGAAGCTCCGAGAAAATCAAACCCTAGTTTGGGGTCCTCTCTAGTGAAGCCAGAAATTAGGGTTTCTGCAAAAGTTGGAATTTCTGAAAAATGAGACCACGGCTGGAAGCTCCTCTAAAAAATCAAAGTTTAGAGACAAAGATCGAGCTTTTTGGTTGGGTGAAGCTCCCAGAAAATCAAACCCTAGTTTGGGGTCCTCTTTAGTGAAGCCAAAAATTAGGGTTTCTGCAAAAGTTGGAATTTCTGAAATATGAGACCATGTTTGGAAGCTCCTCTAAAAAATCAAAGTTTAGAGACCAAGATTGAACTTTTTGGTTGAGTGAAGCTCCGCGAAAATCAAACCCTAGTTTGGGGTCCTCTCTAGTGAAACGAGAAATTAGGGTTTCTGCAAAAGTTGGAATTTGTGAAATATGAGACCATGGCTGGAAGTGCCTCTAAAAAATGAAAGTTTAGAGACAAAGATCGAACTTTTTGGATGGGTCAAGCTCCGGGAAAATCAAACCCTAATTCAGGGTCCTCCCGAGTGAATTATGAAGTTTGAAAAGCAAATTTGAGGGGTGAAACTTTGCAGTTTTCAAATTGTGAGTATACCAGCTTGATTAGCTCATCAAGGCACATCTTTTCAGAAGTTTGAAATTCAAAGTCTGAATTTTTATGGTTTCTTTGACAAACCCTAATCGAGCTCCATATCCATATTTCTGCAAATCAAGTGGTAAGACCTAAATCTTTTCTATTTCATTTGAAGTACTCTTTAAGATGTCTCACCACACCAAGCTTGAGGATAAGCTTGAAGGGGCTGGTAACTTCCAAGCCTGTAAGTATAGGATTGGGTTAATCTTAGAAGAGAATGCGTAGGACACTTACATAAGTGAAGAGATTCCAGTTCCAGAGGGAGAAGAGGCCAAGGACTTATACAAGAAGAACTTGGTCAAGGCAAAGAGGATCATTGCTGATTCTATCAAAGACCATCTCATACCACATGTGTCATCTCTGAGGACACCCAAGGAGATGCTTGATTCCTTGACCAAGTTATTTGAAGGGAAGAACATAAATCAGAAGATGGCCTTGAGGAATCAATTGAAGAATATCAAGATCCAGAATGCAGAGACTATGCAGTCTTATTTCTCAAGGGTCTCCCAGATAAAAGAACAACCTGAAGCTATAAGAGAAGATATAGAGAATGAAGAAGTGGTAATGACCACTCTTAATGGCCTTCCCAGGTCATGGGATTCCTTCATCCAAGGAATTTGTGCTAGGAAGAAACTTATCTCTTTCAGTAAGTTGTGGGAAGAATTCTCATAGGAAGAATCTCATATTGTAGCTCGAGAAGAGAAGATGGAGAATGAAGATCAAGCTTTCACAGCACATACCAAGAAAAGGAAACTTTTCCTCAGATTGTCCTAAGAACAAAATGAATAACAACAACAACTACTACAAGCAATCTGACAGGTATGACTTACAAGTATGTTTTGAAATCTGTTCATGATTAAGTTTATAATATGATTGTCTTCATGTTATTGAGTTTATTTAATTCTAGACTTGTCTTATCACCATAGTAAAAGTATGAATGCATGATAGAAGACATTCATTGATTATGGTTATGACACTTATGATTGTATTATGATTGTACTAATGCACTGTGGTATTGTATGAGGAGAATGTTATCCGCTAACATGAAGGTACAAATCAAGTCCTAGATCAAGAAAATAGTGACATGAAGACAAAGACTCATCCATAGGCATGGATCACATAGAGGTATGTATAATTTGGTTCTACAATGGTTAACTTATGAGTTATGCAGGTCATTGAAGAGAACAAGAAAAACATTGCTAGACATAACTAGCAAATATGATGACCAGGTATGCTTTTCCTATATCAAGTTGGAATCCTACCCTATGTAAGGATCTTATACTTTTGTATGATTGATAATGATTACTCATGAAGTTACAAGTTTGAGTAATCTAGGGTTTATGCATATTATGTCTCTTACCTTGATTAATGATATGACTAACCATAAGAGTTCTATGGTCAAATATGAATATGCATGAGTAAGAGAAGTCTTCCCTGAAACTTTGAATGTTAATGCTTATTATCTGTGTTTGAAATGATCATGACTATACATGTTTAAGATTATTGTGTTTTGATAGTATTAAGATTATACTAATGACTGTATGATTATGTATGAGATCTCGAGGATAACACAATGATGATACTAGTAAGCATGCATAGTGATCAAGGATGGATATAAGTTCAAGGACATGTAATCCAGGAAGCAAAGATCAAGAGGGAGCACACTCCAGTAGTTCCTGCAAGGAAGCAAAGATTGAGAGGGAGTCCACCCAACAAACAAACAAAGATAAGTATTTGAATTGTCATTTCTTGTATATCTGATTGTTTAAATAATATTGTTCAATGATGTATATACTTATGTTCCTAGACTTAGGTTGTGTATTATGCATATTAGAATATTTGCATTAATGAACAGTATACTACTAATATGTATGTGATGGGTAAGTGGCCTATGGCACTGTACAACATTCTATTGCTACTTATCTAGAATGAAACCTCTCTGCTAACATGTTGGGAGTTGTGCACACTCTTAACAATGTTTTGGTAGAGATTGGAAGGCATCTAGAAAGTTACGGGATATGGATAAATGTTGTATTGAAGCATTGGCTAAATTAATTGCATGACTGTATGACATATTTCTTTATGTGTAAGAATTTGTTCTGAAAACTATGAGATGTTTCTAATCATGCAATTTAACTTGTCTTGTAGGAAATATCGTATACCATCACCTAGAAAAGAAGGACTACAACATTTGTTGCAGCAACAAATTTATCTATTGAAGAATTTGAAGTTCCCGGGATCCAGGATGAAGTAATGATTGAAAAGTACCAGTCGATCATGAAGAATGATGTTTGGGAGGTGGTCCCAAGACCTGAAGGGAAGTCTATTGTGACTTCCAAGTGGATCTACAAGATCAAGCATGCTGCAGATGGCAGCATAGAAAAACACATAGTGAGATTTGTAGCTCGTGGCTTCTCCGAGAAACAGGATAGACTATGAAGAGACTTTTTCTCCTGTAGCCAGATACACTTCCATCAAATGAGTACTTGCACTGGCTACAGTGATGAAATGGAAGAAACACCAGATGGATGTCAAGACAGCTTTCTTGAATGGTGTAGTCAAAGATGAAGTGTATGTGGAGCAGCCACTTAGTTTTGAGACGCATGACACAGAGTCATATGTGTGCAGGTTGAAGAAATCCTTGTATGGCTTGAAGCAAGCTCCTAGAAATTGGTATGGTAGGATACACAACTTTCTATTCAGTTTGGGCTTTACTAAGAGTAAAGTGGATTCCAACCTTTACTACAATGTTGAGGAAGGCAATCCTGTGATACTACTATTGTATGTGGATGACCTATTTGTAACAGGTAAGGATGGGTTGATTTCCGACACCAAGAGGAAGCTTGCTGTTGAGTTCTAGATGAAGGACTTGGGGATGATGCACTATTTCCTAGGCATGGAGGTGTGGCAAAGTGCAGATAGAATCTTCCTTGGATAAGGGAAGTATGCAGTAGAAATCCTGAAGAGGTTCGAGATGATGGACTTCAAGGCCATGGCCACACCTATGGAATCGAACTTGAAGCTTCTATGTGATGCTTTATCTGATCCAGTTGATGTCACTGTGTATCATCAGATGATTGGTTCCTTGATGTACCTGACGAACACGAGACCTGATATTTGCTTTGCGGTGAACACATTGAGCCAGTTCCTGACAGATCCGAGAGGTGTTCACCTCATTGCTGTAAAGCATATTCTGAGGTACCTGAAGGGTACAATTGATTATGGGCTCAAGTATGATGCGAATAAAAAATTTGACTTGCAGGGTTATGTTGATTCGGATTGGGCAGGCAATGCTACACATAGGAAGAGCACTTATGGGTGTTGCTTCAGTATGGGATCAGGTGTGATCTCTTGGTTTAGCAAGAAGTAGTCTTGCGTAGCACTCAGTACAGCCAAAGCAGAGTATGTTGCAACTTGTTCAGCTAGTTTTGAGGCAGTATGAATCTAGAAGCTACTGTCTGAGCTATTTGATCTCCCATTGGAGGCTAGTGGTATCTTTTGTGATAGCCAGAGTTGTGTGAAGCTATCTGAGAATCCGGTGTTCCATGACAGGTCAAATCACATTGAGATCAAATATCACTATATCAGGGATATCGTGCAGAGAGGAGTAGTGAAGCTCCTATATGTTGCGACAGATGAGCAGGTTGTAGATGTGTTGAAGAAACCACTAGCTAGAGTGAAGTTTGAGTACTTCAGAGAGAGGCTTGGTGTTTTTCAGATTGACGACACTTCAACAAAAAAGTGATGGACACATTTGCAAGAGCCATTCCAAGCATGGTGAGAGGAGGATCCTTCCCATGGTTGTGGATGTAAGAACTGTGTGATGAGCATCAGGACGATGCTCCAGTTACTGCTTCGTATATGCATCAGTTGGATGCTTTGATCAGTTTGATCATGTATTTGTATATGCATCATGTTGGATGCTTTGTATGATCAGTTGGATCATGTATATGTATATGCATCATGTTGGATGCTCTGTATGATCAGTTGGATCATGTATTTATATATGTATCAAGTGGATGAATTGATATGATCAGGTGGATCATGTATTTGTATATGTATCCGGTATATGCATTGATATGATTAGGTGGATCATGTATTTGTATATGTATCAGGTAGATGCATTGATATGATCAAGTGGATACATTGTATGATCAGGTGGATCATGTATGATGATATGTATTAGGAAGATACATTGTATGCATCAGGTGGATGCATGGTATGATCAGGTTGATCATGGATGATGAGTATCGGGACGATGCTCTGGATGACATGCATCCGGATGATGCTATGAGGATTATCAGGATGATCACAGATGACGAGCTTCAGGACGTTTCTCTAGATGATATGCATCAGGATGATGGTATGATGATGATCAGGTTGATCATGCGATGATGTACATCAGGATGATGTATGGTGAGTATCAGGTTGATATTATGTGCCTATGGACAGGTTGTGTAGGTAGCATAGAAAAGATCCTTTAAAATATAGACAGGTAGAGCGGTGTGCTCGTAACATCCTGGGATGCTCTATTGAGATCCGAATAGGTAGAGTGGTGTGCTAGTAACATCCTGCGATTCTCTGCTCGTAGGTTTTGCTACGGTTTCACATAGAAAATATCCTTTAAAATCCGGACAGGTAGAGTGGTGTGCTCATAATATCCCAGGATTCTCTATCAAGATCCAGACAGGTAGAGCAGTGTGCTTGTAACATCCTTGTATGCTTTGAGTAGGTTTTTCGAAAGTTCACATAGACAAGATCCTTTAAAATCGATATAGGTAGAGCAGTGTGCTCGTAATAGTGTGGGATGCTCTATCAAGATCCAGACAGGTAGAGTGGTGTGCTCGTAACATCGTGGGATGCTCTGAGTAGGCTTTGTGAAGGTCAACATGTAAAAGAACCTATAGTCTGCGCTAGGTTTTGTTGATGCATGTAATCAATCCTAGGTTCCACAGTATGGCCATTGATGATGAAGACCTATAGGTGGTGGGCCTACATCCAATATGAAAAAGGACTGGCTCTGTAGAAATTCCTATGACGAGTAGATTGGAGATTGATTGCGATAGTAGCAGCAGCGACGATAACGATTATTCAATGACGATGATCCAGAGAAGAAGACTTGTGCTAGCAGATCTGTGTCGAGAAATACCTTTTTAGTTAAGAGGGAGTGTTGATGTATTTGTAACTTCACAATGTACTTCATATATGTATATTGCATTCCTATAGAGATGTTATTATTCCTCTATATAGAAGTGTCGTCATTTATATTGTAAATGTCGTAACTTATACTTGATGGGTTATTAGACCACCTTGATGGGGTCAGCCCTGTATAAGTCTTGTGGGTCAAAGGGTTATTAGACCACCCTAGTGGGGGTCAGCCCTTTCAGCATTATGTTATGTGGTTATGTTGAGGCCGACCTTGTAAGGCTATTAGGCAAGTCAAATCAAGTATAAATAGAGTGGGGAAGGCATTCTATTTGATCATTCACTTTCTCACTCATACACTCATTGGAGAGTAGCACACTTGTGGAGGAGGAGAAGTTGTTGCTAGGAGACTATCTCTTATGCTTAGGTTTTGTATCATTGCTCTATCTATCTCTAAGGAAGTTATTGGGGTTTTTCACCTATATGGTTTTCCCCAAGGAAACTCTGTGTGTCTATTGTCTCTTGTGATTGCTTGTTGTGATTGATATGATTGATATGCTGTACATGTTATTCTCTCAGTAACGATCCTAGAGTATATTGAATTGATGCTAAAAAATTAACAAAAGCTGTGCATTGCAGCCATTGGTAATATCATTTTTGGTTCTGTTAAAATGCGACAGGATTGACTAGATCCCGCGTATTCAGATCTGAGTATAATATTAGAGAACATATGGTACGCGAGCATAAATCTATCACAAGTTGGGAAAAGCAATCTGGTTGGAACTGCTCCATTTCAGATGCTAATAGGTTAGGTAGGTAGAATTATAAACAAAGTGATATGGCTGGAAATGTTTCAGTTGGGGAATGTTATGCAATAGATTTTCTTGGAATATGGAAGTGACCAAAATTTTAGAATTTTACATTTGTTATTTAAAAAAAATCTTTACATAATTATTAAAAACAAATACATCGGAATTTAAAAATTAAAAAATAATGCATTACACAAGTTTAATATTTAAACATCCCAAATAACATTACTTAGCTAAACAGGTTTAATACGTAAACATCCAAAAGAACATTACGTAGCTAATCAATTTTTTTTGGTTAAGAATCAAGATAACATTTTTATGGTTTTTATTTTTTTTTCTTTTCAGAAAAGTAATCTACTCAAATTATATATATTGTGTTTTTAAAGGAAAAAAGTTTAATTCAATAGATTATCCTTAATTAAGCAAGGCTGCAGTTTTTTTAGCAACAATCATATTTCAATATTTATTTTTATTCTTTCGGAAAAACAATCTACTCAAATTACATATATATATTGTCTTTTTAAAGGAAGAACATTTAATTCAATGTATTATCCTTAACTAAGCAAGGCTGCAGTTTTTTTAGCAGCAATCCTATTTCAATACATACATATACATTGCCAAGCATTTTGTAATGGGTAAATAAATGAAAATCATTCAATTCATTGAAAATTTGTAAGAATAAGGAGCTATCCTTTATCGTGCATTGAGTAGACGTTGCAGTTTTGTATTTTATAAACATATATTTAATCTTGAAATTTATAAGAATGGGTAGTTATCTTTAATTGCAATTAGTATAAATATCATGATATTGAACTAATAGTATACTTTACCTACTACAATATAAATAAATAATTCGAAATTTAAAATAAACAATTATAAAAAAAAGAATAGAAAAAAAATTATAATTCAAAATTTAAAATAAATAATTATAAAAAAAAAGAATAGCAAAAAAACTGGTAAATGCATGGATAAGTGGTAGCTGATGCATATGATTACTAACATTTCCTGGCGAAGAGTTTAACTAAAAGAATGTGACAACAAGTATCATATAACTTATTGTGACCTATCGGTATTCACTAGCCACTATTTAAGTGGTTGTACTAGTCATATGTAAAGTCTCAATGCACAAGTTATGATGGGATCATTGCCTAGCCCCCGGTAAGTGATTGTTGTGACCAATCACCAAGATATTCCAAGTATGGTGCTTCACAAGCTGTCAACCACATAATTTGTACATAATCCAACACATTCTTAAGGCTCTTTTGATTACAATTCTTAGCCAAAATTTATTAACTTCTGGTATGGTTGACAAATTTAGCTGATGCATAGGATAACTAACATTTCCTGGCAAAGAGTTTAACTAAAATAATGTGACAACAGTTCCATATAACTTATTGTGACCTATCGATGTTCACTAGCCACTATTTAAGTGGTTGAACTAGTCATATGTAAAGTCTCAATGCACAAGTTATGATGGGATCATCGCCTAGCCTCGGTAAGTGATTGTTGTGACCAATCACCAAGATAGCCCAAGTATGGTGCTTCGCAAGCTGTCAACCACATAATTTGTACATAATCCTACACATTATTAATTTGTACATAATGCAACACATTCTTAAGGCTCTTTTGATTACAATTCTTAGCGAAAATTTATTAACTTCAGGTATGGTTGATAAATTTATTAACATTATCATTATGATTCCTATGACATTGGAAGCTAACATCATCTTTAAGACTGTTAGATGTAAAAGCTTGCAAAGAATCTACAGGTGGACGACAATTGGTATTGCTCTTTTAAGGTTTTTCAGTAGTCTGCCGCTTCAATTTGATTCAGCTTTAGTTTGATGTGGACTTGTTGTGTTAAAAAAAAAAATTCTACACACAACCATATCCTTGTGTATTTTAGATCTAGTTGATTCATAAAATTAAGTTTAAATCCATACACCTCATAAAGGTTGATACCCACTGTAAAAGATAGAAAAACATCATGGACAAATGAAATCCTTAAAAACACTTCTACACACAACCATATCCTTGTGTAGTGCAAATCTAGTCGATTCATAAGATTAAGTTTAAAGCCATCCACCACATAAAGGTTGATACCCATTGTAAAAGATAGCAAAACATCATGGACAAATAAAATCCTTTCATTTATTTTATGCCCCATTGAATCTCTTCTTATGTAGCTCCTTATCCATATGGTATTTAGACTGCAAGAGAGACAATTCTCATGTTTTTGATTCGAGGGTGTGGACTCTTGTTTCAGTAAGATCACCTTGCTCACATAGGATAGGGTTTCTATTTTGACTGGTTAACTGTATCCTGGGTTTTTCATTAGCAAGTAACTCTAGTCAATATGTCCCTTGAGTTGGTAATAGTAACTCTGGTCAATAAGTAGTGGAATCAAAGTATCGAGTTTAACATTGACCCAACATTTAATTAAGCTTGTTTTTGAACCTATTCTACTGATTCCTATAGCAGAAATTTAGATAGAATTCCATAAATAAATTAAAAAAATAAAGATTAAAAAAAACAAGTGCTAGGGAAAACTATTTTAGCCTATGACTACATGCAAGAGTTGCTAAGCTATAAATGGATATATACCAATAAAATAAATAATGACTGATAATTCAGCTAAATCCATCCACTAACTTCAGGATAGCCTCTTTCGTTGTTTATATATAAATTCTCGTAGAATTTGTACTTTCCTTTTTTATGAACATTGAGAGGTTGAAGAAGATAGAGTTAGAGCCATCTAGAAAGACATGCTTAGGACTGGCATTATCTGCTTGAAATCCATACGCACCCAATTACCAGAACTAGGTTGGCGGTGATCATATTCAAACTGAGAAGCCATTGATCTATTACAATCTTCATATTCTCTGTACGGGTGACACCTATCTTCTCATTGTTAAATTTTCAGAATTTACTTCAATCTGATCTAGGATCTTAACTGAGAGAACAACATGTACAGCAAATCTACAACATATCAATCATGGACACAATAATGCAAGCACACAAGAGACACAGAGTTTACTTGGGGTAAACCATAAAGGTGAAAAACCCCAACAAATTCCTCAAAGATAGAGAGAGCAATGAAACAACCAGAATACAAGAGATAGTCTTCTCCTAGCAGCAGAGCCTCCTCCTCATAAGTGCGCCACTTTCCGAATGAGACAAGTGTGTGAATGAATGATCAAATAGAGATCTCCCCATCTCTATTTATACTAGACTTGACTTGCCTAATAACCTTTACTAGGTCGGCCTTAACTTAACCACATAACACAATGCTAACTGGGCCGACACCCAATAGGGTGGTCTAATAACCCTTTTACCCACATGGTCGACCCCCACTACGGTGGTCTAACAACCCTTCGACCCACATGACTTATACAGGGCCGACCCCAACAAGGTGGTCTAATAACCCATCAAGTATAAGTTACGACACTTACAATATAAATGACGACACTTCCGTATAGAGGAATAATAACATCTCTATAGGAATATAAAATAGATATATGAAATACATGGGTGAAATACATTCCGAAGTTACATATAAATAAACACTCCCTCTTAACTAGGAAGGTATTTCTCGACACATGTCTGCTAGCACAAGTCTTTCTTCTGTGAATCATCATCAACGAATCATCGTCATCGTCACTGCTGTTGCTATCTCAATCAATCTCTGAATCTACTCGTCATAGGGAGTTCTATAGAGATAGTCCTTTTTCATACTAGATGTAGGACCACCACCTGCAGGTCTTCGTCATCACTGGCCATACTATGGAATCCTCAGGACTTATTACGTGCATCACAAAACCTTGTAAGAGCATCCCAGGACTTATTACGGGCACACAACCCAACCTACCGGATCTCTCGGGGAGCTATTACATGTGACCCTACCACAAAACCTTGAAAGAGAATCCCATGACTGATTACGGGCACACAGCTCAACCTATCGGATCTCCCATGGCGCTATTATATGTGGTCACCACAAAACCTTGCAAGAGCATCCCAGGACTTATTACGGGAACACATCCCAACCTATCAGATCTCCTAGGGCGATATTACATGTGGTCATGGAAAAACCTTGCAAGAGCATCCTAGGACTTATTACGAGCATACATCTCAACCTATTGGATCTCGGAGGGAGCTATTATATGCCATAGGACAAAACCTCGAAAGAGCATCTGGCAGATATCCTAGGGAGATATTATATGCCAGTGGCAAAACCTTGCAAGACTATCTGCAAATCTCCCAGGGCGCTATTATATGTCCTCCCAAAGCAAAACCTCGAAAGACCGTTTTCCAAATCTCCCAGGGAGCTATTATATGCCAGCGGCAAAACCTAGCAAGAGAATCTGCAAACCTCCCAGGGTGCTATTATATGCTTATCTGCACAACCTGTCCACGGCCACAGAGTATCAACCTAATACTCACCATACATCATCCTGATGTATACATGATCATCCTGATCATCATCACTGCAACATCCTGCTGCATGTCATCTGGAGCAACATCCTGAGACTCGTCATCCATGATTATCCTGATCATATAATGCATCTACCTAATGCATACCAAGTATCTACCTAATACATATCATCATACATGATCCACCTAATCATACAATGTATCCTCTTGATAAAAATACAAATACATGATATATATCAATCATACATGATCTACCTGATCATACAATGTATCCACCTGATACATATACAGATACATGGTCCAAGCATCCAACATGATGCATATACAAAATGCATACAAATGATCCAACTGATCATATCCAGCATCCAACATGATGCATATATACATAAATTATCCAACTGATCATAACAAGCATCCAACATGATGCATATACATATACAGAGTAGTAACAGGAGCATCATCCTGATGCTTATCATCCATGATCCTCCTGATAATCATAGCATTGTCCTCTTCAGATCATCTCATCGTCCACAAAGCAGAGCCCAAATGCACATCATCGAGCACTGATACCACCGACATGGGAGAACACATCTACCATCATTCAGGGAAGGCTCTAGCCCTTACTTTTTCACCATGGGAGAATACATCTACCACCAAGGATAATTTTAAGGATCCATACTTATTTCAAAGTGTATAAACCTTAGCGAATCTTACCAATTCTTAAAATATCAACTATAAAAAATTTGGCGATATTTTTCTAAAATTATTTCAATTTCCAAGGTTTTTATATAGTTTATATAATAATTTGGCAAATTTTAGAGTAAAAAAAGTTTACCCCATCAAAATTGGGCGAAATGGGGCTTCAAAAAATGCAAATTGGCGAATCTTTTTTTTGAGAAAAACATGGAAAAATAGCCCATGGGCTAAATTTCGCCCCTAAAATTATCCTTGTCTACCACCATGTGAAAAATGGATAAGCAATTACATCACAACCAAGGGAGAACACATCAACCATGTCAGAAAAGCTCATGTGCATCTGCATCTTCCAGACTCATCACTTCCCTTTGGAAGGAACCTCGATCTGAAGTGCACCAAGCCTCTCTTTGAAGTACTCAAACTGCACTCTGGCCAACGGCTTCGTCAATACATCTGCAACCTACTCATCTATCACAACATACTCTGCTTCGGTTGTACTCAGTGCTACGCAGGACTGCTTCCTGCTAAACCAAGAGATCACACCTGATCCCATACTAAAGCAGCACCCAGATGTGCTCTTCCTATCTGCAGCACTGCCTGCCCAATCTGAATCAACATAACCCTGCAGGTTAAACATTTGATTTGCATCATACTTGAGCGCATAATCAATCATACCCTTCAGGTACCTTAGAATATGCTTTACAGCAACTAGGTGAACATCTCTCAGATCCGTTAGGAACTGGCTCAATGTGTTCATCGCAAAGAAAATATCTGGTCTCGTGTTCATCAGGTACATAGAGGACCCAATCATCTGACGATACATCATAACATCAACCGGATCAGATGAAGCATCACACAGAAGCTTTAGGTTCGATGCCATAGGTGTGGCCATATCCTTGCAATCCATCATCCCGAACCTCTTCAGGATTTCTACTGCATACTTCCCTTGTCCATGGGAGATTCCATCTACACTCTGTCACACCTCCATGACAAAAACAAATAGTGCATCATCTCCAAGATCTTCATATCGAAATCAGTTGAAAGCTTCCTCTGCATGTCAGTAATCAATCTATCCTCACCTGTTACAAACAGGTCATCCACATAGTAGTATCACTGGATTTCCTTCCTCAACCTTGTTGTGAAGGTTGGAATCCCTAAACTAGATAGAAAGCTGTCTATCCTACCATACCAAGTTCTGCACATATATGACTCCTTATCATGTGTCTCAGAACCAGGCGACTACTCTACGTACACTTCCTCTTCAACTACACCATTCAAGAAAGCTGTCTTGAAATCCATATGGTGTATCTTCCCTATCATCACTGCAGCCGGAGCAAGTACTGATCTAATGGAAGTGTATCTTGCTACAGGAGCAAAAGTCTCTATGCTACCACCTGCAACATGCTTGATATTGTAGCTTCTCTTGGAACTCACTATAGACTCCCCTTCAGGTCTTGGGACTGTATCCCAAACATCTTCATGATCGACTAGTACTCCTCAATCATGGCATTCTTCCCAGATCCTGGGAACTTCAATGTCTTCAATATTTTCAATAGATAACTTTGTTGTTGAACAAATGTTGTAGTCCTTCTTTTGTAGGTGATGGTATACGATCTTTCCTACACAACAAGTTAAATTTCATGATTAGAAAACATCTCATAGTTTTCAGAACAAATTCTTACACATAAAGAAATATGTCATACAGTCATGCAATTATCTTAGCCAATGCTTCAATACAACATTTATCCATATTCTGTAACTTTCTAGATGCCTTCCAATCTCTACCAGAACATTGTTAAGAGTGTGCACAACTCGTAACATGTCAGCAAAGAGGTTTCATTCTAGATAAGTAGCAATGGAATGTTGTATAGTGCCATAGGCCACTTACCCATGTATATTAGTAGTATACTGTTCATCAATGCAACTATTCTAATATGCATAAGATACAACCTAATTCTAGGAACATAAGCATATACATCATTGAATAACATTATGTAAGAAATGACAATTCAAATACTTATCTTTGTTTGGTTGCTGGGTGGTTTCCCTCTGAATCTTTGCAACTCCATTCTGATGTGGATTGTGAGAAGTGGTCAACTCCCTCTGAATATCTGCATCCTTGCAGAAACTACTGAAGTGTGCTCCTTTTCTTTCTTGCAGGACAACTGGAGTGTGCTCCCTCTTGATCTTTGCTTCCTGGATTACTTGTCCTTGAACTTACATCCATCCTTAATCACTATGCATGCATATTAGTATCATCATTATGTTATCCTTGAGGTCTCATACATAATCACACATTTATTAGTATAATCTTAATACTATCAAAACACAATAATATTAAACATGTATATTCATGATCATTCACAGATAATAAACATTAGTATTCAAGGTTTTAGGGAAGTCTTCTTTTACTCATGCATATTCTTATTTGATCATAGGACTCTTCTGATTAGTTAAATCATCAATGCATAAACCCATGATTACTCAAACCTATACCTTCATGATTCTTCTGGTTAGTCATATCATCAATTATGGTAAGAAACATAATATGCATACAACCATGACTATTCAAACCTATGACTTCATGAATAATCATTATCAACAACACAACATTATAAGATCCTAACACAAGGTAGGATTCTAGCTTGATATAGGAAAAACATACATGGATTAGCATGCTAGCTAGTTATGTCTAACATACCCGCATAATGTCTTCTGGTTCTCTTCAGTGACTTGTGCTAGTAACCTGCATGTCTCATAGGTTAACCATTGTAGGACCAAGTTATACATACCTCGAAAGTAGATCTTCTATGTGATCCATGACAATGGATGAATCTTTGTCTTCATGTCACCATGATCATATGTTCTTGAAGTAGAACATGATTTGTCTTTCTTGGTGTACATTTTATGTTAGCGAACAACATAAACCTCATACATCATCACAATGCATTAGTACATTCATAAGTGTCAAAACCTTAATCAATGAATATCTTCTATTAAGGTGATACGACAAGTCTAGTAATTAATCAAGATTGTACTGTAATGATATGAAGACAAACATATGATAAAATTAACCATGAAACATACCTGTAAGCCATACCTGTCAAGATTGCTTGTAATCTTCTTATGGAAGGCCTTAGCCTCATCTCCCTCTGAGACATGAACTTCTTCACTTATGTAGTGACCAATCCATCTTCTTCTAGGATTAACCCAATCCACTTGATTTGCAAGAACTGGACCTGGAGCTGGATTAGGGTTTGTCAAAGAAACCCCAAAAATTCAAACTTTGAATTTCAAACTTTCGAAAGGATAGAAATATGTGCCTTGATGAGCTGATCAAGTTGGTATATTCAGAATTTGAAAACTGCAAAGTTTCACCCCTCGAAATTGCCTTTTAGATTTCCGGATTCACTAGGGACGACCCTGAATTAGGGTTTGAGTTTCCTGGAGCTTCACCCAACCAAAATATTTGATTCAAAGCTCTAAGTTTCAATTTTTCTAAGGAGCTTCCAGCCGTGGTCACAAATTTCCAAAATTCCAATTTTTGCAGAAGCCCTAATTTTCCATTTTTCTGATCAATGTCCCGAACTGGGGTTTGATCAAGCCTGGGCTTCTGCCCAACCAAAAAATCTGATCTTGGTCTATAAATTTCAATTTTGATGAGTATCATCCAGCCATGGTCTCCGATTACAAAAATTCCAACTTTCTCCGAAGCCCTAAATTCCGGAAGCCATGAATGAAGGTGCTAAAAAATAATTGTGTTTTGACAGAAATATGTACCTACTTGTTTCTGATGTAACTCCGAACGTTTCGATCCACGTGGTCTGAAAAATTTTCCTAAGATATCCCGACTTGCTATCTTTCCATCCCGATAGGTCTGAACTCAATTGGATTCTCTGAGAGAGAGTTATTCCAAGTGTCGCAACGTGACTTGTTTATGGGATAATATAGGAGAGCGAACTTGTACGGTGTTCCACGTGTCACTAGTTGAACTTCAGCCTCAGAAAATGTTTTCTGAGATAGTACAGTCTGTGTACTACCTGTCTATTTTTACGAAATTGTATTTGGATCTTCCTAGCCCATGTTATGACCTTTTTCCCAAGGTCACCTGATTTTGACTCAGATCTGGAAGAGGCAGAAACCCTGTATTGTACAGCTCATAAATCACAAAGTACAACGAATTAGAGGTTGTCCTTTGGACACAAGGTACATGGCGATCGGATCTTCGACTTGTAAAAATTTTAGATTTGAAAACTTCGCCAAAATAGATTTATAGCGAAAGTGCTACGATGATTGGTTTTTGCTATATCAAGCCCTAGCATCGTAAGTGAAACAAGTGTCATACATGCCATATCATGCCTTCTTTCAGGCTAGCTCTGATACCATGTTAAATTTTCAAAATTTACTTTAATATGATCTAGGATATTATATGAGAGAACAACATGTACAGCAAATCTACAGCATATCAATCATGGACACAATAATGCAAGCACACAAGAGACACAGAGTTTACTTAGGGAAAACCATAAAGGTGAAAAACCCCAATAACTTCCTCAGAGATAGATAGAGCAATGATACAACCAGAATACAAGAGATAGTCTTCTGCTAGCAGTAGAGCCTCCTCCTCATAAGTGCGCCACTTTTCGAATGAGAGAAGAGTGTGAATGAATGATCAAATAGAGATCTCCCCATCTCTATTTATACTAGACTTGACTTGCCTAATAACCTTTACTAGGCCGGCCTTAACTTAACCACATAACACAATGCTGACTGGGCCGACACCCAATAGTGTGGTCTAATAACCCTTTGACCCACATGGCTGACGCCCACTAGGGTGGTCTAACAACCCTTTGACCCACATGACTTATACAGGGCCGACCCCAACAAGGTGGTCTAATAACCCATCAAGTATAAGTTACGACACTTACAATATAAATGACGACACTTCCGTATAGAGGAATAATAACATCTCTATAGGAATATAAAATACATGGGTGAAATACATTCCGAAGTTACATATACATCAACACTCATTACTCATGACGGGTTTGGGTTTAGCATTGTTATTTTTATTTTTTTAGTAAATCAAGGTTAGTCTGCTATTAAAATCACAATGAAATAGCATGCCAATCCAAGGAAATTTTTTTCTTTATGGTCATCATCTTATGGGATGCAATATATAATATTATATTTTTATTTAAAGGAGGCCTTACATTTGATAATAATAGAATAAATATTTACATGGGGCCGTGTAGATTCTGAGGAGCTTCAGTTGTTAGGTTACGTAATTGTTGGGAGTAGGATGAACAAGGTCATTGTTTTGTTTTCTGGTGGTGCTTCGAATTTAAGGATTTGCACTAAGCCATTCTCAAAATGACCTCCCTAGCAATATTAGTGTTCTCATCACCAATAATCCTAGTAATCCCTTTACCATCATCTGGTATATGTAATGTTTGTCTAATATGAGCATCACTTAGATGGATAAAACAATGCGTTTTTGTTTTATTTCTTGATCTATCTGGCCATTCATTTCATTTATTTCTCTCCAAAACAACCTCCCTTAGCTATCTCCACTTCCATAGTAAGTGGACCTCCTTGAGATCCTTTGAATTGGAACTCATTGTAGTCTATATTGCGCTCTCTTTGGTACAATTATTGTTATGGCTATGGCTCTCTTTTGATCTCTATCTAGCACACTAGTGATGATTTGTTGTTGTTTTGTCTTTTACTAATTAGGGTTTCGTTGGTTGGTTCTCCATCAGTATTCTATCTCTTGTGAATAGCAAAAGATCCCAGATAAAATGATGATGCACTTATGCACGATAAGCTGCATGCTTTGTTTGTCATCTAAAAGAATTTACAAAGTTGTTGACATGGATGTTCACTTTGCAAGTTTGACGGGATTGTGCCAATGGGTTGTGTGGGTTGCTTCCTTATGCATCTATGATAGTTTTCCATTGTTGTCATAGTGAATTGCTTCAATCCATCGTTCATACTTTTTCAAGGTTCCAAGGGCTAGAAAAAACTTTGTTACACAACCAGGACTACAACAGGCTACTTTTGGGGCTTCAATGCTTCTTGGAGGATCTTGGACTGTTGTAAGAATTCTTTAATTTTGATGGAGTAGGCTTCAAGTCTTCTTCTAGCTTGCCTCTTAAACTCAATACTTCAAAAACATTATACTTCACAATATCATGCTCCAAAACACTTGAAATCCTATCTTTTTGTATGTCATTCAAATCAAGAAGCAATTTGTAAGGATGCCTTAATTATCATCCACAACGTGAGAGTCATTGTAATATTCAACCAACTTATCAATGTCAGCATCACTCTAAACATAGATGACATTGAAAATGATCAAAGTAGTAATTAGAGAAGTATAATTCAAGAAGTGGACCTATAGAAAGGAACACAAGGAATCCACCTAAGGAGGAGTAATCCTTATACCATTTGAAATTATTATGATCTTTTTTAAGATCCCATCATCTCATCTCCTCAAACAATACCAAAAATCTATCAACAAGTGAAAAGGGTTTGTGGAGGAGGACACATTTAGAGGATGAAATATTTCTACATCAATGCCATATTTGCCATGTTTTAAGGATTAGGAGGGTGGAACGTTATTTCAATATATTTTCATAATGATATAATTAAATATTAGTTAATGTTATTAATATTCTAGGGTCACAATTGTTCATCCTAACCACTCCTCTTAAAGGATAAAAAGATAAATAATTAATTCATTGTAATAGTCCATCATCCATTATCCACTTATTTCACTATATGCGTGTGTATGTATCATTTCGAGCAATGCATTATGTATGACTAGACTATGAGCCATAACGTTGATATGAATATTTTTGCCCCTAAAATTTTCCCCGAGGAAAGCTTTATGAGGCACAACAGGTGCATTTTTTTGGTTTTTATTTTCATCTTCCATTAAAATATTTTAAATATTATTTATTTTTATTTTTACTGATTGAGTCTGGACAACTCTATTCTATGGCATGTCTTTTTATTTGTCATGGGAAAATTTCTTTGAACATTCTGGTTGTTTTCTCTCTTAATATTTAAACATTTTAAATGTTTTTCTTTATTTCTAATTTTACAGATTAAATCTTGTTAGCTTTCCTTGTGGCATGTCTTTTGGGTTGTCATTAGCAAGAGTTCAAGGACCACTCCAAGGTCCACACTAAGGACTGCCTGAAATCTTCAAATTTCTTCATTCAAATCAATTAGTACTTCAATGAACCAATATTTAGGCCTTCACAAGGTCTCACACAGACATTGTTGGGCCTATTAGGCCCATTGGGTCTACCCAAACTATCTAGAACAAGTATATCTCACATAGTGCCTCTTCCACTATTCATTAGGTCTGTTCACGATTAGGTTTGCTCCAAGGGTATTCATCTTCAAGTATGGGCTTTCTCTCATGCATCAACAAGATCTTATTTTCAACAATGTTCTTCTTGTACTTCTAGGATCGTCCATGACTGTCCTAAAATGGAGTATGCTTTCTAGGATTTATTTTATCAACAAACTTGCTCATCCTATGACAAAACATTGTCAACAAGGGTTTCTACTGTACTTAGCCTTTGAAAACTAGGTAAACCACCCACCTCTGCTGTGGGTGAATCTGCTTGCGATGAATCTATAACTTAATTTGACTCAACTCAATCAATTGCTGATTCAACAGGCTCCGCCTCTATGGTTTTTGCATCATCCCTTAAAGCAATAGCCTTTATTAGAACAAGGAAGGATTCATTCTCTGACTTTCCTTATGACTTGAAACCATGAGGAATCCATCAGTCTGTGGGTCAAATATATGTGAAGCGAACCTAGTGAATAAAAGAAACAAGACAAATAACTTAAGCGCCTCACCCTAAAGCATCTCCCCTAGATAAAAATGCTCTATAATTGTTCCAACCAAATCTAAAAACTCTTTGAACATAGCAGTGTAAGTAGTAATCTAATTTGGAGAACAATCTACTCCAAATCATGACGTGTTCTACAATTCTAGGTTTAACAGATATATTGATGGTCATGGTCTTCAAAAGCTTGGCTAGTGTACCCTTCGAAACCACATTGTGTGTAAGGATAGAACCTTCGTACCAAGCAATTCTCCAGGGCCGACCAAATCATTAGGACCAACCTCCATTTTATCCAACTTAGTAAGGAAAGAGGAGTAATGATGCAAGTCTTCCCAAGGGCGTCCAGGGACATGTAAAGGTGAGGATGGGTGCATGTACAAGTTTGCTTTTTAGCGTGGAGAAGGCCTCTTCATACCAATCATCTCTCTCTCAAATGTACAAGTGTTCCAATTAACCTAAAAGTTCATCATCGATGTAAAAGGAAGGGTCCACACGGATGATGTGATCATGTGGTCCTCTAGACTACTCCTAAGGTCAAATGTTAGTGGCTTCATCAAGGGGTGGCCAGTCCCTTGAGGATACCATCTAAACTCAACTATCTCGAAGACCTAGGAGAAGAGGACATCACACATCATCATCTTGGTAACTAACCAAGAACCTCCATTCTCAAGGAATGGCTCTTAGCCCAAAGCTGAGCTTCAGTCCTAGACTGATTCAAGTTGATCAACCACCTGGTCCTTAACCAGGTTCTTCAGACCCAGGCTGAAGGTTGACCGAAGTCAACATCTTGATAACTGACCAAGTGCCTCCATTTGTAAAAATGGCTCTCAACCCTAAGATGAGCTTTCAATCCTAGACTAAATGTTGATCAACCATCTGTAGGACCGAGTTTGTCCTTGACCAAGAATTTTCCAGGTACTAGACCAAGATGTCTCTATCTCAACCTGTAGGATTTTCTTCGTCCTCATGACCAAGAAACTGTCTGGTCCCAGACCAGAATACCCTAGAGACAAATAGGGGCCCTAGCCATGTGCTAGGGACTTTTCCATGGCATCAACCTGCTTGGTCCCTGACCAAGAACCCCATAAGATAGTTGGGGGCTTTGGGGTACCTTCTAGGGTCTTACTCTTTACTCTGCCTGGTTAACTTGACCGGGAACCCTAGTTAACTGACTAGGGTACCATTCTCTTTGAGAATGGGTCTTGTAGCTGCACTAAAAAATAACATGTAGGCGGGTGTAATACATTCTCATGATAGGCTAGCGACGTGCAAAAAAAATGTTACTATCAAGGTTACTTAAGATATGTTATTGAGCCACCAACATCAATGGTTGCTTACCCTAATCTAGTTGATTCAATTGATTTAGCAGCAATTGTTTATTTTGCTTCTATTGTGTCTGTTGATTCACTCAATTTCGCAATTGAATTTTAGTTAGTTGAGTCAGTTGTTTAAGCCATTGATGCAACAGTATATTTGGTTGGCTCAACACACGTTATGTGAGCTCCCAAACCAACTTGGACATGGATTACCTAGCGAGGGGTAGCTAGCCCCTCAGGAAAGCACATCAAGCAAAGCTTAGGTGATGGTGACCTCAAATAATGTGAGTGTGACATGCCAACTCAACTTAGTACTACACGACGAGGAGGACAATGTGAGAGTGTTTGAGTAGCCTAGAAGCTTTATTTTAATCTTTGAGAATGATTTTCGGGGGTGGCAGTAGTGTCGAAAGATTCATGCACACTGTTGACCTATGGTTGGGTGGAACGTTGTAGTCATGCAGTCAGTCACCAAGGAGTTCTCACTCCAGATAAGTAAACTTTATTTATTTTCTACCATTGTTCATGTATATCTAAAGTGTTTATGTATCCTTTTATTTATGTATCATTAAAGTTAAGATTGTATTACTTTTGAGGTGATATTATTTAATGATTCAAATGGAATATTTGGAATGAAAATAAATCTCTCGTATAATCCATACTATTGTAAAATGGATTCTTCGAATAGTCTAGACCATGAAAAGGTATTTCATTATTTGTACCCTGTGGTGATAAGTTCTTGATTAACTCTTTAAACCTCTATTCTCGAGGAAAATTTTATGACATTAAAAATGATGGAAATGCTTGAAGTTATAAGAAATATGCATATCGTCAATGGGTGGTTACTATGCATTGAATGTATGGATATGGTTGAACCAAACAATAATTGAGAAATGTTGTGTTTGTGGAAAAAAATGTTGATTATTTTACTATTAAGAACTATAGTTCATGATTAAAAGGTAGATTGGGTATCCCCATGGATGTTGACCATAATTTAACCAGTAATTATAATAATGACTTAGTTCTTGGTTGGTGTGCGATTGCCATGGTAGGTTGCTCCTTTAGAAGAAGTTACTACTTATAGTTTAATGGATCTTTAATTGAAAAAATATATTGCATGTCTCATATGTATAGCCTATAACCATACTTGTTAGGTGATAAAGAGTTATGAAAGTAGGCTTTTTACATGCAAGAGAATATTGGGAAGTTTATACTACTGTAATGTGATTTGAGTTTCATTAGGAGTCGAGTTAAAAGTTTTAGATGAGTACAAAAAAGTAGAGAACCATTATTTTAGAGACATGAACTTGAATACAACATTATACCTTATATGTGAAATGTAGAAAGTGTGTAAAAGTACAGATAAGCTTTATATGAAAAATATTAGTATAATTCATGTATATATGTGTTGTGGTTATTTGATTGCCTAAGTTAAATAATAGGGTGATATATCTTACATGGTTATGGTGATATATCTTACATGGTTATGAGGCTTTAAGATTTTGTCATCATGGGAATTAGTAGCCTAGATTTGTTATGTTATTGGCCATACCTTGAATTTAACTACAGTAGATACACAAATGATAATGCATGGAATCCATCTTTTGGGTAAGGTCTAAAACCACTATAGTAGACTCCTTTTACATTTTCTTTTATCTAAGAATATTGTTGATAAATATTGTACTTTAAAGTTTTTATGAGATTATACAACAATGTCCTTGAAGTATAATATTTATAATTGTTTATGGTGTCAAGTGATCTATGAAGCTAACATTTTTTGTTTACTTGAACAATCGTTAAAAAAAATTTACCATGCACCCCAAAGGGGTTAGTGAGGGTATTGGGTATGTTACACTTGAACTTGAACGCGTTCCTTTCAAATTGTCACATATTATTGGTTCAACAATGAAAATACTTCAAGTCTCAATTTGCTTCACCCAGATGCTTCGTCTTTTATCCTATTGCTTGTATGTTTGTTTTGCAACACTAATGTGAAAATTCAACAGATCAATTATTTTCATGGTTATGATGGTCATGTGTTCTGTGAAATTGAAAAATTGTCATTTATTTTGATATTTAAAACCTTATATTTATGTAATAATTTGTTTCATTACAGGTGTGTGCAAAGTAGAAGTAGTTGGATTTGAGAAATTGCCTTGGATGTAATAGACAACCACGTCGATGATCCAGGTAAGCTCCAATATTGCATTCTAAACTTGGGTGTGAGTTTTATTAGATTCCTATCACTAATTTCAAGAATTGTTTATCATTACAATTCTAAGGGAAGCAAGATTTACAAATTGCTCTTATGCCTTTCATTTCTCCCAGTTCCCATGGAAAGATATAATTGAGCATTATGTAGAGTTGTGGGGATGCCAATCATTATTTTTCTTCACCTTAATGGAAAACATCAAGTAGTCAATCTGCATTTTATAAGTTGAATGACCAGTGAATTGATCTAATTAGATATCACTTATCGTGTGGGACGCTTGTGTGAGGATGCCAATTTTGAGTTGTTTTCTGATCAAAGTGACCACAGTGTGCGTTGAAAAAAGATTTGCTACATTTATTTTGCATCCTTATAATGACATTTTAAAAATGATCTGGGTCTATTCTTCATTGTTTGCATTGTTTGCATTAGTAAACCATGAGAAGAATCAACCTATAAGCATTGGATATGATGCAAACAATGTATTAATTTTCAAATGATCTTGAGTTTTTATGAGAACAACATTCCTCGACAAGAACATAAAACTATTCCATGTAGTTTTTAACATTTTATAAGAGATGCAAAAATTGGCACTGGAAAGTTCTAAGTAGTCAGAGCCATCAACAATGCTACTATAGGTGTGGGTGCAGGCATGGTTGTAGTAGGCTTTTGGAATTTAGGATTTGAGGATTTGCTAAATTATGTGTTTCAAAAAGCTTTAGAGGGAAATTTTTCTATAAATTAGATGCTCAAGTGTTTCCCAAAAGGATTTGGGGCTGATAGGAGTGATGTGGTTGTGGACTGGATTCAGGTTTGGGTGAAGCACTGGATTTATAAGGTAATTTTTCCATAAGCTCAAAAAAACTCAGGCATATGATATGAAGCAACCAATAAGTAAACACAATATGCATACTTGTTAGATATATGTGGCCGACTTTATGAGTATGGTTTCTTGACCTTTGTCTCTATTTTTGTTCTATCCAAATATCACTGCACATGGCCATATTATAGCTAGAAATCATTTAGAATTGCTGTCACACCTCAAGAAAACAACTATGTTGGCTTTGATGATTCTTGTTTTTAAATTTTTATGTCACTTTGGAGGCCAATTTCAATTTCTAGGGGATATTTAAGACGGTTGTATCAACAGTTTATAGAAAATTATTTCTGCATTGTTTTAGCAGTTGACATCAATCTATTTTATTGTTATATGATGTTTAGAAGAGTTATGTTGTACTTAAGATAGGACATACCTGGATTGGGGATATTCTCATTTGTTCTATTGAACATATTTTTGTGTGTTGGTATGTTATGTATGCAGATTTTACCTCTTTGAAGGTATGATTGTGATTGTATGTCTCATTGATGTTTTTGTATAGTTTAAGATCCAAAACCCATGTAAGAAGCCATAGACTAAAAACCTGGAGGAAACTCTAAAATTGCAAGCGATGAACGTTTTGAAGAAATAAAAGTAAGATCATTGTAGTAAAGGAGGTATTAATATATTAGACCTCATCCCTCAACATTTTACAAATGAGGGAAGAAGTTCTTGTATGTATGCTTTTGCATAGTTCCCTTATGGTAAATGACACTAGTGACAGAGGCCTAGAATAACATTAAAGTTAGCACAAGAATCAGGACCAGCCCAACAATCTTGGGAGAAATCTTCTATGAGTGTATTTAGAAAGGAATGATGATGTTTTTAGAAGAAAAGTGTTGTCATAAAGATAATAATGTTTTTGTTAGCTAAAACATGATATATTTAGAGGAGAAGCATTACCTTACTCTTTGAAAGTGTACTACTATTTAGAGAGAGCCTGCTATTTAGAGGGTGATTTTGCTATTCCTATTGATAGAAAAAAATGTTGTGAGAGAAAGAAAAGCTAGGGATTTCTTTTATGCTTTATTTAGAGCATGTACAAGTCAAACATTTTATGTTGCTTTTGTGCTAAATACAAGAAGTAAACAGACAGAGATGCACTTCATTGGGGTTTAATTGGCTCTGCTTTTGAAGAGTAAATAGTTGGAATAGTTGGAATAAAGACACTGCCTTCATAATTCTTTAAAAGGTGTTAGCTCAATGGAAGAGCATCTCTGTTTCAAAAGCAGGATGATGGTGGTTTGATTCCACAATGCCTTACAATAAACACATTTAAAGTAAATTGTTATTTTTTTAATAACTTTTTTGATATTGTCTCTAGAAAGACAATAGTTGGGACTAAATATGTAGTCTCTATATAGACAATATGTCTTTAATCCTAGCTATAGTCTCTAGAGAGACAATAAGTGGCTTGTGTTTTATATTGTCTTTATAAAGACAATTTTTTAAGACAATAATTTGAGTCACTCGCTTAAAGACAATATTTAAGACAATACGCAAGTTTTTTTTTTTTGTCTCAAGTTAAATCAATTTACTCTAAAATTGTCTCAAATATTGTCTTAAAACACCCCTCTATGTAGTAGTGGTTGGAAGTCAAGTAGGTAAACTATCAAGTAGATTTTCTAGTTAACCAAGACTAGATGAAGCATGAATAGGCTTTTAGGTTCAAGAGTTTAAACCTAGCTCTGATGCCATGTGCAGTGCTCTACTTTTCGGCATAGCACTAAGTCAAACTTCCTAAGCTATTTTATGTATTAAGCTCATCCTGAGCAGGTTTTGATAAGTTTTTAATAAAATTGTACTGTTCAATTAAATATCCAGGTTCATGTCTGTTGTACATGTTTTTGTAAACATACTAGTAAATAGATCCAAATCCAAAATATACATGTGTAGAGCTATTTTCCTAACATAAACTTTACAATTTCTCATAGCAGTTATAGTCAATCTAGCCATTTTAAAATATACAAATATTTAGGGTGTAAATGATTAACTACTAATAAAATACCTGGATCCCGTAGGTTGTAGATCCTATAGTTTGATGTAGGTTCCCTAGGTTCCTTCAACTTCCGTCCAAGCCTTCATTTACCAAAATGAATGAACCACCCTGCTGACCAGCTCTTATCATGCTGGCCCTAGGAATCCTACAGGTTTCCTAGCCTCCGAGCCCACAAACCAATAATCTCGAGAGAAGCTTCCTTCAATTCCTTAGATCCACCATTTTCCCTTTACAAAATCAATTTCCTTTTGAGTTAACCCCCTCCTCAGAATCCCTCCTTTTCAAATTCACGAAGTCTAAAACAAAATTCTCCCTTCATCAAAAGAAACCCCCCGTTCATACTCCATGAAACCTTTCCTATATACCAAATTTTCCTCCTCCTTGCTTCAACCTTACTCCACTGCCCTCACTCAATGTCTCGAAATCCAAAATCATTAATGCTATTCCACTATTCAAGAATACATAATATTTAAATATATTTATCGAATCTTTTTTCATTCTCGTGCAGTTAAAAAGTAAAATGCTAATTATGTTGGGCCTGTCAAACTGACCCCATTTAACCACTCTTATTTTAAATTTTTAGGATAGAATAATAATTACCACACTTGACTTTTCATAATGGAGATCCTTAATATTCAATGCAATCAGATTTCACCATCATGTTTTAATTTACAAAATAAGTTTAATAATCATATCATTTGAATAAAATAATATTAAAATCATTCAATCATATCATATTGGGTTATTCTACTTATACCAATACTCTTTATTTGTCAATCAAGCAGGTAAAATTTCTCGATAATAGAACAATTCATTTAAACAATCAACACAAATTATGTTTGTTAAGTAATAGTCTTAATAATAATAATATTAATAATTCCTTTGAAGAAAGGAACTATGATATATCAATTTATAAATGTTTAATAGTTTAATTAGAATAGTACGTATTCTTAAACGAATAATGCTATTGATGTAAACCAAGCAATAACTATGTTACTAACTACAACTATCTTAAGGCAACAATGATTAATTACCAATGCATCACTTATAAGTAGCTTAAATAAATCAATTGACCTATTTATACATATCCACATGACTTAAAAAACTTCATTATCGAAAACCTGATTAAGACACGACCGAATCTTATACAAAACAACATTATGATCCTTTATCATGTTTATCATTTATCATATTAATACTAGTGTACATGTGCAAGGTGTGCATGTGTGGCCAGCGTATGCACAGATCATATATGTACTATATGAAAACATTATTTCTCCTATGTGTATTTACTAACTGACGGAATCAAAATCATTCATGCATACATAACAAACATACATTCAACATAAGAATTTTAGTATCTTTTAGTCATTTAATAATTAACCAATTAAATTATAACATCATTGTATTTTCAGATTCTTAATAATTATTCAATCAACTATTTTTGTTACACAGAAATCTTCCACCCTGTGAGCATCAGCATTCTTTGGCTTGTAGGATCCATTTCAGTGACTCAGATCCATTTTCATCCTTCAGTGATACCAGTCTATCCTATTTTTGTTCCTACCCGTATGTTGCATCACTATAGCATGCGTACCCGCGAGTTGCATCCCTATAGCCCGTGGGTATCAAGTAAAATGGTAAAAACCACTTTTTTATTACTTTTTACTCCCAAAAAGTGGTCATTGGGTGACCTTTGGCTCTCCATCTGCCCAAGTAACGTCTCGATGAGTCCTTTCACCTACCTTTGAGAGGACTATATATTGAGCACATATGGCTTATGTACGGGAGGAAGAAGAGAATAGTAAAGGCGCTATAGTGGATTTTCGCCCTATCTTGAGTCTGTACTCATTGATCCTTGTAGTTGTGAACCATTTATGTTCACCTTCCAAACTCCTTTCTAGTTTGAGTTTGCCATTCATGGAGGATTTAAGTGGTGGAGGCACAAGTGGATTGATCTAGATCTTGGTTCAGAATGGTTTCCAGCAAGAGGTCGTATCACTTTGTACTTCTTCTTGTTCATTAATAGAAATACTCATATTCTCATCCATTCATGGTGTGAATGTCATTTATTATACATTGGGTTGCATTTGCTTATGATATTATGGACCATTGTTATTGATGATGTTAATGTTATTTATATATCACTTGTACTTGTTAGATATTTCTTGTCAAGACTAATTTACAGATTACAAGTGCTTGGATGTGCACGGATTGAAAGCTCCAACGGGGATCTACACTAAACGTTGGATCGAGGTTGGTTACATTTCTCTATTGTTTTAACATTGTCATTTATAATAGCATTGTTTTGAGGATTGAGTATATTTCTGGTAGTCATGTGTCTATTGTGGTATTCCCAAGCCATAGTGAGTTTTCTCCAATACAGAAATGGCGACTCCGTTGGGGAAAACATCCATGTTTGGGAAATTTTTTTAGCATTAGTCCATATTTAGAGTTGTTGTTTATCGAAGCTCTGTTTCATTGACTGGCCGTTAAGATACACTATAGAAAACTTGCTTTTTTTCTGAGCCTCTAGACTCTCTGTTTGACCATTTGCTGTTTCTCACCTGCGGGCTGGCTTAGTTCTACCCACGTATACCCGCCTCTATTTACTCTACTACTCGTGGGTACCCGCAGGTATTCCTTCGACAGTAGCATGTAACTCCAGCTTTTGTTGGTTTATGGCTATTGGTTGTTGCTGGGTGAGTTTGGTTGATTATTGAGTCTTTGTTGGCCTCTTTCTTGACTGTTTCATGCCTTGGTTGTGACCATATCTCTTCGTTTCTCTTGGTTGAGCCTTCTTGGTTTTTTACCAATCCTTGGTTTTAACCTCTTGGTTTTTCCTGTTGAGCTCTTCCTTTTGGCTGAATCTTGCTGCTTAGGATCTATTGGGTTGTCTTAGTGATATTCTTAGCACTTCAGCGACTGAATAGTAGGATTTTGCTTGCATTTTTTCATTCCATATATATTGAAAAAATACAAAAATATTCATTTAGTTTTTTGCATTTTCCTTTCTATTTATAAGAGAAAATACAAAAATATTTTATTTCTATGTACTGCATTTTGCATTGAGTGCTTGTTGCCTTCATTTTAGGTTCTGCTTGTGCATTGAAAAGATAAAAGTTTGCATATTTATTTCGGAATTGTTGATTGACTTTGCATATTAGTGACATTGTTTTATTGGATAGATGAGTCTAGGATTGGACGATGGTGCATACTATTGAGTCTACACATCACTAGTTTCACGACCATATCCCTTGAGTAATCACATCCACTAAAATTAACGCTTAATCATAAAATTGATTAGACTTATTTTATTTATAGGGTACACCAACTAGCATAGGTTTAGAGTCTTGGAATAGATCATTGTGAGTTAACAATCCAAGACTACTGAATGAAACATTAGGTGTCTGACCAGGGAGTGGAGGAATCCATGGTATAAATTGGTGTTCTCAGGAAAGCTCTACTCAAACCAGAGTTAAGCACGAGGTCACAGGAGGTTGGTTGAGGAGATATACCTCTGATACCGACTAAACGTGGGAGATATATCTAGGATTTGTTCTTATCTAGGGGTACCGGAGGTTCATCCTCTTGTGCTTCGGGCTTAACTACCCTACCCATACGATGGATCCCACCTGCGACTGTCCCCTTGAGCATTGGTTATATTGCAGTAGACATAGTTGCCTTACCTAGGTACCGCACAGGGTACTTGCAGTGGTTATGTTGTTTGTGTCCTAAGTCAGATAGGGATTGGACAACACAGTTGTGTTCGTGCAGTGGACTTGACCCTGTCGACACAGTGAAGCCTGGGTGTCTCTATAACTGATTCTGTTACCTCCGGGTATAGTTTGGGAGTCTCAAGCCTCTCCTAGGCGAGACATAACGGCTCTTGTGTTGGAAGATCATTTAGCCACTCTGTTTGTCTGCTCTTGGCTATAGATTCTCTAGGTGTGTGCTTTTGATTTATTATTTTTTGATCGATAGTTCGCCTTTAGGAGACGCTGTGTCTCTCTCCGGAGAGAATGTGGTGCGGAGCTCTACTCTCCACTGGTCCCATCGTTTGGATGGTTTAAAGCCAGCTTTGGTTACACAACGCATTACTAGAGGATGCCAGAGGGCTCCCTCTGAGTCTTCAGATTCTTACACGACTTACGTTGAGGATTACATGGCTACACATCCCAATATCGGGCAAGACCTTTCTACTCCTTCGAGTAGAGTTGAACACATTTTCGATCCCTAGACTCCTCATGAGGATTGGGGAGGTGATCCACCTACGACTCAGCCTGGTTCTATTTGACCTAATCCACTTGACCAGGTGTTAAATTTTCAGAATTTACTTCAATATGATCTAGGATCTTAACTGAGAGAACAACATGTACAACAAATCTACAACATATCAATCATGGACACAATAATGCAAGCACACAAGAGACACAGAGTTTACTTGGAGAAAACCATAAAGGTGAAAAACCCCAATAACTTCCTCAGAGATAGATAGAGCAATGATACAAATAGAATACAAGAGATAGTCTTCTCCTAGCAGCAGAGCCTCCTCCTCCACAAGTGCACCACTCTCCAAGTGTGAGTGAGAGAATAGAATGTGTAAAATGAGAGATACACACTCTCTATTTATACACTAACTTGACTTGACCTTTACTCAACTAGGTCAGCCTCAACTTAACCACTTAACATAATGCTGACTGGGCCGACCCCCACTAGGGTGGTCTAATAACCCTTTGACCCACATGACTTATACACGGCCAACCCCAATAAGGTGGTCTAATAACCCATCAAGTATAAGTTACGACATTTACAATATAAATGACGACACTTCCGTATAGAGGAATAATAACATCTCTATAGGAATACAATATACATATATGTGAAATACATTCTGAAGTTATATATACATCAACACTCCCTCTTAACTAGAAAGGTATTTCTCGACACAGGTCTTCTAGCACAAGTCATCTTCTCTGGATCATCGTCACTATTGCTGCTATCTCAATCAATCTCTGAATCTACTCATCATAGGAAGTTCTACAGAGCCAGTCCTTTTTCATACTAGATGTAGTCCCACCACCTATAGGTCTTCGTCATCACTAGCCATATTGTGGAAATCTCAGGACTTATTATGTGCGTGAAAAAACCTTAAAAGAGTCTCTTGACTAGCAAGAACCCTAAAGAGCATCTGAGGCCTTTTTCATCCCGTCCAGATCTCCAGGACTTATTACATGTGACCCCACCACAAAACCTCGAAAGAGAATCCCAGGACTGATTACGAGCACAAGGCTCAACCTATTGGATCTCCCAGGGCACAAATTACATGTGGTCACCACAAAACCTCGAAAGAGCATCCCAGGACTGATTACGAGCACAAGGCTCAACCTATCAGATCTCCCAGGGCACAAATTACATGTGATCATGGCAAAACCTCGAAAGAGCATCCCAGGACTGATTACGAGCACACAACTCAACCTATCGGATCTCCCAGGGCACAAATTACATGCCATGAGACAAAACCTCGAAAGAGCATCTGCCAGATATCCCAGGGCACAAATTACATGCCATAGGCAAAACCTTGAAAGACTATCTACAGATCTCCCAGGGCACAAATTATATGTCCTCCCAAGCAAAACCTCGAAAGAGCATTTTCCAGATATCCCAGGGTACAAATTACATTCCATAGGCAAAACCTCGAAAGCCTATCTGCAAATATCCAAGGGCACAAATTACATGCTTATCTACACAACCTGTTCCATGGCCACAGAGTATCAACCTGATACTCACCATACATCATCTTGATGTACACATGATCATCTTGATCATCATCACTACAACATCCTGCTACATGTCATCTGGAGCAACATCCTGAAGCTCGTCATCCATGATCATCCTGATCATATAATGCATCTACTTGATGCATACCAGGTATCTACCTGATACATATAATCATACATGATCCACCTGATCATATAGTGTATCCACTTGATACAAATACAAATACATGATACATATCACCATACATGATCCACCTGATCATACAATGCATCTACCTGATGCATACCAAGTATCTACCTTATACATATCATCATACATGATGCACCTGATCATACAGTGTATCCACCTGATACAAATACAAATACATGATACATATCACCATACATGATCCACCTGATCATACAATGTATCCACCTGATACATATACAGATACATGGTCCAAGCATCCAACATGATGCATATACAAAATACATACAAATGATCCAACCAATCATATCCAGCATCCAACATGATGCGTACATACATATACATATAAATGAGCCAATTGATCATATCCAGCATCCAACATGATGCATACATATATAAATGATCCAACTGATCATATCCAGCATCCATTATGATGCGTATACAGAGCAGTAACTGGAGCATCATCCTGATGCTCATCATCCAGTGCTTACATCCACAGCCATGTGAAGGATCCTCCTTCCAACATGCTTGGAATGGCTTCTGCAAATATGTCCATCACTTCTTCCTCGAAGTGTCATCAATCTGAAGAACACCAAGCCTCTCTTTGAAGTACTCGAACTTCACCCTGGATAGTGGATTCGTCAGCACATCTCCAATATGCTCATCCGTCGCAATGTACAGGAGCTTCATAGCTCTTCTCTACACCATATCCCTGATATAGTGATATTTGATCTCTATGTGTTTCGACCTGTCATGAAACATTGGGTTCTCGGATAGCTTCACACAACTCTGGTTATCACAAAAGATACCAATAGCATCCAACGGGAGATCAAATAACTCAGACAGTAGCTTTCGAAGCCATACTGCCTCACAACTAGTTGAACAGGTTGCAACATACTCTGCCTCAGCTGTACTCAGTGCTACGTAGGACTGCTTCCTGCTGAACCAAGAGATCACACCTGATCCCATACTGAAGCAACACCCAGATGTTCTCTTCCTATCTGCAGCACTGCCTGCCCAATCCAAATCAACATAAACCTGTAGGTTATACTTTTGATTCGCTTCATACTTGAGCCCATAATCCACTGTACCTTTCAGGTACCTCACAATATGTTTTACAGCAACCAGTTGAACACTCCTCGGATCTGTCAGGAACTAGCAAAATGTGTTCACCGTAAAGCAAATATTTGGTCTCATGTTCGTCAGGTACATCAAGGACCCAATCATCTGACGATACATAGTGACATCAATTGGTTCAGATGAAGCATCACATAGAAGCTTCAGGTTCAATGCCATAGTCTCGCAGTCCATCATCTCGAACCTCTTCAGGATCTCTACTGCATACTTCCCTTGACCAAGGAAGATCCCACCTGCACTCTGCCACACCTATGACTCTGTCATGTATTTCGAAACCGAGTGGCTGCTCCACATATACTTCCTCTTCAACTACACCATTCAAGAAAGCAGTCTTGACATCCATCTGGTGTATCTTCCATTTTATCACTTTTATACTTCTCTATGATGCCATCTACAGCATGCTTGATTTGATAGATCCATATGGAAGTCATAACAAACTTCCCTTCAGATCTTGGGACTGCATCCCAAACATCATTCTTCATGATCGACAGATCATGGCATTCTTCCCGTATCCTGGGAACTTCAATATCTTCAATAGATAATTTTGTTGCTTTGAACAAATGTTGTAGTCCTTCTTTTGTAGGTGATGGTATACGATCTTTCCTACACAAAAAGTTAAATTTCATGATTAGAAAACATCTCATAGTTTTCAGAACAAATTCTTACACATAAAGAAATATGTCATACAGTCATGCAATTATTTTAGCCAATGCTTCAATACAACATTTATCCATATCCCGTAACTTTCTAGATGCCTTCCAATCTCTACCAGAACATTGTTAAGAGTGTGCACAACTCCCAACATGTCAGCAAAGAGGTTTCATTCTAGATAGGTAGCAATGGAATGTTGTATAGTGCCATATGCCACTTACCCATCAAATGCATATTAGTAGTATACTATTCATTAATGAAATCATTCTAATATGCACAATACATATCCTAAGTCTAGGAACATAATCCTATACATCATTGAACAATTTTGTTTAAACAAACAAATATGTAAGAAATGGTAATTAAAATACTTATCTTTGTTTCTTTGTTGGGTGGACTCCCTCTAGGTCTTTGCTTCCTTACAGGAGCTGCTGAAGTAGCTTCGTCTACACCTTTCTATTGTGGAATGCAGAAGGATGGTCAACTCCCTCTAGATATCTGCATCCTTGCAGAAACTACTGGAGTGAGCTCCATCTTGATCTTTGCTTCCTAGATTACCCGTCCTTGAACTTATATTCATCCTAGATCCCTATGCATACTTATTAGTATCATGATTGTGTTATCCTTGTAATCTCATACATTCATTAGTATATTCTCAATACTATCAAAACACAATAATCTTAAGTATGTATAGTCATGATCATTTCAAACAAAAATAATAAACATTAGTATTCAAGGTTTTAGGGAAGTCTTCTTTTACTCATGCATATTCTTATTTGATCATAGGACTCTTCTGATTAGTTAAATCATCAATGCATAAACCCGTGATTACTCAAACCTCTACCTCCATGATTCTTCTGGTTAGTCATATCATCAATTATGGTAAGAAACATAATATGCATATAGCCAAGACTATTCAAACCTATGACTTCATGATTAATCATTATCAACAACACAACTGTATAAGACCCTAACACAAGGTAGGATTCTAGCTTGATATAGGAAAAACATACCTGGATTAGCATGCTAGCTAGTTATGTCTAACATACCCGCATGATGTCTTCTGGTTCTCTTTAGTGGCTTTTGCTAGTAACCTGCATGTCTCATAGGTTAACCATTGTAGGACCAAGTTATACATACATCAAAAGTAGATCTTCAATGTGATCCATGACAATGGATGAATCTTTGTCTTCATGTCACCATGATCATATGTTCTTGAAGTAAAACATGATTTGAATTTCTTGGTGTACCTTTTGTGTTAGCAAACAACATAAACCTCATACAAAATCACAATGCATTAGTACAATCATAAGTGTCAAAACCTTAATCAATGAATATCTTCTATTAAGGTGATACGACAAGTCCAGTAATTAATCAAGATTGTACTGTAATGATATGAAGAAAAACATATGATAAACTTAACCATGAAACATACCTGTAAGCCATACCTGTCAAGATTGCTTGTAATCTTCTTATGGAAGGCCTTAGCCTCATCTCCCTCTGAGACAGGAACTTCTTCACTTATGCAGGTGACCAATCCATCTTCTTCTAGGATCAACGCAATCCACTTGATTTGCAAGAACTAGACCAGGAGCTGGATTAGGATTTGTCAAAGAAACCCCAAAAATTCAAGCTTTGAATTTCAAACTTTCGAAAGGATAGAAATATGCGCCTTGATGAGTTGTTCAAGTTGGTATATTCATAATTTAAAAACTGCAAAGTTTCACCCATCAAAATTGCCTTTTAGATTTCTGGATTCACTGGGGAGGACCCTGAATTAGGGTTTGAGTTTCCTGGAGCTTGACCCAACCAAAAGATTTGATTCAAAACTCTAAGCTTCTATTTTTCTGAGGAGCTTCCAGCCGTGGTCATAGATTTCCAAAATTCCAATTTTTTCAATAGCCCTAATTTTCCATCTTTCCGATCAAAGTCCTGAGCTGGGGTTTGATCAAGACCGGCCTTCTGCCCAACCAAAAAATATGATCTTGGTCTCTAAATTTTGATTTTGATGAGTAGCATCCAGTCGTGGTCTCTGATTACAAAAAAATTCCAACTTTATTTGAAGCCCTAAATTCTGGAAGCCATGAATGAAGGTACTAAAAAATAATTCTATTTTGACAGAACTATGTACCTAATTGTTTCTAGTGTAACTCTGAACTTTTTGATCCATAGGGTCTGAAAAATGTTTTTGAGATAACCCGACCTGTTATCTTTCCATCTCGACAGGTCTGACCTCAATTGGATTTTCTGAGAGAGAGTTATGCCAAGTGTCGCAACGTGACCTGTTTATGAGATAATACAGGAGAGTGAACTTGTACGGTGTGCCATGAGTTAGTGGTTCAACTTCGGCCTCTGAAAATTTTTCCTAAGATAGTACAGTCTGTGCACTACCTTTCAATTTTTATGAAATTTCATTTGGAGCTTCCTAGCCCAAGTTATGACCTTTTTCCCAAGGTCACCTGATTTTGACTCAGATCTGGAAGAGGCAGAAACCCTATATTGTACAGATCATAAATCACAAAGTACAACGAATTAGAGGTTTTCCTTCAACCAAAAGGTACATGGGGATCTGATCTTCGACCTGTAAAATTTTCAGATCCGAAAACTTTACCAAAACGGATTTATAGCGAAAGTGCTACGATGACTGGTTTTTGCTATATCAAGCCCTAACATTGTAAGTGCAACAAGTGTCATACATGCCATATCATGCCTTCTTTCAAGCTAGGTCTGATACCATGTTAAATTTTCAGAATTTATTTCAATATGATCTAGGATCTTAACTAAGAGAACAACATGTACAGCAAATCTATAGCATATCAATCATGGACACAATAATGCAAGCACACAAGAGACACAAAGTTTACTTGGGGAAAACCATAAAGGTGAAAAACCCCAATAATTTCCTCAGAGATAGATAGAGCAATGATACAATCAGAATACAAGAGATAGTCTTCTCCTAGCAGCAGAGCCTCCTCCTCCACAAGTGCGCCACTCTCCAAGTGTGAGTGAGAGAATAGAATGTGTAAAATGAGAGAGACACACTCTCTATTTATACACTAACTTGACTTGACCTTTACTCAACTAGGTCGGCCTCAACTTAACCACTTAACATAATGTTGACTGGGCCGACCCCCACTAGGGTGGTCTAATAACCCTTTGACCCACATGACTTATATAGGGCCGACCACAACAAGGTGGTCTAATAACCCATCAAGTATAAGTTACGACACTTACAGTATAAATGACGACACTTCTGTATAGAGGAATAATAACATCTCTATAGGAATACAATATACATATATGTGAAATACATTCCGAAGCTATATATACATCAACACTGGGATCCGTTTGATCCTTCAAATCCGGATAATTATCTTTACGGGATGCCCGACTTACCCGAGGAGGAAGAATAGGACGAGCCTTTCGTTCCTTCATTTTCATGCGATTCTAGATATAGGAGGCCTAAGACTCATGATGATTCTGGCCCTATGGTCAACCCCACTGCACTCTCTTTTGGTATGCCTAGTCACAATACTATCAAACCTTCCACTATGGTTGGTACTCATGCTGGCACTAGTCAAAGTGTTAGCCATACTATACCCACTGGGGGAACTACCCTAGTTGGGGGCACTACGTTATCCACCCACTCACATAGTATGGGCACTGGTCTGATTCCTAACCATGCTAATGTTGGAACGCGACCACCTCCGAGGAATACCCAACCTAGTCGGAATGCTGTATGATACACGACTCACCATCCACCACCTAATACACATGTCGCTACTCGTCAACCTAGGACCACTTTCACACATGATACCGTTCCTCCCAACCACGGGCGTGGACACATACCGCATACTCTTGCATCCACTTCCACGGCCAATAATAGTAATGTAGGGGGTGGGAATATTTCCTATCCACATGGACATCACACCACGTACCCTGCTACTGGTCACACCCATATTGGACCCGAGAATACTTCTCATGTTTATGGTCATCACACGACTGCTCAAGCTAATCCTAATATTAGGGGTGGGAACATACCATACCATTACGGTCAATACAACACGGTTCCTGCTATGAATAGTACATACATGTCCCATACCCATGGTGGCAACCCTTACTACAACACAGTCGGTGCTGGCCACCAGTATCACCCACCACCCCAATATGGTGCTCAAAATGCACAAATACCTGCTTACTCTCAAATGGGTCAGGCGGGGGGAGGTTATCCATCTTATGGCCATGGGAAAGCTTATGGGCCATCAAGTCCGCAGTATCAGCAGTTTAACCATCATGGTCCATCTTTTGGTCCATCGTGTAACACAGTTCCGTTCAATCAACCTTTTATGGGAGCTTATAATCAAGCTTTCCAGCCACAGCTCCTGTTCCTTACACGCTTGAATCTCTCGGATCTTTCAAAGCTCATGAATGATCCGGTGTGTCACAACCCTACTTGGCCCCCGGTCCCTGCCAAGATCCCTTTGGACATTCCAATGTTTGAGGGGAAAGGTGGTGAGGACCTGGGAGATCATGTCATGATGTTTCACCTTTGGTGCTCCTCCAACTCTTTGAATCATGATTCCATTCGATGATGCCTATTTCAATGCACCCTCACGGGGGCAGCCGTGAAATGGTATGTGGAGTTTCCCAGAAACACCTATAGGGGATTCAACGAGATCGCTTTGGTTTTCTTATACCATTTCCAATTGCTGGTTCGTTTTGATACTAGTACTGAATTGTTGTCCACCTTCCGTCAGAATAAGGCCACACATATTTCTGACCATGTTCAAGAGTGGCGTCGGCGGAAGAGATTAGTGAAAGCCAACATTCCTCCAGAGTTCTTGTTGGAATGGTTTCTCAAGTCTTTACTTCCATATATTGCTAAGGATATTTTGATGTCCGACATTATGATTGAGGAACAAGCTATCTTGAAAGTCCAGTAGTTAGAACTTCTTTATTCTCAGTCTGGCATTTTGTATGACATTATTCCTGATGCACCGAGAACAAGACAAGAGCCCACGTCAGTTCCTGGACCACATGCCGATGGCATCGTGGGGTCTGCATGCATTCGCCCTGCAGACTTGGTATCTAATCAAATGCAAAATTTGTCGCTTAACCAGTCTGCACCCAGACAGGTTCACACCTTGTCCACTTCCACTCCGTCGTCTGATGTACACAATGTGCAATCAATGAAACCGTCAGGTAACTAGCAACCTGGTGGTAAGAAAAAGGGGAGAAATAATCATAGGGGTGGAAACAATGGAAGTAACAATAATAGTAATCGCAATACTCCTCGTAAAGAGAATGCCAACCCTCCTCGAGAAGGCGATAATGCTGGAGAGGATCGTAAACCTAGGCATAAGGTGAAATTCTCTTGCAAGCTTTGTGGGGAGGATCATCTTAGTCACTTATGTCCTCGTATTGAAGAAGTATTGAAGCATTTGGCACAGAGCCCAGCTGTGTTGAAGGATCCCCTACCTCATCACCAAAACATGGCTTCACATGCTCCCACCACTAGTTATGGTACTAATGAAACAACAACGTCTTCTTCCAATACTAGTGGTTATGGATGCATGAATACAGTTCAATCAGAGGTTTGTGTTGCTACTCGTCAATGTGATTATGGTGCACCACAACCGAATTTGGGGAATGAGCCTCCCCCTCCTCCTGATAATTCCTTGCATATCGAGAAGCCTTCTGTTATGCCGCGAATACTGAAAGGTGTTCTAAAGCACTCCATGCATAATCCTAATGCTTGAGCCGCCCAGAACTACTCCATCGTAGAATATTTGGGCCAAACTCCGTGTGCCATGTCGGCTCTTGAAGTTTTGCAAGCCTGTCCTTCTCAGAAGCATGCCCTTTTGAGTGCGTTAGGAGTTCAGGATGGGGGAAATCCTAGTGTTATCAAGTTCGATACTACTGATGTCCAACCTTGCTTGCCTTACCACATGGATTTTCAAATCCAGGTGGTTTTCCTTAAGAGCTTCGTCAAACGTACTATGGTTGATGAAGGTGCTTTCGCGTCAGTAATGTCATTGACTTGTTGGAAAGCTCTTGGCTCTCCTCCCTTACTCATGTCTAGAACTACACTCACTGCATTCGATGGTAGATCTTTTACGCCAGATGGAATTATCCCTTCCCTTGTTGTCTCCTTGGGAGGTAAGTCCGTGCCTATTGAAGTCGAAGTGGTTGATGCGCCCATCGACTACAGCCTTTTACTGTGTCGGAACTGGATGTACGGTATGAAGGTTGTTGCATCTACTGTATTTCGAGTGATTTGCTTTCCCCATGAAGGAAAAATTGTGACGATCGATCAGCTAGATTATGTTGGCCCTCCTTCCACAGCATATACGAGATCAGTCATCCCGCAAGTTTCTGATTCTCAGTCAGCAATTGGGAACATAGGTGTTGGAATGTACCCCTCGTTGATGGGAACTTTTAACCATGCTGCAACTGTGAATTTTATTGGAACGATTTCCGACAGTGCGCCTCCTCCTTCGAATAGTATGCCATTCCGGACATCCGATTGTGGTGATCCATAGATTTTTCCATCCGCGGATTCTATGTCTGGAGACATTGCACACGTTGGGATGTCTATGCCCTTATCTGTAGTGGAGCTCACTTATGATCACATACAACAAACCTCTACAGATCTGGATCTCTCTTCTCCCCAGATAGTTCAGGAAGATCCCGTTACGCTGCCAGTTTGGGAAGCCAACTCATCTTGCTCTCAAGATTGCCTCGATGATACTTTGCCATCGGATGAAGCTATCCTCGAAGCCATGTGTGGTATTGAGAGGCCTTGGGAAGATATGCACCATCGTTCTTATTTCCTTCCCAAACTTGAGCTCATTGAGCAGGAGGAGTTTAGGATGACTCTAGCTGAGATGGTTGGTCACCCTGTGGCTCTTTTGCAGTCACATGATGTTTTCTTGGAGGGGAATATGGCCAATATTTCCCCAACCACTTCAATCAACATCTCCCGCACTCCTGGAAAGATTGAGAATGTTTATGTCGGTGAAGATTGCACTCCTGAGGAGATTGCTATTTACACTGATTTGTTTACTGAACTCCGGGAAGCTTTCCCCTGTTCATATGAGGAGATGCCAGGAATAGATCCCCGCATTGTTGAACATGAGATTAAAACGTATCCTCATGCTAAACCGGTTCGACAACGCTTACGTGTTGTGAACCCTAGGAAGGAAGCTGCTATAAAGGCAGAGGTGGAGAAACTGCTCAAAGATGGTTTCATCTACCCCATTCCCCTTACCGAATGGGTTTCAAACCCCGTTTCGGAAGAAGCGGAAGAAGCGGAACAGGTACTTAATGATTGCCATGCAGGGGCGTGTGGCGGTCACTTATCCGGGCTTGCTACAGCCCAACGTATTATGCGAGCGGGTTATTTTTGGCCTACTATCTTTAAAGATTGTATCAACACTGTGAAGAGATGTCACCCTTGCCAGGTGTTTTCTCGGAACATACACTCGCATCTAGCGCCCCTCCATCCGGTCATCACCGTCGGTCCCTTCACTAAGTGGGGGGTAGATTTCATGGATTGCAACCCAACTTCGGCTGGGGGGCATCATCATATTATTGTGGCTGTGGATTATTTTTCCAAGTGGGATGAGACCATGCCTACTGTTAAAGCCGATGGTGCTACTGCAGCCCATTTCATGTTCAACCAGATTATCACTCGATTCAGTATCCCGAAAGAGATTGTCACTGACCATGGCATTCACTTTCAAAATAAGATGATGGAGGATTTGTCTCTCAAGCTTGGGTTTCGTTAGGAACACTCGTCTTCCTACTATCCTCAAGCGAATGGTTAGGTTGAAGCTGTCAATAAGTCTTTGAAGACCATTCTCCAACGTACCATCCAACAAAGCAAGACCAATTGGCATATCATGTTATATCCTGCTTTGTGGGCATATCGAACCGCAGTTAAGACTGCCACCGGGTTCTCACCGTTTCAGTTAGTTCATGGTGTGGAGTCACTTTTACCGATTGAATGTGATATTCCTTCACTCAAGCTAGCCATAGAGCTCCTCCCTTATACGACGAAGATTGAGCAACGTTTAGTACACCTCGAGCAACTTGATGAACACCGTCGAGATGCCGCTGTGGCCATTGATGTTAACAAGCGTCGTGTCAAGGTTCAATATGATAGGCCTGTCCGTCCCAGAAATATGCTGAAGGTGACTTGGTACTCTTGTATGACCAAGCTAAAGAACCCCTGGGGGCATGCAAGTTCAATCCCATGTGGCACGGTCCTTACATTGTGAGGCGTGTTCTTGAAAAAGGAGCTTATGAGTTGGAAGATTACGAGGGAGTTGTCTTGAAGGAGCCTAGAAATGGGCTCTACCTCAAGTGGTATTACGCTTGAACCTTTGGTTCGGGCTGATACTTTTGTACACTATTGTATAGTTTTTTATGTACACAGTCTAGATTACATTTTTGGTTGTCGGGTCTGCTGATTAGCCTCTGTTTGATTGACAGATGTCAGTGGGATGTCCTACGTTCTTAGGTTTCGCGGATGGTGCTAGCCGACATATGCAGTAGCTTGCTTTTGCTTCCTGGGTTATCTTTTCACCTGACCATCTAGTTGTGTCCTCAAGAGGTGCTTGTCTCGGTCCTACATCTAACAATGTGGCTGAGTATAGTGCCATTGCTGAGCTACTTAAAGATGCCATTTCACATGATATCCAGTCTTTAGAAGTCCACCTAGATTCACAACTAGTTGTGTCTCAACTGAATGGGCAGTACCATGTATGAGACCCTACATTACTACGGATATTCCTTAACGTACGACTCTTGGAGAGACAGTTTGTTTCCATTACATATATTCACATTCCGAGAAGTCATAATTATATATCTGATGCATACGCTAACTATGTATTAGATTGGCATTTATCACACTCATCATGAAGCACATAAATGCAAAGACATTCATACATTTGTACCATACACACATATAGTAGAACCGAGAACCAAAGTTGTATATATATATAAATATTTCCAAAAATGGTAGTGTCATACAAGACTAAAGCCCGTAGCCCTAAAAAATATACATATCGATACAAAAAATGATGAGACCCTGGGATATCTACTCCCGCTGAGGAGGTATAGCTGCCGACTTGATGGGATGTGTCTCATAGTAGTACTGTACTACATTGGCCATCCACTGCAGTAGCCGCACCCACTCACTAGGAACACCCACTACCTGGCGCTGCATAGCCTCAGGTAGTTGGGCTACCTCTATCAGTGGTACTCGGGAAACCATCCGTGATATGTTGCACCGCAACGTCTGTAGTGTGCGGCCTGCTACAGCATCTGCTACCACCTCATCTCTACCCCGACGACCATGTCTCAAGAATCCCTCGAGTCTCACTGGGCCTTTGTCTGCGAGCAAACAGTCACCCATTAGCACATGACATTACCACCCAAAAATGATTTTTGCATTTTAACTATAATAAAAAAATCCATAAAAATTTAAAAACCAAAAGAGTACTCGCTGATGTCTCCGAAAGCTGCACCTGGTGGGAGCGGCATGTCACGGTCATGTCTGAAGTCTATCCCCGCATAGGGGTAGTCCTTGATAGCAATCACCTGCTGATTCCACCAGAGGAAGAACTCCTCAGTATATGGTGATGCCAGACGGCCACCACCGTGTCGTGTCAGCATCTTATCCCACCAGGTCAGGGATGGATCTTGGAGACTGTGAGGAGAGACATCCACCCTCAGGCTAAGTCCTGGAACCCTCTCAAAGAAGAAACTGCAGAGGATGCTACCATACCCAAAGTTTTCAGCCTTCCCCTCTTTGCATTCCGTCAGTTGTGTCTTCATAGACACCAGCAGAGTAGTACACCAGTCGAATATAGTACGCTGCAAGCATTGTGATGCATAGAACATCATTGGTCTGGATGCCTGATGTAGTGCTTTGGATCCCATGATCTGCACCAGAGTTGCCACTATGATCTTTGTGCTCAAGTCTATTATGATATTGACCGGCACCTGACTTCCCACGGGTTGTGTGTTGGTGGGACAATACCGTACTATGTAGTCTTGCACAGTGATCCCACCACCCATGGTCTGTGATCGAAGACTAGCCACTTCCCCTCTACGGGACAAACCGGTAATGAAATAGATATCCTCTACTTCTAGTGTCAGTGTTTTCCCATTGAGGATGAAGTGTTGAGCATCCATGTCCTAGTAGTTGACCAAATGATAGAGTAGTAGGTTTTGGGCCCTTAAGCCCCCGAGAGTCCAGTATTTATATAAGCCACATGCTTGCAGTGCTTATTATGGTTGCAAATCATTGCACACGACCTCATCTACCTATTCATGCTCTCTCTCCCTCCACTCTAAAACAACCCTGGAGTGCAAAGCAAGAGATTTTTAGTCAGTTTCATGCTTAAAAACTTCTTCATGGCCTTACCCGCGAGCTATATTGTAGATAGGTGTGGGTAGACGCGAGCAGTCAGTTTTTTTACTGTGCATTTGATGCCCTACCCACGACCCGCATACTTACAGCCCGCGGGTAGGGCTTGGCCAAACAAAATAACCCACCGACCAAAATTGAAATAAAATCACTTAAATGAAAGGTATGGCAGTGACCACTAACCTGCTCCGGACGGTTCGCTGAACGGTTGCTCGTAGCTCCCACGATCGGCGCTTGAAGTTTCAGGTGCAAACTTACCACTCAACTCCAAAATGGTGAATAGTGCAAATGAATTGAAAATTATTAAATTTTGTTACTATTTATAATTTTCTTGACCCACTTTTCTATAGTTTTGTCCATTTTGGTCCGTTATGAACTAATATTGTGTCATGGAGTATTGTTTTTTCAACAGATTTCCTCGGCGAGAGTTGTTCTGATCCATTTCACACCTATGGCAGGTGTGTTTCACACCTGGCATATAGGTTAGATGCCATTTCCACATGCATTATGCATTTGACCTATTGGCCATTTTCGTAAACCCTAGGTGCGACCCCGCTTCATGACTAACACGGAACCTTCACACTGTTATAGAAGTATCGTCATGTGGTTGTAGGGCTTTCTCGAACATGGGTACCCTAGTTAGAACCCCTTATGCATTTTGGTGCCCATGCCATTGTTTTTCCTCAAAATTGGGAGTCCTTTGTAGTCACGCCATGACATTGCGATAAAGACTCATACTCTACTTTGTCTTATGCTGACCATCTCCCTTAAGGACTCCCCTCAGTTATATAATGTTGTGATTGCATTGCATCATCCTGCTTGCCGCTTGAGCCTTGTGCTAGCTCCCGTTTACTCAATTGTTAGCCTGGTGCATGTGCACTTTTCATGTCGAGCCATGCATAGGTTATACATTTTCCCTTCGCAATTTGATGACCCTTTGGCCTTGAGGGAACACACCCCCGAGTGTCCACATCCTGCACGCACTCCCTTGCATTGAGCATAGGTATGTTCCACTACTTGGGACTAGTCTGCTAGCTATTTGACACTCATTCCCTCACTTGTTGTACTATAAGCAATTTTATTCTTTTTCAAGCTTTTCCCAAATATGAAAAAGAAAAAAAAATCAAATATTCCAAAAAGCCGGACGGGATTATGGTCACTATTTCTTGTTGGAAGCTATTGTGTTGCCTTTGAACAGAGCATTCATTCCACTTCGTACATTATGAGTCAGGACTATACTTGGGCTTTAGGAGCTGTACTTGTTTCTCAGTTTTCTCCACCGATTGGTTAAGCTTCTAGTCATTATGGAGCCCTCTATAATGCCTCCTACATTGCACAGTTTATGTCAAGTCTATGTTTCCTAAGTCTATCCATCTACTCATGCTCTTGTTCAAAGGAAGTCCTAAAACCAGTGTCGGCCACTCCTCTGATATCTTGACTATTGCATGTCGGCCATCCTTATTGAGTCAGTCTGTTTCACTTGAGATATTCCAAATCTTTCAGCATTGCTGATACCTCGTGGTAGCTGATGGGGGATGCCTTAATGCCCTCTTTCCAGCGAGTCTCATTCCATCGACTTCAACTCATTTATTCTGGAACTTGAGGCTTAGAGTTTGGTTGAGTACCTTAAGGCTTGTAGTCATTAGTGGCAGGTTCTCTTGCCATCAACAATTTTGGGAATACATCAATGTCCCCTGATCGATGGATTCATCCTAGTGTTCGACTTCAACCCATTTATTCACACTCTGATGATTGTGCTCTGTACCTTGATGCCCATTTTCATTATCGGTGGGTCATCTCGTGTCTGTTAATGGTATACATCAATGACCGGTGATCAGACGATGTCTCATCAAGTTCGACCCCAACTCCTTTATTCACTTGATGGGACTTGCACTGTCGAAGACTTGTGTAGAAGACCCTAGGAGATTGTGGCATTCAGTATGCTACATATGACTTTGACTTTACATCTGAGATATCACCTCTCAGATTTCAGCAGTTTGTACCTCCAATTTGCACCAATGGTCTTCTTTTCAGCAGAAGACCATATCTTACTGTAGAGGGATCATGGCCATGATCACTTATGACATGTATCTACTTATGTACTGCCTATTCATGGCCATTATATCAGATTGTTGTACTATACCAACATGTATTCAAAGATACTATTGTATTATGACGAGTGATCCGTTCTTTCCACTTGTGTCTCCATCACTCCACTTCTGAGTTTTATAAATGTATTTCGGCCATCGTAGCACATTTCAATCTTTGACCTCACACATTAGGGGGCATATGTTACACAGAAATCTTCCACCTTGTGAGCATCAACATTCTTTCGCCTGTAGGATCCATTTCAGTGACTTAGATCCATTTTCATCCTTCAGTGATACTAGTCTATCCTATTTTTGTTCCTACCCACATGTTGCATCACTATAGCATGTGTACCCACGAGTTGCATCCCTGTAGCCCGCGGGTATCAAGTAAAATGGTAAAAACCACTGTTTTATTACTTTTTACTCCCAAAAAGCGGTCATTGGGTGACCTTTGGCTCTCCATCTTCCCAAGTAACGTCTCGATGACTCCTTTCACCTACCTTTGAGAGGACTATATATTGAGCACATATGGATTATGGATGGGAGGGAGAAGAGAACAGTAAAGGAACTCTAGTGGATTTTTGCCCTATCTTGAGTCTGCACTCATTGATCCTTGTAGTTATGAACCATTTATGTTTACCTTTCAAACTCCTTTCTAGTTTGAGTTTGCCATTCATGGAGGATTGAAGTGGTGGAGGCACAAGTGGATTGATCTAGATCTTGGTACAGATTGGTTGGCGGCAAGAGGTCGTATCACTTTGTACTTCTTCTTGTTCATTAATAGAAATACTCATATTCTCATCCATTCATGGTGTGAATGTCATTTATTATACATTGGGTTGCATTTGCTTATGATATTATGGACCATTGTTATTGATAATGTTAATGTTATTTATATATCACATGTACTTGTTAGATATTTCTTGTCAAGACTAATTTGCAGATTACAAGTGCTTGGATGTGCACAGATTGAAATATCCAACGGGGATCTACACCAAATGTTGGATCAAGGTTGGTTACATTTCTCCATTGTTTTAGCATTGTCATTTATAATAGCATTGTTTTGAGGATTGAGTAGATTTCTGGTAGTCATCTGTCTGTTGTGGTATTCCCAAGCCATAATGAGTTTTCTCCAATACAATTTTCAAGGAAGGGATACCCACTACTACTAAGTCAGGATCAAGGGATACCCAACCCTCAATAGGACTAACATATCCTCCCATCCTAACCTCCGTCTGCATCCTCCCTATCCTTCCTCTGCTAGTACAAAATTGGATGTCAGCTATACTAACCTGGCCACATAGAACCTGAGAGCGGTAGCATCGGCTAACTAGCGGACCTATCCTCTCCTAGCAAGCATCCGACCATCTTCATCACAATAACTTGGGGAGCGTGTCTCAGCATGGCCCTTCCACGGCCTCAGGTATTATAGAAACATAGGGTAGAACATACATCCATCCCTCTCAACATCCTGGGTCTATACCCTATCAAAACCATACTCTGCTGCTATCGAGATTATTGGAATGTGTCATCGTATCATCAAATTTGGTAAACAAGGCTCTCTATAAAATAGGTACTATACCATACTTCATATCAAGTATCTGACTATTACATAGCCCCTGTGTCCTATAGGTTAGTATTTCGCAAAATACACATTTTATAAAAAGCATTTGCATTCGATCACCAATTGATCCATATCATCAACATCATTTTTTTTCACGTCACAGTTTAGCTCATCACAGGTATGCATGACATATAACAATTCAATCAATTTCATCATATTATGGCATCCACGTACAACATCATATATTTCACATTCCATTAATGAAAACGTTAAAACATATATTGTCATCATAAAAGCAATGAATCTCATGATAATCATAACCTATTAACTGCATGAACATAGTAACATCATAATATCGTAAGATCATAGTCATAGTGACAACATAACATAGTAACCATGGTAGCAACATATAATCGGGTCTATCGTGTCAAAAGTATAGTTTACTGAGTCTAGCTGAGTCCCACAGATAATAAGAAAATAATGTGTAATATGTCTCATAGATAAAACTATCTAGTCGAAATATGGGGCATTACATTACAACATTGTTGCTGTATATTTCCTTCCACTTGGTCAAGCCTCTTCTATACAGAGCACTTCCAAGATTCTTCTATATAGAGCACTTCCAATGTTAAAATTTGAGCATTAATTTTCAATACTCTAGGATCTTCACTGAGAGAATAACATATACAGTGTATCAATGCATAACAATCATAATAAGCATGACAAGCATCACAAGAATCAAAAGCATGAGAGACAAAAGACACAAAGTTTCCGTGGGGAAAACCCTAAGGTGAAAAACCCCACAACTTGCTCAGAGATAGAGAGAGCAATGGCTCAACCAAAGTACAACCAAAATACACTGAGATAGTCTCCTAGTAGCAGATGATCCTCCTCCTCACTAGTGCGCCACTTTCTGAGTGAGAGAAGTGTCACTTTCCGAATGATCCAAATAGAGATCTCCCAATCTCTATTTATACTTAACCTGTTTGCCCAGTTACACTATGGGGCTGACTTGTCTATATAGATACATCCACAATATAATATATATTTCAGGGCCAACCCCACACATGGTGGTCTAATAACCCATCGTCAAGTACACACACTTGCGACACTTGTCAATCCACATGACGACTCTTCCTTATAGAGGAATAACACATCTCTAATAAGGGTACAATAAATATATATGAAATACATAGGTGAAATACATTCTGAAGTTACATATACATCAACACTCCCTCTTAACTAGGAAGGTATTTCTCGACACAGATCTGTTAGACAAGTCTTCTTCTCGGGATCATCGTCATCGATGCATCGTCATCATCATCGTCACTACTACTGCTATCTCAACCAATCTCTGACTCTACTCGTCATAGGAAGTTCTACAGAGCCAGTCCTTTTTCATACTGGATGTAGGCCCACAACCTGCAGGTCTTCGTCATCACTGGCCATAATGTGGAATCCTCAAGACTTATTACATGCATCACAAAACCTCGAAAGAGAATCCCAGGCTGTTACAAGCACACGACTCTACCTATAGGATCTCCCAGGGCCATATTATATGTGACCTCACCACAAAACCTCGCAAGAGCATCTCAGGCTATTACGAGCACACAGCTCTACCTATAGGATCTCACAGGGACAGATTATATGCGGTCACCACAAATCCTCGCAAGAGCATCCCAGGCTGTTATGAGCACACAGCTCTACCTATAGGATCTCCCAGGAACAGATTATATGTGGTCATGGAAAAACCTCGCAAGATAAGCCCAGGACTTATTATGGGCACACAGCCCAACCTATCGGATCTCCCAGGGACAGATTATATGCCATAGGACAAAACCTCGAAAGAGCATATGCTAGATATTGCAGGGCCAGATTATATGCCATAGGAAAATCCTCAAAAGACTATCTGCAGATATCCCAGGGCCAAATTATATGTCCTCCCAGAACAAAACCTCGAAAGAGCATTTGCCAGATATCCCAGGGCCAAATTATATGCCATAGGAAAAACCTCAAAAGACTATCTACAAATCTCCCAGGGCCAAATTATATGCTAATCTGCACAACCTGATCCACGTCCATAAAGTATCAACCTGATACCCACCATACATCATCCTGATGTACACATGATGATCCTGATCATCATCACGGAAACATGCTGCTGCATATCATCTGGAGCAACATCCTGAAGCTCGTCATCCATGATCATCCTGATCATACAATGCATCTACCTGATGCATACCAAGTATCTACCTGATACATATCATCATACATGATCCACCTGATCATACAATGTATACACCTAATACAAATACAAATACATGATCCACCTGATCATACATGATACATATAAACATACATGATCTACCTGATCATACAATGTATCCACCTGATACATATACAGATACATGGTCCAAGAATCCAACATGATGCATATACAAAATACATACAAATGATCCAACTGATCATATCCAGCATCCAACATGATGCGTACATACATATACATATAAATGATCCAACTAATCATATCCAACATCCAACATGATGTGTACATACATATATAAATGATCCAACTGATCATATCCAGCATCCTCCTGATGCATATACAAAGTAGTAACTGGAGCATCGTTTTGATGCTCATCATCCAGCACTTACATCCACAGCCATGTGAAGGATCCTCCTTCCAACATGCTTGGAATGGCTTCTGCAAATGTGTCCATCACTTCTTCCTCTAAGTGTCATCAATCAGAAGAACACCAAGCCTCTCTCTGAAGTACTCAAACTTCACTCTGGCTAGTGGTTTCGTCAGCACATCTGCAATTTGCTCGTCCGTCGCAAAGTATAGGAGCTTCATAGCTCCTCTCTGCACCATATCCCTGATATAGTTATATTTGATCTCTATGTGTTTCGACCTATCATGAAACACTAGGTTCTCGGATAGCTTCACACAACTCTGGTTATCACAAAAGATACCAGTAGCACCCAACGGGAGATCAAATAACTCAGACAGTAGCTTCTGAAGCCATACTACCTCACAACTAGCTAAACAGGCTGCAACATACTCTGCCTCAGCTGTGCTCAGTGCTACGCGGGACTAATTCCTGCTGAACCAAGAGATCACACCTGATCCCATACTGAAGCAGCACCCATATGTGCTCTTACTATCTGCAGCACTGCCAGCCCAATCTAAATCAACATAGCCCTGCAGGTTAAACATTTGATTTGCTTCATACTTGAGCCCATAATCCACTATACCCTTTAGGTACCTCAGAACATGCTTTACAACAACCAGGTGAACACTCCTCGGATCTATTAGGAACTGACTCAATGTGTTCACAACAAAGCAAATATCTGGTCTCGTGTTCATCAGGTACATCAAGGACACAATCATATGACGATACATAGAGATATCAACTGGCTCAGATGAAGTATCACATAGAAGCTTCAAGTTCGATGCCATAGGTGTGGCCATGGCCTTGCAATCCATCATCCCAAATCTCTTCAGGATATCTATTGTGTACTTCTCTTGACCAAGGAAGATCCCACCTGCACTCTACCATGCCTCCATACCTAGGAAATAATGCATCATTCCCAAATATTTCATATCGAACTCAGCAACAAGCTTCCTCTTAGTATCTGCAATCAATCTATCATCTCATGTTACAAATAAGTCATCCACATACATGAGTAGAATAACAGGATTCCCTTCCTCAACCTTGTAGTAAAGTTTGGAATCCACTTTACTCTTGGTAAAGCCCAAACTAGATAGAAAATTGTCCATCCTACCATACCAAGTTTTGGGAGCTTGCTTCAAGCAATACAAGGCTTTCTTCAATCTACACACATATGACTCCCTGTCATGTATTTCAAAACCGAGTGGCTGCTCCACATATACTTCCTCTTCAACTACACCATTCAAGAAAGAAGTCTTGACATCCATCTGGTGTATTTTCCATTTCATTGCTGCAGCCAGGGCAAGTACTGTTCTGATGGAAGTATACCTGGCTACAGGTGCAAAATTTTCTTCATAATCTATTCCCTCTTTCTGAGAGAAGCCACGAGCTACGAATCTTGCCTTGTATTTCTCTACACTGCCATCTGCAGCATGCTTGATTTTGTAGTTCCATTTGGAGGTCACAACAGACTTCCCTTTAGGTCTTGGGACAACATCCCAAACATCATTCTTCATTATTGATTGGTATTCCTCAACCATGGCATCCTTCCATTCTTTCTTTTCCACTGCTTCTTCATAACTAGAAGGTTCTTTGTTCATAATGTCAAAGAGTAAAGCAACATAGCTGGTATGTGATCTGGTTCTCTTCTTTGCTCTGTGTTCTTCTTCTGGAATGCCAAATCTTTCTACATCTTGAATGAGCTCTCTGGCCCATGTAGGTTTCCTCTTGTGAGATTTATCCTCACAGGGTGGATCTACAGGTTCTTGCGGATCTTCAAACTCACGAACAACTTCTGGAATTGCTTCAGTCATGGTAGTGTCTTGAAATCTAGTTTCCTTAGGTTCTTCATAAACTTCGATAGGTGCCTTCCTTGATTTGATGAATGCTGAGTTTTCATCAAATGTTACATCCCTGCTGACATCAATCTTCTTGAACCCTGGAAAGTATATTCTGTAAGCCTTCGAGCTTTCACTGTAACCCACAAAGATACCCTTCTTTCCTGAAGGATCTAGTTTGGTCCTCTTTTCCTTTGGGACATGAGTGTATACTGGACAACCAAATATTCTACGATGGCTGACTTCGGGTTTCTTACAAGAAAAGACCTCTTCTGGTGTCTTGTTGTCCAATATCTTGTGTGGTGTTCTGTTATGCACATATACAGCTGTTCTAGTTGCTTCTGCCCATAGATGCATAGGTAGATCCTAGTCATGCAGCATTGCCCTTGCTGCTTCCATGATTGTTCTGTTCTTCCTTTCTGCAACCCCATTCTATTGAGGATTATACGGAGCAGTCAACTCTCTCTTAATCCCTGAATGACTGCAAAGCTTCTTGAAGTCACCTGAGGTGAATTATCCACCATTGTTGGATCTGAATGTTTTGATCTTCTTGTCAGTTTGATTCTCAATCAAGGTTTTTAATTCCTTGAATTTATCAAACACCTCATCTTTGTTCTTCAAGAAGTATACCCAAGTCTTCCTGGAGAAGTCATCAATAAATGAGACATAGTAAACATACCCACTTAGAGAACTGGATGACATAGGACCACATACATCTGAGTGGATGATTTCCAGGATATCTTTTGCCTTGCTTTCACTGCTTGGGAAAGCCTTCTTAATGTTCTTACCTTTTGCACATCCTTTGCAAACACCTTCATGTTTGGTCTTGATTTCAGGAAGACCCTCTACAGCCTTGCTTGCAATTGGAAGTGCTCTGTAGTGCATATGATCAAGTCTTCTATGCCAAAGTTCACTTGGCTCCATGGAGTCATGTACCATCGCATGTTCAGGTTGACCCTTCAATTTATACAAACCTCCCTCTTGCTCTCCAATCACTACTGCATCATCGATTGTTTTACCCTTTGGCCACATTAGGACTTGGCCATCTACAAATGCAACCCTCATGTCTCTTTTGCATCCAATGCCGAGATGGAGAGAAGATTCTTCTTGAGCCCATGTACATAAAGGACTTCTTTCATCTTCAAATATTTTCCAGAATCTAGGTTATAGGAGGAATCACCACTTCCTTTGATTGGGTATTGAAAATCATCCCCAAGTTTCACCTTATGGGGTGATTCATGTTCAGATAGGCTTACAAAATATTCCTTAAACCCAATCATGTGTTTGGAAGCCCCACTGTCAATTAACCAATCATTACAACCATGGGAGATAGTACCTGTGAGAGCAGAGATTAGAACATACTCTTCTTCACTTGATGAGTCATAATCACTATCATCACTTTCTGCCCTAGCCTTCTTCTTTGGAGGTTCATAATCCTTGGAAGCATGAGCATGGAACTTTCTTTTGCTGCCCTTCTTCTTCTTGCAAGAGTTGTTGTTATTATCCATTTTGTTCTTGGGACAATATGAAGCAAAGTGACCCTTCTCATTGCATGTGAAACATCTTAGATCCTTCTTATTCTTTTGATAGGATCTCTTGTAGCGAGAGTGCTCCTTTTTGGGATTGCTTCTTTTGGTGTGAGCTGCGAGAGCTTGATCTTCACCTCCCATCTTTTCCTCACGAGCTACAAGTCTATCTTCTTCTTGAGAGCATTCCTCCCATAGTTTACTGAAAGAGATCAATTTATTTCTTGCATAGATTCCTTGAATAAAGGAGTCCCATGACCTAGGTAGGCCATTCAAAGTGGTCATGACAACTTTACCATTATCCACTACTTCATCCACAGCTTCAAGTTGTTCCTTGATCTGAGAAACCTTGGAGAAGTAAGATTGAATGGTTTCTCCATTCAACATTTTGACCCCTTTCAATTGATTCCATAGAGTCATCTTCCGATTTATGTTCTTCCCTTCAATTAGCTTGGCCAAAGAGTCAAACATATCCTTGGGTGGCTTTAGAGAAGACACATGGGGTATGAGATGGTATTTGATAGAATCAACAATGATTCTCTTTTCATTGACCAAGTTCTTCTTATGCAATACCTTAGCCTCTTCATCCTCTGGGATAGGGATGTCTTCTTTTATATATGAGTCCAACTCATTCTCTTCCAGGATTAACCCAATCCTATACTTCCAAGCTCGGAAGTTATCAGCCCCTTCAATCTTATCCTCAAGCTTGGTGTGGTGAGATATCTTAAAGAGTACTTCAAATGGAAATAGAAAAGATTTAGGTCTTACCACTTGAATTGCTGAAAACTGGATCTGATCTCACATTAGGGTTTGTCGGAAAAACCCTAAAAATTCAAAATGTGAATTTCAACTTTCTGAAAGGATAGAAAAATTTTCCTTGATGAGCTGATCAGCCTGGTGTATTTAGAATTTGAGATTAGCAAAGCTTTACCCTTCAGATTTCCTTTTTGTCCTCCCGGGTTCATTCGGGAGAGCCCTGAATCAGGGTTTGAGTTTCCCAAAGATCTACCCAGCCAAAAATCTCGATCCAAAGCTCTAAACTTTGATTTTTGCAAGGAGCTTCTAGCTATGTCTTCAGATTTCAAAAATTCCTATTTTTGTGGAAACCCTAATTTTTAGGGCCAAATCTGAAAATGCTCAGAATTTAATTCTGATTGGACAGATGGATTCTCCTTGATGAGTAGAGTCAATCTACTATACTGCATTTCCAAAATCTGTGGAGAGAAACCCAATAAACAAGAAACTCAAGTTTTCGTCACTACAAAATGTCTTCTTCTCAGGTTAGCTCTGATACCATGTTAAAATTTGAGCATTAATTTTCAATACTCTAGGATCTTCACTGAGAGAATAACATATACAGTGTATCATTGCATAACAATCACAATAAGCATGACAAGCATCACAAGAATCAAAAGCATGAGAGACAAGAGACACAGAGTTTCCGTGGGGAAAACCCTAAGGTGAAAAACCCCACAACTTCCTCAAAGATAGAGAAAGAAATGGCTCAACCAAAGTACAACCAAAATACACTGAGATAGTCTTCTAGTAGCAGATGATCCTCCTCCTCACTAGTGCGCCACTTTCTGAGTGAGAGAAGTGTGACTTTCTGAATGATCCAAATAGAGATCTCCCAATCTCTATTTATACTTAACTTGTTTGCCCAATTACACTATGGGGCCGACTTTTCTATCTAGATACATCCACAATATAATATATATTTCAGGGCCGACCCCACACATGGTGGTCTAACAACCCATCGGCAAGTACACACACTTGTGACACTTGTCAATCCACATGACGACACTTCCTTATAGAGGAATAACACATCTCTAATAAGGGTACAATAAATATATATGAAATACATAGATAAAATACATTCCGAAGTTACATATACATCAACATCCAAAACTTTCGGTAGTATCAAAAACTGATATAGAGATCCATGATAACTAAATCGATATACATAAAGACGATTATAGTCAATAACAATCTATCCGTATTTCTATGATAGTTCAATATAATACATGGATAATATTTGACTAGAAAAACAAATCAATATACAACCCACGATCTTCACAACCTTATAATAGAGAACTCTAAATCTTACTCTTGGCAGTATAGCGAACTCGGCAACAGTATACACATATAGTTTTCAACAGTGTTAAAACCCTATAATATTTCGAGAAACTATAAATAACCTTGACATAGTTCAATTAGCATATACAATAAGAATTTTGACTTATAACGAGAGAACTCGAGACTCCACCAAATATACACTTGGCATGATAGCAATCCTACGACATATAAGTACTAATGAACTGAATATCCATTCAAGGTCCACATCTTACCTACATCATAATGCATAGAACAGGAGTACCTCATACAGAGATTAAACACACGATTTGTCTACAACCAAAAAGAACATGCAAACGCTAGAAGACTAAGATCCATTCCAGATTTATGTTTTCCTTAATTCTCAGAATGCAATAAGACACAGCTGCTTCTCGACAGAGATTTAAATTGCAATTTCTCTGTAAAGAAGAGTATGCAACACGAACTAAATTAGATCCATTACAGAATTTAACAACTTCCTATCTCGATTGCATACAACAACAAATAGCTCAGGAAGATATTAAGAATGCAAAGAAAAGCATGCAGACGCTAGAAGACTAAGATCTGTTCCCATTTGCGTTTTTCTAATTATCATGATGCACTAGGACACAAATGCACTTCGAGAGAGATTTAGCAATGCCTGGAATAGCATGCAAACGCTGCAGGACTAAGATCCATCTATACTCCCTACCTCATAATTCATAACAACAATATTATATGCGAGTAGCAACACGATTTACGTAAGGAGGACCAACATATGCTGAGGTCACTGGAGGTCAATATCTAGGATTTGCTAAATATAAATACATATATATACCTACGCCATGTTCAGGCTAATATATATATATATATATATATCTATACTGGCATTTAACACAAAATTCAAGCATTGTATCAATGCAACCATACAAAATATTTCTGCGAATTCATGCATCAAGCAAATAAATATAAACTTAAAACAGATCTCCAGAGTTTACTACGAGTGGACCGACCGAATTCATGCATCAAGTAGAATAGATATACCCTTAAAACAGATCTCCAGAGTTTACTGCTAGTGGATCGACCTGATTCATGCAACAAGCAAAGTAGCTAGAAGGATATACGCAATCCTAGCCTGGGGCCCGTTGCTCGCAACACAAGTATCCATCCATCCTTACAGAGTTCTAAAAGAAAGTCCAGAGAGCAAAACAATTGACCGGACAAAGGTCTATCCTCTAATTTGAGCGATCGCCCAAACTACACCCAATGTTGCAACCTACTTTGATGTGTAGAGAGTTAAAAATTGAAAGCAGGGAGCAAAGCAATACTATCAACCAAGCATTATGCCCATTGCCGGAAATATATAAAGTAATACTTATCAACAACAATCATTGTTGCTTAACACAACTACATAAAAATTAAAGATGGAAAACATAAGTCATTACTTAAACTCTTTTACCAGTACTAACAACGAGTAGCGATTTGTCTCAGGTGAGGAGAAAATATTCAGAGTTCCTTCGATACATCCTTGCTACAGAAGATCGCCCCTCTCCCTATCGTATAGATCCCTTTCACGTTTTTCTTCCAGCTCTCCAACGCCAGGGAAGTCGCAGAAGAAGTAGAAGTTTTCCCCCCCATTACAACACTGTTGCGACCTTGTATAAAAGCATAGGGTTTTCCCCCCTCGCCTTGGAGAGTCCGTCATGGTTTAGAAGAGGTTACTTCTGCCAAATGGAGTTCTCGTCACTAATTAATAGGAAAGCTTGTTATGTGGCAGTTACGAGGATTTTTCTGTCATTTTCATTTATAACCACTCTAAAATGGTAATGGTGAGTCACTAACACAAGTCTTCACTCACTATATATATATATAATGCCTCATGGTTCGAAACTCCATAAGGTGGTATAATGCATTATCCAGTTACAAAAACATAATGAACTATATATATATATATTAAGGAATAAAATACTATTTTCCTTTTGTCTTTTACATATTTTTTCATACATATACATGAACACCTTTAATACACATGTATATATTTATATATCATTTTAAATGGTGATTTCATTAATAACCTTTCTAGAGCATCCTAAAAATAATGCTAAATAGTAATTTATAGCTAAGCTAAAGGTACTACTTAGTTGTTCTTCAGTTATGAGTTTTACCATATAAACCTCTTGGTATAACTCAAAGTATTAACTACTAATTTAGTTATGCCTCCTCACTTCCTATATACATAAGAGTATATATATATCTATATATACATATTAGATGGTTAATAACTTAATGCATATTTCCATTACCCACCTATATTCATATATATCTATAAATACTTATAAAATCCTTTTATCCTTGAAAGGTTAAACTAGTAATACTAGTTAGTGCTAGTTCTTCATAAGTAGGCATGTAGATCTTTAGTTTTAGTTGACCGTACTAAATACTTAGTTTTCCATTCCATCTTATAAGTGATCGTTACTTAGTATGACACCTGTCCTAACTAGAATCTCATGGATTCTAGCCATTGGATTCCCCCTTGGTGGATTCAACTTCCCACCATTTTAGTTGCGTGGAACCTTCAGTCTCCTAAGTCTAAAGTTGACCCTTACAACTTAGAAATTAGATGTCATCACATACAAGGTTTACTAGTGGGGCATTGACCTTGATCTCCTCACCAGAAACAAGTACACATTTTACATTTCTATTTACAATATAATAGGGGCGGAAGAGGGATGTTACAGTTAAATTTTTAAATAGAGCAAATTTATTTTTATGTTTAAACTAGTTTAAAGAATAAGACTTATGTAGCTAAGATAAGAATGAACTTTTAAGAGTTACATAGTGAAACATGACATTGGACTCTGTAGGATGAAAGAATATGTGTAAGCTAAACTCTAGACGATTGGCACCAAGAATTTGACATTTTTTTCGGCGAAAATCCGGCTGAAATTGCTAAATGATAATTTTGGGTTGCTAGAATTGCATAATTGAGGTACCCTAGGAGTAAATGAGGTCAATGAATCCATTTATGCAACCAAAATTGCAATTTGAGCAACCCAAATCGCAATTTCACCAATTTATCCATCATCAAATTCTGACAAAAATCGCCAAAAAAGTTGCAAATCGTCTAGAGTTTAGCCCATTCCAAAAGAATATGTATACCACATAAGATCACACTTTCAAAAATTGTGTTACAATATGAACCTGTAGAACCTTCTATCTCATCAAAATTATAGTAATTTAGGAACACTCCTCTCCAATATTTTTTAGCACAGAAATAAGACTCTGAAGAAAACCAAGTAGGTCCTTACTTTTCTTTCTTAAGGTCCAATATATCAAAATTGGTCTAAGTGGACGTTAACTATCATAATTACCATTAATAACAGATTTATTAAAAATGTCATCCTTGAATGTGAAGAAGCCTCATTTTCACACACACTTATGTGTTTAACTACAATTAAGTCAATATCTAAGTTTAATCCTTTGTATAGTAATTGTGTATTCACATGTAATTGAATTTTTTTTTTCATCTTTTAAAGATCATGAAAATGTTGTTTTAAAAATATACTTGTTAAAATAAAAGTGTATTCTAAACAATTGAGTACACACACACACACGCATTTAAGTCAATGTAAGCTAATGCTCGTCTCTAATGACACATTAGTGGCAATGCAAACATAGAAAAACAACAATATGTTAACTTGGAGGGATGATTCAAGATACTTTCACAATGAATTTGAATATGGTGTAAAATGATGAAATGTAGGAAAATGAATTCGTTTTCTAAATATATGATTTTTATTTATAGAAATTGTGTATAACTAGGTGAAATTTTTGTTTTCCCTATGCAGTTAAGTTTCATGCAAAATATTATTAGTATATATGTGTTTGTTAGTTTAACCTTGCAATACCTAAACGATGGAATTTTATTCTAAAAATATGTAGAGATGTAGAGAACACATTGATCTAGTGTACGACTATTTTTTCCAAATTTATATTTTTAATTTTATATTTTTTTAAAATTACAAAAGTCATTCTATTATTGAAATGATAAGGCCTTTTGTTAATGCGACCTAAAGGGTTCTTAACATTATCAAACAATTTTATTTTATTTTAGATTGTGAGTCTCAGTGTGTTCTAGTGCACCATATAATTTTGGTAAATTATGCTTAAGGAGAAAAAAACTATAGAAGAAACAAATGAGGTATGCTTCTTAAGATTCCGGTATATGTCAAGTGGAAAATATATGTAAAATAGTAAACAATTTCTTTTTAGTTATATTTTTGTAATCTACATAGTCAACTCTATATGTGTATGTAGTTTCATTGACAACATATGTGTCTACCCTATAGAAAAATAATGTAAAAAACAAAGATATAGAGAGATATTCTGAAAATCAAAATTTTTCATGAATTTGTAGTCCAAAGCACCATGTGTGTCATCTTGAACCTAAATCTGAACTAACCTAGTCAATAAAAAGTAAATTTTTTCCTATGAAATTCAAATTAAAAAAATTGCACATGCACTAAAAGCACACACAGGCTCTAAAAGCGTGTGTGCGCTTTTATAATTAAAAACGATGCTTTACTATTTTGGCCATAACTTCCCATCCAAGCATATTTTTTTGGAGTTCTTTAGCTTGTTGGAAAGGTATTGAAGACATCTACATTATTATATCATTATTAGTTTATGTCTATACAAAAAAATTCTTATTTTAAAAAATAATACAAAATGAATGTTTAGGTCATGACCAATACCTCAAACCACTACATGGTCCCTCTAATAATGATATTTGGTGTTCAATGCTATTTCAGTGCTCTTGCATGATGTTTTTTAAATGAGGGATAGGTTTTAGGAACATGGCTATTGTATGGGGAGGAAAAAAAGCTAATTAGGTTCTCAATGAAACTCTAGGGATCTTACACCATGAACAAAGACTCAAACCATCACACAAGTCGTATAAAGGGGGTGTTTTTTCTCCAAGATGAGTATGATGGATCCAATAATGACTTGGATAGTAGGGATGGGTTTCAAGGCCTTAGCAATAGGCATGGGAGGAAAATAAGACCTTCAAGCCCTGTATGAAGTGTCTAGGAACCAAATACCATAAACAAGTCCTCAAACCAAAATACATGCACTATATAGGACATCATTATCCTTAAAGTGGGATATGGGTGGTGTTATGTGATTTTGTGCACTAGGGATGGGTCTTGGACCACACTTGGAGAATAAATTGAGCGAATTATACCCTAAGATAAGATTCTTGAGGTAATGGGAAATGATCAAGGCCATGAACCATAACATACACCCTTTTAAAGTGGATGTTTGGCATAAAAGATGGATATG